>JARHVA010000601.1:2125000-2152500 GCA_037957365.1 Torreya grandis | reverse complement strand
TTTTTTTTAACCTTGTGAAAAATTAATTTTGTCTTCCTTTTAAAATGGGATGATTTTATCTTAGAGAAGGTTTCTTTTCTAGAAAAAGAGATAGTACTAATCCAAACTGGGTGTACCTCTTATTTGTTACACATGATCATGATAAGAGTATGTTTATATATTTTTTCACTTATATACTAGTTTTCTTAAAATCATACTACAGTAATTTTTAGAATTCATTTATTCTACATAATACTACTAGGTATTAATAAACTTGCAATCATAGTACATATGAATATTTTTTTTAACAATTGATACTTGATGTGTAATTATTAGCTCTATAACTAAGTATTGCAATGAGGCATACTCAAGGCATATTATAAAACCTTAATGCATAAGTTTGTAAAACCTACAAGGAACTATATGGCATATGTTTGGAACTTTGAAATAAATTACATGAGGTAATTGTGCTTTTTAGTTGAATGTATTTTTCTCCTAAATTCTTTGTTAAGGACCTCTATAAAGTATGATATGGAAATAAAAGAAATTTTCATATATTTCTATGTATAAATACTTTTTTTTTTCATGATTGGCTCATGAATCATTGCATAAGATGTTGTATCTAGCAGTGATTAGGATTGTGTGTGGATTAGACTCAGTAGATATCTAAAAAACTATAATGAAAACTTTGGCCAAATTAATGTTATGGTTGTACACAACAAGTACTTTCTAATTCATGTGCCTATATGTGATGTCATATTAGACAAAGGATGGATTCCATGTATATATGATAGTTATATGTGATAGTGATAACACAATACATTGTTCTAATTCCCACATCTAGCCCTTTGGGAAGGGTAGATTCACTCTTAGTGGGGAGATGAGTGGTAAATCACCACTTGTATGAAGGAGAAGTGGATTTTTTTTCTAAAAATGACTTTTTCCATAGTAACAACTTATTAGAACTAAAAAATTAGTTGCATACTAATAGATATTAAGAGCTGGTGGCTCTTTAAATAAATAAATATTAGATTTATCATTGTTCAGCGATATCTGATAATATAAATTATATTATACAAAATAACTAATCTATTTCCAACTTACCATTTCAAGTAATTAAATTTAATTATAAAAAATTCCTTGATTATTGAATATTTGTGGATTTTTTTATGATTAGTATATTATTCCATAGTATTGGATTACATTGATAATATTTTTAGTTATGTTGAACTGTTCAGCAGTTGAAGATGGGTAATAAGTACTATGAGCCTTAGCTGATTTCTATGCATGATATAGGTATGCTTATATCTATTCAAAAATTGACTAGCAATTATATGCCTTATTATAGTTGAATAACTTGTTACAAGGGTATTTAGGTTTTGGGATCCAATGATAACTACTTATGCATCTTACATAAAGACCCTATATGTTTGTTTTTAATAGAAAAATTATCTTTATTAAGAATAATGTGGTTTATACCATGGCATTACATCATTATTTTGTCACTTTCAATACCATAATTGAGAACTGATTTGATCTATTTACCAAAAAAGAGCATGTGTGATAAAAATTTAGAATTAAGGATTTACTTATTTATTTGATTTTACCACTTTTTCCTTGAGTGTAACCTAATAGGGTAGGTACACAATACTATGTTGAGATTTGGCTAGTAAATGATTACACAAAATTTATGTTGTTTTATGACTTCGATTTGAATTTTTAAATTAATCCCTTGAATTCATATTAAAGTATATATAAGCGATTTTATGTTAGTGGACATAATTTTGTTGCATTGGTCCAACCTTACTAAAATGGTATAAATGCAATCCTATAAAGTAACTAGTGTAGAGCATAATGTTCTTCCTTTTGTTAATATATGTATAATCTAAACCTAATCTTATCTCAATAATGGTATGGAAATATAACCTTGTTTACCTAGCTGAAAGTAAATTCAGTACTAAACACCCTTAAATATTGTTAAATAAGATTATGGAAACAATATGGGATGTGTGTATTGTTGTTGTTATATATATACACCTTATTATTTTATAAAATGAGGGAATACTTGAATTAAGTAATAGATATTAAAGCATGGTATCTCTTTTGGAGCTTATATATCTTAAATAGTGGTCAAAATTGTGTTAGTGATTGCCCGAAGTTATCTCACAATTGTGTAGAAATATATTGATGGGTATATTAAAAGAGATTATATGTTTTAATTTCATGATTGGTAGCTTAATCCAGTGATAAAGTAATACCCTTTGCATTTACCTTAGGTAAATTTCCTAAGAAATAACATATTTTTGTTTCTTTTCTTAATGGAAATTTAAAAAATCATTATGAGTACATTTGATATGAAAAATTTATAGTACCCTAAAGTAGTTGCACATTTTATAGGAAATTTTTTGTTTTCCTTGTGATAAAACACCATTTGGTGACTTAGTAATGTGTTCATGTAATATAAGCATAAAATTATGAATACATGTTTTAACCTTGGGAAAATCTAGAGTTGTTGAAGACAAAATAGTTGTAATTAGAGTGTTAAGACACTTAAGTCAAACAATGATTGACTTTTAGCAATAGGTAATAGATTCATTTAGATTTTTGAGGAACAAATCATATTACAAATAAATTTCTTAATATTCATATGATAATGAGTTATAAAAGTCTCCATTAAATGATAAATAACATGTATCATCATATGTAAGTGAGCCATAGATCAAAGAGAGAGATCCAATGGGATATATATACTTGAAAGAATGGAGATGTGCTATAGATTAGGGGCTGAAAAAATATACTCCCATTGGAGCAATATTTCTTAATAGCAACATGATCTTAAAATATTGTAAACATTGTTTTCACATTTATATGAATAAAATTTTAGCTGAACATTATTATTAATATTTTCAGAACTCATGTCAAAAAAAATAGTCATCAGGATGATGGCCTATTTTACGGGGGAAGGATGTCACATACCATTTATAAATATTGCGTTAGTGTTAATACTAAATTAAAACTCTTGGTTTATTAGTTCTAATTTCTTATTGGTTTATTTGACATTATTTATGTATGGTGATAGTTATACTAGTTATTTATGTTCAGTCATGATGTGAAAATTTGAACATGTTATATGAAATACATTATGATGTTATTATGGAACCTCATGTTGATTATGATTTCATTATTAAATTTATATTACTAAAAAAATTCATCTAATTATGTATATTTTATTTTTATATCATTGACTTATTTTAGTATGGACTAACTACCTTTTTAGTTTGACTGAGGTGGATGTAGGACTATCCCACCCTCACAGAGTGTTATAGAGGGAGAGTGTCATCGAGGAAGAAGTCACATATATTGAAATTTTGGATAAAGATATTTAAAATTGAACCCACATGCACAACATTTGTGAATTCTTAAATGAAGGCTTCCCTTACAATAATTATTTGTGTGATTTATTAAGTGTTTCACATTGATTATAAAATATTATGGTCTTATATGCTATTAATTGGTATTTTTGTGGAATCATATGATGTTTTGAATATTTACATTTCCATTGAATTTATATGGATTAAATCATGCTAAGTGTGTGTTAAGGTCAACATACCCCCTATTTCTAAAAATTGGGGACCCATGCACTAAATTGTGTAATTTGTACCTTGAAGCTGAAAATTCACTTGATCTAAATGTATTTGGCATATTTTGCATTTGAAGATCATCCACCCCTTGGTCTAGTTGGTCTTCTTGTTCATGGTTCCACTTTAGCTTTACCTAATTTTGCTCATAGTGGATCTCTATTTTTTAGATCACAGATTTAATGGATCCCTCCTTAATGGGATCATACCTAGGTTTCATGAGTTTAATGATTTTATCTCAATTCGACCTTTTACTATCCTTTGGTATATTAAAATTAAAGTTAAACCCATGTTCAAGATCCCTAAAACCCTCATTTAGAAACCCTAACATAATATTCTTTTAGACCAAATTAAAAAACTAGCGAGAATAATTTATGTGAAAACATGTTTAAAATGTTATATACTTAAGCATAATTTTTATACTAAGGCTTGGTCATGTTTTTTTAAACATGACCAAACATTAGCCAAAAATTTATAATATTGTAATATTGGTCCCTTTATGTCCCAATCTCCTTTTTCCCCTTTTTATTTTAACATGGTCCAAAATTAATGTCTATAGGGTCCCCTTTTATTAAGTTCCTAGCTTGATTTGACTTTATTTACAGAAGATTAGACTAGTGTCTTAGTCCTAAGGCCCTATTCACATTTATTGACCTAAATGAGACTTTAGTCCTAAGACTTTATCCTAAGTCTTATTTTCCTTGAGCCCTAACTTAATTCACATGCTTATTTGCATGATCTATGACCCATGTGGATTCAAGTGGAAATGATCAAATAGTGTGAGATGGACCTAATGAGTCCAAAAATTTAAAACATAGGACTAATCATGTTTGATCACTCAAATCATGATCAATGTCCCATGGTTAAGTGGATGCTAGAGATTAGACAACATGAAATCAAGAGGTACCCCCTTTGTTATGACATAGACTTAACCTAAGTCTTACCCTAAAATTTTATTGTATTTATCAATACATTGAAACCTTAGGCTAAAGGATTAGTTAAGTCCTTTTAATTATTCAAAGGGTCCATGATTTATTATATTGTAGCCTAGCTTATAAACTCTAATCCTAAGTCATGTTCATATTTATTAATGCAAAAAAAAACATTAGTCTATAATCTTAGTATAAATTTTATGTGATCCCGATCTTTCCTAATCCAATTGTGACTACAGGAACCAATGGAAGCCAAATACTCAGATCATGATTAATGGTTCACACTTTCTCAAATGAATCCAATCAAATGATGATTAATGGGTCAAAATTTCCATAGGGCCTATTGTGTTCTATAAGAATCAAATTTGACATTCTCATGCCCGTCATTTGACATTTGCAAGGTTATCATTGATGCCTACAAGGCCGTCATTGATGTCCATGAGGCTGCCAAATTTAAACCCCTAAGATACATTGCTAGAGCTTAAATTTAAAGTTCTCATGAACATCATTAACATTTATGAGGCCACTATTGACATCCACAAAACCATCAAAATTCAATCTCATGAACCAATCCCACTTAGATAAATGAACATGTTTTGTGCCTTTGCAGGATGAATGGGGTCTCATTTGGAAAATAATCATTCACTTCAATGTTAAAATAAATCCTTAACATTAGATTGATTAAAGATCATACTTTGACTTAAAGACCTTTCTAACCAGGTTTAAGATTTGCATAAGATCAATTATGAATGACATAGACTTAACCTAAATTATTATCCTAAGATTCATTCATGTTTCACAACACAACCTTAGAATAATAACCCTAGGCTTTGTCCCTTCATGTCTTAAGATCCCCTTTTTAGACTAATTTCAGTTATCATGGTCTAAATGTTTATAGGTATAAAATTAACCTAAACATCTATACTAAGGTTCTGATTGTATTTATTAATACATTAGAACTTTAGGCTAAAGACTTATGGTTATATCTTCTATCATTAAATGGGGTCCATTTTATTTTGATCTAAGATTAGCATAAATACTTTATCCTAAGGTTTATTTCATGTTTATTAACATGAAATAAAACCTTAGACTAAAGTATTTAAACCTAAGTTCTTGACATAGTCCCATGCTAAATTAAAGTTCATGCACCTTTTCAAGATCAATGGCTCACATCTAATCAGGGAAAGATGATTAGATGAAGTGAAATCATTATGGATTATACAATATATCCTCTAAGAAAGCACAAGGCTTCCACATGGAACATATGCATTCATTATAAGACTGACAAAGATGTAAATCTTAGAAGGCCCACAAGATTTCCAAGTGGCACAATCATGGGGCCCGGTATAAAGGATAGCCAATGGTGTGCAACTTGTAGGATTGATATAAATCATCCAAATTAATCCATATAAATTGATCTAATGGATAGGGATCATAGAAATTTTTTAAAATGCAATGATCAAGTTTTAAATAATTTATGAACAAAATGCTATAAAAAGTCAACCAGATGCCACATAAATGCCATCTAAGTAGAAAGGGACAAAACTAAAGATTTTATGGGATCATTAAAAGAAAAGGTATAAATGAAAAAGTCCTAATAAATTATAAGGAATGAACTCACTTCAGTGAAAATAACCATTTCCATTAAATCTTGAAAATACCTAAAAAAAGCCCTAGCATCTACAGTAGCCCTAATTTGATCTCAATTTGATGACAGTCAAACTAGACATAGCTCAATTATCACCCAAACAAGTATAAATTGATGAAAAAGAAATTTATAGACCACTGGTGAGCAATTTATAAAGCTCATAATCATGGTATCATGAAAAAAACAAAATAGGGAAGACGTAGAACTATGCATGACTTCAAACATAGAAGGAAGAGTCTTCAAAGACACTACACTTGATGTGGTACAACTGAACACTAGGGATAATAACTGGTCCAAGATATTTTGAGATATTAAAGAGTTATAATAAATCACCAAGGTGGATGAAAAGAATGTCATTGTCTACTAGAGGTATTATGATATAGTCACCATCCAGATGACTTGTCTTCACCACATGACTATGTAGCTAGAGGTACTATTGATGTAGTGGATTTCACCCTCTAAAGGGATGCTCAGCTCTCTTCCTCCATGCAGCATAATGGAGACATTCCTCTTGCTATGGATTGTAAATGTGAGGGATGAATCTCTAGATTAGGGGCTATCTCCCCTTGATTCACCTTGAGGCCCTAGATTTCCTACTAATAACAATAAGGGGGATGAAAAGGGAGAGAAATATTGAAATCATAACTAAACTAAAGTGATGATGCACTAAAATGTTTGGTCTACTTAGCTTTAACATACAATTTACACTAGAGACAAGCAATCAAATAATTCATTCAAATGAGAACCTTTCTTACATCAGTGTTTCAACATGGGATCCTATGGAGATATAGTATGGAAGAACTATCAGAGGTGTTTTAAGACACACTATGGATAGCCTATTTGCATGCACCTATACTTTGAGTTAGACACTTCTTATTGACCTGTGAGAGAAGAACTCATAATACACTAGATATGTTGGAATACAGTTATGAAAGCATGAAAATAAAATGACTTAACACAAGATAAAACCATAGACATATGCAAAAGTGCAATCTCAAATAGAGGTAAAAATGCTTCTTCTTATTCAAGGAAAATTCATTCAGGGCTTCACCATACAAGCTGAGATCTCCCTTCTCAAATGAGAAGTTATAAATATATAGAGAACTGGAAACAAGATAGCTAACAAATCAAGGAATGGAAACCCATGCTAAGTTAAACAATTTTGTAGAGACCAAAAGACCATGCTACTATCACTTTCTTTGAACTACCTATGGGAGCCATGTTGTATGTTTTCCAAACCACTATTTATATTGTCTTTGCATTGTAAAATCATGGGAGACCATCCCCAGCAATTGACAAGGCCATTCTATGTTGTTGTGACTAACTATGCTCTCTTCAATACCTAGACGTGACTTGCATGCACATTAATGGTGAAGCATGAAAAAATGAGATGCTAGTCTCTATAGTTCAAAAACCAATCTATTTTATTGGCTTTTAGTAGATATATTCTACCTAAATATATTAACTCCCTTTGCTGATTTTTTCATGCCACCTGTCTCAGTCTGAGTGGTCATTAATTTTGTCCTTTATCTTTGTCAACAGCTAGAACTATTCCTTGTTTTGTCTTTTCTACTTTGTATTTTCCCATGTTTTGTCTCTTTACTTCAACTTCTTCTTTTCCTTGGCTTCTTCTTGGATTGTCTTTCACTTATCAGGCCTTTGGGTTCTCAGTGGTCTCTACTCCTTTGTTTCAAGATTTTTGTCATGCTTTTCTTCAGGAAAAATGTTTGAAGGAATTCCTTTAGACATTTTGTCTAAAGGAATTCTTTCTTTTGATTTCTTATTTTCCCAAAGGGCATGTGCCCTTTGAGATTTTGCAATTTGTTTCTTTCTTTAGTTGGTTGCCCTCCACAAGGGTTTTTTCATCTAAAAGTGTCCTTTAGGCTTTCTGAAATGGTCTTTATCTTTCTTAAGGTGCCCTCCACAAGGGAACTTTGTGCCTCAAAATTCCCCTTCAAAAATTTTGATTTGGTCCTACCACTGACCAAGGTGCCCTCCGTAAGGGTGCTTATCCTTCAAACTTTTTGCAAACAACCTTCAGAAAAGTGAAGAAGTCCTCTTTCTTTTCCCAAGTTCCCTTTGAAAAGACACTTACCCTTCAATTTTTTTTTCAAACATCCTTCAAGCCATCAAAATTCCCTCTAAAGGAAATACATTGCCTTTTGTTAACTACTTTATACTATTTTTGGTTCTTCAATCACTTCTACTTATAAAAGTAGACAATTAATACACCTACACAAACCTGATTTACATTTAGCAAAGTAGAATGAGATAAACACTTGGATTTTTCATGAGAAAGGTCTAACAGAGAATATTTTTTCATAAGGTAGTAGAGGGATGGTCTAGCCAAAACATGGATTGGATGACTTTTGCAAAGAAAAAGGAGGGGGTGCCCAATTTGGCTTACAAGTCCAAAAATTGGTCAATAAGTACTTCATTATATCGATGTTATTTCTCCTATCTTAAAGGATTGTATAATTGATAAAGGTATGATAGTCCATAAATGTGAATTTAAGAAAGTTTCTTACATTTCCCCCATTGCCTTTAAAATTTACTATAAACTTTCTATACCCTAGGTATATTTACCCACAATTAAGCAATGGTCTAGCCAAAATGACCTGAAAACCACCCTTATCCAATGGCTATATTTAGGAACCCATGTAGTTTTTGACCCCACTAGAAAGATCCCAATTTCCCAATTCAGGGTAAGAATTAGAATGATTATGAATTTGCTCAACATATTTTTTGGGGCCCCTTCCATCACATATGTTAGCAAAATCTAGGTCCCTTATATATATTTCATGGTTGAAAAGGGGATTACTTCTCCATTATGAGAAATTATTAGTATTTTCTTGAGGTAACAATTCTCTACCATAAAGAAGAGGACTAGATATCACTTCTTTATGATGTCTTATCTTTTGGATGCCCTATTGATCACGACCTAAATCCCTAACATCAAAAATTGGTCACCTGATGAAAGGCAAATAGTTTCCCATTACTACTCCAAACTACATATATTCAAGTACAAAGACCACATACAATTATTTTGTGATTGTGTATACCCAACTTTGATAGAAACTATTATATAGATACCTATGATAAGGGTTAGTCCCTTGATCAATAAGTATGTCAAGCTTATCAGGGACCTTTAGCTCTATCTTGATTAGATTATAATCAGGATAGAGGGAACCTTATGCCAACCTCTTAGATTGTCAATCTATGTACCCACCAATCTAGTTGAACAATATATAGCATACCAATTATTCCATGGTATCGATGGTGTATGCAAGCAAAAAAGGAAGGGGCTACTCCATCATTTTACTTTGACTATTAGTAAAATGGTGGTGCATAATTGGGATAATTTAGACACCATCTCTAGACATAGAGACTCATTCAAATTATAGCTTAATGATTTAAGGTAGTGAGACCCCTGAGATAATGTTGTGAAACATTTGAAATCCAAATAGATTAACATGAAGGATGAACATCAACTTGGTGTCTATGATATAATGTACATCTGAGCATCTTCATTTTTAGAGGTCCTAGAAAGATTGAAGAATAACAATATCAAGCTCAAGGCTATATTAATGAGAGATGAGAATATAGCTACCAAAATATGGTAGATGAATCCTTTATAGTACCATTTTCTACCTAGACCATCTTCAATGCCTCCTAAAGAATAGCCAGAGGCACAAATTGCATAAGGGTTAGGAAAAGAGAGACTTGAAGAAAGACCTAGTGAAGGGGAATCATCTTCTACCCAAATTGAAAATCTAGAGTCACCTATTGAGTTTATTGACATGATTGCATTGCATCCTAGGAAAATAATAGAAGATGCCTTAGAACCATTGGCTAGTGCTTATAGATCAGATGAAGAAGAGGTGCAAGATGAGGAGCCTCAAACTCAAGAATAAGAATCTCAACCCCAATTTCAGGAAAGAGGCAAGGAAAATGGGAAGGAGATAGGTTTGGAATTAGTTCTAGTTGTTCCCATTAAAAAGAGAAAGGTAGTGCTAGCCTTAGTTCTTGTAAGAGCCAAGAAGCCTAAGATAACCTTCACTCACCCTTTGAGTGAGGTTAATTTGTTTGATGATGAGAATCCAATTTATGGTCTAACCATTCTTGAATGGTTTATATATGGAAAGATATAAAAGATCCCAACTTTACACCATCACTGGGCCATCATAAAATCTATTAACATCATAGTTCATGAGGATCTTAAGCCCTAAATAGTGGCTCTATAAAATGAAGATAAGTAAAGACAAATGAATGTTCCTTGATCTTTGGGTATCACCTAAATGGAAGCCCTAGAGCCTTTAAAAATAACACAATATTCAATAAGTGTCCAATTTGATCTAACCACGACTAGATTGGAAAGAGAAACAACAAATAAAGCTATGGTAGGTGGAGAGGAATTCACTTTTTAGAAAGTATAACCCTTCATTCGATTGACTCTAATTAGAGGCCAAAGAATAGGTGATAGGCCCATCTATGAAGAGGATATACTTGGGTTAGTCAAAGCTCAAAGTGCCCAATTACAAACTAGAATCAAAGGCCTACAACAACAAATAATGAACTTGTAGAGGAAAAAGGAGGATTTGGATAAACAAGTTATTTTAACTATTCCCAATGCAATGATTGAAATGTTTGAGAGATCATTTCATGACATGTTTGACTCTCTAAGTTCAATAAAGCTAAGGTAGAGTGTACTAAACCAATAGGATGCAATAGCTAAGGGCTTCATCACCTAATGGTAGAGTTCCAAGGATAAGATAAAGGAGTTGATTACCATCTTGATAGGGGATAATCCCTGGTTTTAAGACCATCAACATTGCTTATATCAACATCATCCTAGGGTTGATCATGGACAAGATCAATGGTTTTATCACATGGTCTAAGAGCTTGGAAAGACTTATCAAGTATGATAAAGAGCTAATGGATAGAATTTAATGACTTATGGGGACCATTAGTGCCAAACCTACAAATCCTAGCTCCATGGGCATCATTATAGATGATGAGTTCAAATACAAGACCATTTTGGTCATGCAAGAGGTGAGGATCAAGAGCCAAGGTAGGTATAGAGATGACAATATCAAGATCATGGATATGATCCTAACTAAAAAAATAAAGATATCTAAGGTGAGGAGTATTAAGGAGGTTTTAGAGAAAAATGACAAAGACCTAGATGATTTGGCAGATCAAGAGGATGAGCTCTTCCTTGAGCTAGATGTCAATTTGATGTTAGTTGATGAACATCATCAAAAGTCAATGAGGATTCTACTTCAATATAACCAAGGGTCCTCATCAGTACAGGGTCTACCAAGTAGTTAAGAATATTCTATTTTGTGGGAACATCATAAATTTTAAAAATGGAACATTATTTTTTAAAGGAATGTGCTATTTGTATGCACATCACATAAAGGTCAATCTATTTTAGAAAGTCTAGTGTATTTTAGAAACTTGGTAGAAAGGATAAATGTCCTTTACATTTTGTGCACTTGTAATTTAATACAGTGGACTGACATGCTTCCTTAAAGTCTATAAAAGGATAATTGTCATTTGTAAATAGAAGGGAGTTTTTGAGTTACAAAAACTAGTGTAAACTTTGAAAAAATTAATACAAGGAGAGAATTCTGATAAAATTATCTCATCTTCTTTATGTAGATTGTTATTTAGCTTTTCTCTTAATTGTCTATTCTAAATCTCAAATTTGAATGGTCTATAGGAATTTTGGACATGCATCTTTAATACAGGGTTACCAATTTATGCAAATGCTAGGTTAGTTAAATGTTCTTGGATTTACTTCATTTTATTTTCTCTACATAAGGATGTGCATATGTTATTTGATTGCAATAGTAAATATTTAAAGTAAAGCTAGTTTTTACTTGTATTTCTTCATACTATCCTTAGATACTTCCTTGTGTGTGGTAATATTTGGGCATATGTTATTTCATGCTATACATTGGTTAAATGTATGTTCAGTTGGAAAGTAAACCTTGTCATGATTTTTGAGGTAGAGATCAACAACATATTTTCTTTATGCCTTACCATTCCATTTTTATTCCTTTTTAACTAGACCATTGTAGTTTAATATCATTGTAAATATTCACATAAATTAGTTTTTAGGGTTATAATTTGATCACAATTCACCGATACTAGTATAGATTACTGCATCTTTTACAAAGATTATTGAGAGGACCAAGGTGGATCCCAACCACCAAGTTTTATAAATATTGTGGAATAGTTCATTTGCTTTGTTGTTATTTCATCACTAGTAACCAAATTACCACAACTTTCTACTCATGTTCTGAACTCTTTGAGTTCTAAAATGAGAAGTGTTATTTAGACACTAAGAACACTCTATGGTACACATTTAGGCAGCAAAAAGTATAATCTCCATTGGTAATATAAGGAGGGCCCAACATCCTTATGAATTTGTAGGATGTTTATTAGTTTTAGTGTATTTTAATCAAAGATCATCCTATTATTTGCATAATTGTACTTATTTTAGTATAATTTTGTAAATTTGGGTGATCTTCTTGGTTTTAGACCCATCTTTATGCTTACTTTAGAAAAAGATCAATGATCTTTAAAATTATACACTTGATTATGGTAAAGATGGATTTAACTTTGTCAATCTAATAGGTTTGAGATTATTAATAGATATTTTGGTTAAAGATTCATAGATCCTTTGCAAATTTGAACTCATTTGAGATTAGAGTTGGAAAGATCATTCACATACATGTATTTTGACATAACTTTGAATTAGTTTAGTTGAAGATCTTAGTCCTTTGTTATTATTTACATCAATATTTGCAAAATTTGATTAATTTGAAAGTTTAATCTTTGTTCTTTATATAGATTGATTTAAAACATTGTATTTCAGATATAATTCAAAGTTCTCAAGCTAGAATTTCCTAGAATCAAAACAAGGTCACATTCAAAAATAAGGAAACCTCTGCTTGAACTAGAAATCCATAAGAGAACTAGGTGAGACAAAGGTAGTCATAGACATTTGAAGTCTTTGCCAACTTCACCACTCCAAGGTACTCCTACATTAAAAATTCATCAAGGTATGACCTAGCTAAGGGATTCCTCCATCAATGTACCAAGTATATTAAATGATCTCCCCCATAATTCTAAGAAATATTTGCCAACATTTAGTTTAAATGGTGTTGTAACTATAGAGGAACACATTAAATCATTCAAAGTTGAATTAAGATTATTAAATGTCACCCATGAAGATGTAACATGTAGTTTGTTTCCTTTTACATTTAGGGATGTTGTATATGAATGGTTTATTAATTTGCCTAACAATTACATTACCAGTTGGGATCATTTTAACGACATTATTCTTGACCAATTTAGAAAGATCATTAGTCCTTGTGTCTTGTACCAATAATTCACCACCATAAAAAGAGATGTTAGTGAGTCCATAAGAGTATTTAATGCTAGGTTTCGAAAGATGCATAACCAAACCATATATCCCTACAATCTTGATGATGTTTTGGCTCTAGAAATATATAAGGATGTAGTAGATCTTATGACTTTTGTGTTTTTGAAGAGATCTCTTCCAATCATAACCACCTTACTCTAAGCTTATTCTAAATCAATTATCATCAATGATCAAATGAAACCTTAGTTATAAATGGCTTACTCTATCCCAAATGTTAATCTATATATGTCTACCTTGAATATCTTTCCTAACAACAATTTGAATGTACCTACTTTGAATCATCTCCCAAATTTGAACCAGTTACCCTTGAGCCATGTTGCTCCTAAATAGAACTTAGGATTCCTAAACCATCCTAAAATTGGGTTTAATTAAAATGATCAAAAGGATTTGGTACCAACAAATGGTACTAATAATAATCCGGTTCATAATTTAGAAACTCACAAGAGTGAGAATGAATCTATATTAAATATTATACAAAAGCTACGCACTGATTTTATTCAATTGTAAAAGTAGGTTAGTCATAATAGTGAAAGCTTAGGTAAGAACTTCTCATTCCAAAGATTTAATAGACCCAATAATATATTCTAGAATGACAGTTTTTATAACAATAAAAATAATGAATCATCTACTAATAAAAGAATGTGGACATTAATCTTATTGATGTTGCCTTAACTAATTACTATAGAGTTCATTGTACTGCTAAGCATGGTGAAATGGACTTCATTGAATTTTACAAAGCTTTTGAGGCCTTTTAGGAAGAATTAGATATGTTGAGTTAGTTATTAACAAAGATAATGGTGTAGGTACATCAGGATCTAAATTAGTTGATCAGGCCTTCAAGGTGGAGATGTTTGACTTCCCTTTCCAAGAAGACAATGAACTTGATGATGTTCTTGAAGAAGTTCATGCTTTCCAGTAGTTCTTAAAGAAGACATATCCATTCAGGAATAAAGAATAGAGGTAGCCTTTGACTACCTCAACACCTCCAAATAACTTTGGCACTCCTCTAAACACTACATTAGATAATAATCTAGAACCTATAAAGGGAATTACTTCTAAACAAAGTACTAATGTAGTTATTTCTTCAAATAAAACTTGGTATAATATTATGGAGGACATGAAAATAAAGGCTAATATTACATTGCATGAGTTGACACAGATCATTGAGAAAAGAGACCTAGTACTGGAGTCCTTGTCTAAGAAATGTAGAAATCCATCCAAAAACTGATAATGCCAATGTTTCTATGTACAAAACTAAAATAGAGTCCCCATCCTTTTTGTTTACCATTAGATTTTTATGTAAGAATCTACATAACTATTTATTAGATTCTGATGCATCCACCAATATTATACCAGTAGGTATTTGTAAATAACTTAGCTTGACTCCTATCAAATATGATAGAGTTATCACTCAGTTATATAAGTCTAGAGTCAAGGTAGTTGGGAAATTATTAAATGTTCATATGCAACTTGCCTCTGAGCCTAGAGTCTAAATATTTATTGATATCCAAGTTGTTGACATTCTTGATGCTTATGGTTTGTTGTTAATTAGGGAATAAACAAAGGCCCTAAATGTCTATATGTCCACTAACTATTATCATTTGTGGCTACTATGGAAAGGGGTACCAAATCAAATCAGAGTGGAAAGAGAACCAAGGATGAAACTTATGATCACATAATACAATGGTGTGAATGAAAAGGTGAACATAGTCAAATCTGATTTAGGAGTTTTCACTCTTGAAGCTACCAAGGTAATTAATTATAAACCTTCTCATATTGTCTCTAGATTGTGGAAGATGCATTTTGATGGGGCTAGATGTAAGTCTAGATTCAGAGTAGGAGTTGTCCTAACCAACCCTATTGTTAAAATACACCATACTTCCTATAGACTCTAATTGACTTACACCAATAACCTTGTAGAATATGAAACACTAATTTTAGGTTTGTAATTTTCCATCAAGTATAAAGTTAAAGAACTATTGGTTCATGGTGACTCAGAACTAGTAGTCAATTAGGTAAGGAGTAGATACTAGTGCAAATTATCATACCTCAAAATATATAAGTTTATATTATGGGAGTTATTAGAATTTTTTTATGCTTCTAACATTGTTTCCATCCCTAGGGAAGAAAATAAGGCTGCTAATGAGCTTACCTCAACTACAGCCAATCTTATACCAAACCATGACTCTCAGAACTTTAGCATTGAGTTGGTTCCATTCCCTTTTATCCTTGATAATGTAAACCATATGCAATTCTTTAATGATGAGCAACATATCCTAGATTTCATAACCAATTTAGGAATATTTGAGGCACATGTCATACATGAGACCAATGAGAATACTCTTGAACAAGATGACAAATTTGATGGTAAAGTCATTCAGTTGAATGACAAAAAAATTCCAAAGGTCATGACTACCTTAGAGAGGTTATTTGACAAGAATAAGTTAGATGAGAATACTAAGATTCTCAAAGCAAGTGGGAAACATTATAAGGTAGTTGATCTTGGACCCCAAAATCAACCTCAGCTACTTAACATTAGGATAACATGTACAAACATTGAAGATAAAAAAGACAAAGACCTGCTAACAAGCTATAAAGACATAATTGCATGGTCTTATGATGACTTGAATATTTTTGATCCAAAATTCATCACTTATACCATACCCTTAAAGAAAGACTGCAAACCTTTTAGATAAAAATAGAGGCCTATCAACCCTATTTTAAAGCCTATGATTTTCAAAGAGGTTAAAATGTTGTTAGATGCCAAGATTGTATTTCCTATCAAACATTCTACTTGGGTTACCAATTTGGTCCAAGTCAAAATAAATGGTGAATCAGGCTTTGTATTGATTTTAGGAACCCTAATAAGTCATTTGAAAAAGATAACTACCCTTTGCCTTCTTTAGACCAAGTTATAAAAATTATTTCTAGTTATCCTATGATGTCATTTCTTGATGTATTTTTAGGGTATAACTAGGTACTAGTGAATTAATAAAATAGAATGAAGACTGCTTTCAGTACCAAATAGGGTACATTTACATATAAGAGGATGTCATTCAGACTAATCAATGTAAGAGAAATGTTCCAAAGGGCCATGGATCATGCTTTCCAATGTTTGGTAGGTAAATGCATCATTATATGCATTGATGATCAGACTATTTTTATAAGAATAGGGAGGACCACTTTATGTATTTACAATAGATATTTGAAAGGTACAAAAGGTATGGGATTTCCCTTAACCCAGAGAAAAGTATTTTTTGTGTTACTAAGGGTAAATTGTTAGGCCATGTCATTACTAAGGAGGGAATATCTATATATCCTAAAAGAGTAAAAGTTATATCAAATATAAATCCTCCTAATATTATGAAATAACTAAAATCATTCTTTGGCAAAATTAAATTTGTAATAAGGTTTATTTCTAATTTTATAGAAATTATCAAGCCATTGAATGAAATGCTAAAAAATGATGCCAAAATCACTTAGAATGAGGAAAATAAGAAATCCTTTAAGGACATCAAAGAAGAAATTAGTCAAGCTCCAACCCTGATAAGTCCAAATTTCTCCAAGGATTTTTACCTTTACTCCTTTGTTTTTGACCATACTATTGTTGCAGTCTTAACTCATAAAATTGATGGATGTGACCATCCAAATGATTTCATGAGCACAAATTTCAAAAATTTAGAGTTAAATTATTCTCTAATTGATAAATAATCATGTGCATTGGTAAAGGTAGTAAAAAAATTCATGCTCTACATTTTTAGGAATAAAGTGCATGTTATCCTAATTGACCCTAACACAAAGCTCATGCTAAGTTAGAATGAGCTAGGAGAAAGGAGATGTAAGTGGATGTCCATCCTATAGGAATATGACATTGAGATGAAGACTAAAAATTTGGTAAGGTCCCAAGGTCTAATTTAAATGATCACCAATGCTAAACTTGAGCTTCATGTCATGCAGGTTGAACAAACAAGTTTTTAGTCTAATGACTGGTATGACCCTATCATTCATTTGATGATTAATGGAACTTATCCTATAAGATTGATCAAGGAGAAAAAGAGAGATTTAAGACTCAAATAATCCCATTAATTAATTAATAATTGATTTTTATATAGGAATAGATTTGAAGGTGTCTACATAAGATGTGTTTCAAATCAAGAAGCTACTGAGATAATGAGCACCTTTCATGAGAAGTTGGGAAGTGGGCATCCATCTAAAAGAACCAAAACCCAAAAAATTCTAATATCTAGTTACTATTGGTCAACCATCTTCAAAGATGCTCAAAAATATGTAAGGAAATTCCACTCATGCCAAATCTTTAGCACAAAGGATCCAAAAGTAGTAATGTCATTACAACCATTAATGGTTGATAAAACCTTTGCATAGTTGGGGTTAGAATTTTTAGGGGTGATAAACCTAAACTCATCATAAGGTCATAAGTATGTTCTAACTACTACTAAATATTGCACTAAGTAGACTAAAGTAGTAGCCACCAAGCAGTGTAGAACTGAAAAAGTGATCAATTTTTTAGAGGAAAACATATGCACCAGGTTTGGGATTTCAGTATCCTTATTATGCGATAATGGATCTACCTTCACATCCATTGAAATGATAGAGTGGGTAGATGATATCAATATAATTCTCAATTTATCATTGAATGATTACCCATAATTTAATGGAGTATCTGATTCAACCAATAAGAACTTGATGAAAGTAGTAAAGAAGTCTACAATAGACAAACCCATAACTTGGCATAGCATTCTCAAATATGCCTTTTGGGTATATATAATAAGGATCAATTAGGCCATAAATGCATCACTATTATTTTTAGTATATGTCTAAGACCCCATCTTCCATATCACCCTCAAGTTACCTATATACGAGTTCATGTAGGAATATATGGAATAAGATCAAGAACTTGCAAATTCAAGAATGTTGGACATTGTTTGGATGGAAGATGATAGAGAAGAGGATTTGGATAATTTTAGTGGAAACTAGACCAATGTGAAGAAGTGGTTTGATAATATATCAAATATAAAGGTGTTTATATAAGGAGACTTAGTTCTTCTTTGGGACAAGGCATCTAAACCTAAGGGAAAACACATAAAGTTCACACCTCTATGGACACGTCCCTAATAGATTGCTGAGACACTTGGGAATAACACCTTCAAGCTAAAAGATGTAAAATGAGAAGAATTCCCATTACCCACTAAAGGGAAATACCTCAAGAATTAATTTTCTATTTCTCCTCCTATTTTATTCATGGAGTAAATCTATAAGATTAGTTATAAGTAGTGTAGGTAGGTTAGTTTAGTTTCTTTCTACTCTTTCTTTCATGTCCCTTATTTTTGCATATGTTTACATATATTTCTTTGTTTCTTTAATTTATATTTATTTTTATTTCTATTTTATGTGTTTGCTTCCTTTTCTTAGTTTCTTACTTCTAGTAAGTCCTTTTAGATAGCCCTCAGTTCCAAGTTTATTCAAAAAGCTCAGAAATTCCACAAGTTAAAAAATGTGGGTATGTATCTTAAGAAATTTTTGAACATGGATATAAAATATGAGATTAATGTTATGATTTATAAAAAATACTAAGGACTGGTAGATAGGTTAACAATTATATGAAAATTTACACATTGTATAGATCTAAATTTGGTTTCAAGAAGAATTGCATATGTGGGATGAAAGCTTGAATTATTAAGGCACAGTCATGTTTGCACTTAACAAATATCCTTGCCTAGGATAAAGGTTACAACCATAGGTGATTTTTTGAAGATCAAACATTTAATCAAATCTCTAAACTTGGCTACCTTGGTTCCCAACCTTTTCTATAAAACCTAAAAGACCTAAAAATACAAAAATAGGAGCTCATTGAAAAATCAAAATCTTTCCAAGAAAAGGTGATTCTGGTAACCTCCACCAGGTATATGGATGCCTAGATGGAAATGGATAAAGGTCATGAGTGGAGCCAAAGGCATATATTTTAGGGCTATAGACTCCTGGTTGGTAGTAGAGCAATTCCCAAGCCTTCCCTAAGCTAAAGCATAGTTCTTAATGAATATCTAAACATGTTGCAAGTCAATGTTAATGGTTAAAGACATGAAACTTGGAATTTGTTCCCAAATCCCATGGAAAATAGTAAGTGGAATCAAATCACACACACAACATAGCTAGGTTTTGATGTTTGATCCCAATTTTGAAGATGAAAGGTTTGTTTTAACCATGAATTGATCTTGATAATGGCAATGATCAAGTAGAATAAGTAATCTAGTTATTGTTCTAAACTAGAGTCTCTAATTGCTAACATATTTCTATGTTTCCCATAGAAGTTTCCATGTGTTGAGGTCAACATACCCCTTATTTCTAAAAATTGGGGACCCACATGTTGAATTGTGCATTTTGTACATTGAAGCTAAAAATTCACTTAATCTAAATGTATTTGGCATGTTTTGCACATTATTTGCATTTAAAATTCATCCACCCCTTGGTCTGATTGGTATTATTTATTCATGGTTATAATTTAGCTTTGCCTAATATTGCTAACAATGTATCTCTATTCTTCAGATCATAGGTTTAATGGATCCCTCCTTAATGGGATCATACTTGGGTTTCATGAGTTTAATGATTTTATCTCAATTTGACCTTTTACTAGCCTTTGATCTATTAAAAGTCAAGTTGAATCCATGTTTAATCTCCCTAAAACCCTCATTCAAAAACCCTAACATGAGATTCTTTTAGACTAAATTCAAAAATTGATGGGAATGATTTACACGAGAACATTTTTAAAATGATATAAACTTAAGCATATTTTTTATGCCAAGGCTTGGTCTTTTTTTTTTTCAACATGACCAAACCTTAGCCTAAAAATGATAAGATCGGTCCCTTTATGTCTTGATCTCCTTTGTCCCCTTTTTATTTTTACATGGTCCAAAATTAATTTCTACAGGGTTTATTTTATTAAGTTCCTAACTTGGTCTGACTTTATTTGCACAAGCTTAGACAAGTGTCCTAGTCATAAGGCCCCATTCATGTATATTAACCTAACGGAGACCTTAGTCCTAAGAATTTATCCTAAGTCTTATTTTCAGTGAGCCCTAATCTAAGTCATGTGTTTCTCTATGGATTTGGGTAGAAACAATCAGATGGTGTGAGATGGACCCAATAAATCCAAAACTTTAACCCATAGGACTAATCATGCTTGATCACTCAAATCATGATCAATGGCCCATGGTTAAGCAAAATCCAAAGATTGGGTGATGTGAAGCCAAGAGGGACCCCCTTTGTTATGACATAAACTTAACCTAAGTCTTACCCTAAAATTTTATTGTATTTATCAAGACAATGAAACCTTAGGCTAAAGGATTATGTTAAGCCATTTTAATTATTTGAAGGGTCCATGCTTTATTATGTTAAACTTAGCTTATAGACTCTAATCCTAAGTAATTTTCATATTTATTAATGTAAACAAAACATTAGTCTATAATATTAGTCTAAATTTTATGTGGTCCCAAGCTTACTTAATCCATTTGTGACTATAGGAACCAATCATAGCCAACTACTTGGATCATGATCAATGGTTCACACTTGATCGAATGAAGTTGATTAAACAATGTGTAATTGGACAAAAAATTTGTAGGGCCTACTATGTTTTGTGGGACTCAAATTTGACATTCTCATGTCTATCATTTGACATATATGAGACCATCATTGACATCTACAAGGCTACTATTGACATTCATGAGGCCATCAAAATTAAACCCTATGGATGCATTAATAGATCTTAATTTTGAAATTCTCACAAATGTCATTGATGTTCATGAGGCCATTATTGATGTCCAGGAAACCATCAAAATTCAATCTCATGAACCAATCCCACTTAGATAAATGAAAATGTTGTGTACCTTTGTAGGATAAATGGGGTCTCATATGTAAAATAATCATGCACTTCAGTGTTAAAATCAATCTTTCACCTTAGATTGATTAAAGACCATACTTTAAATTAAAGACTTTTCTAACCAGGTTTAAGATTTGCATAAGATCAATTAAAATACCATGGACTTAGCCTAAATTCTTATCCTAAGATTTAATCATTTTTCTCAACATAGCCTTAGCATAATAAACCTAAGCTTAGTCCCTTTATGTATGAAGATCCCCCTTTTAGACTCACTTCATTCATCATGGTCTAAATGTTTGTAGGTATAAACTTAACCTAAGCCTCTATCCTAAGGTTCTGATTGTATTCATTAATCCAATAGAACTTTAGGCTAAAGACTTATAGTTATATCTTCTATCATTAAATAGGGTCCAATTTATTTTAATCTAATATTAGCCTAAATACTTTATCCTAAGGTTTATTTCATGTTTAGTAACATGAAATAAAACCTTAGACTAAAGTATTTAACTTAAGTTCTTTACATAGTCCCTTCCTAACTTAAATTTCATGCACCTTTTTAGGATCAACAACTCACATCTAATCAAGGAAAGATGATCAAACAAAGTGAAATCATGGTGGAATATACAATAGAACCTCTGAGCAAGTATGGGACTACCATGTGGTGCATGCATGTTCACTATGAGATTGTAAAATATGTATACTCAGAAGGCATGTGGGATTGCCAAGTAGTGCAACTACAGGGCCCGATACAAAGGATAGCCAATAGCATACAACTTATAGGATCAAGATCAGTAATTTGAATTAATCCATATAAATTGATCTGATTGAGTGGGATCAAAGACAAATTTTAAAAGGCAATGGTCAAGTTTTAAATCATTTATGAACAAAATGCCATGAAAATCCAACTGAATGCCACAAAGCTACCACATAGATGCCACCTAAGTAGAAAGGGATAAAACCAATTTTTTTTTATGGGATCAACAATATCAAAGGTACAAATGAAAAATTCCTAATCAAGTTTAATGCATGAAATTTATTGAGTGCAAAAAACCATCACCATTAATTCTTGAAAAGACTTGCAAAAATTCCTAGCATCTATAAAATTCATAATTTGATCCCAATTTGATCATAGTTGAACCAGAGAGAGCTCAATTATCACCCAAACAAGTAAAAATTGATCCCAAAGAAATTTTCATACCACTAGTGAGCAATTTATAAATCTCACAATCATGGCAACATGAAAACAACAAAATAGAGAAGACACATAACTATACTTGACTTCAGATATAAAGGGAAGAGTCATCAAAGACACTACACTTGATGTAGTAGCATTGAATACATAGTCTAATAACCGGTCCAATATATTATAGGATATTGAAGAGTTATAATAAATCACAAAGGATGATGAAAATATTTGATCCAAGAAACATTTTAGGTGACAATTTGAGTGACGGTTGTACCCCAATTGGTGGCAGAACTTCTGGGAGCCATAACTTTTGCACCATATCTCCATTTGACTCCCTGTTTGAACTATTGGAAAGCTAAGAATGAGGGGAATGACATGAGATAGAAAAAACATCTACTTATTATATTTTCAACCCTAAAAACTAAATGTAAGTGCCCCAAATTTCAATTTTAGTAGTGCAATCTAAAAATAGTAAGTTTTTAAAATAGTAGTTCCTCAAATTCTGTATTGTTGTAAATTGTGGAGTTGAACCACTTAATCTCCCTTGAGATTGGTTACCTTACACATCCTCATCATACCTTAAAAATTTTATAAATTAAGATGTAATCTAAAATGGAAATCAGACATCTCTTCTCAGAGATAGGCATATGTTGTATTTACAATTTTGAGCAATAAAACATCTCTTCTCAGAGATAACATTATTACAATTGTGTTGTTCTTATTTTTTGAAATATATTAAACCAAAGATTATAAGTTTTATATCAATATTACCATAGTTTTCCATAGGTACTACTACATGGTCACCACCCAGATGATCAATCTTCACCACATGGTTACGAATCTAGAGGTACTTCATTATATCAATGTTATTGCTCCTATCTTTAAGGACTACATAATTGATGAGGATATGATATTCCATGAATGCAATTTTAAGAAATTCTTTTACATTTCCCCCATTACCTTTGAAAGTCACTAAAAACTTACAATACCCTAAGTAGATTTACCAATAATTAAGTAATGGTCCATCCAAAATGACTTAAAAACTACCCTTGTATTCAGGAACCCATGTAGTTTTTGACCCCACTAGAAAGATCCTAATTACCCAATTTAGGGTAAGAATTAGAATTATCATGACTTTTTGCAATAGATTATTGGGGCCCCTTCCACTACTTATGTCAACAAACTTTGAGTCCCTTATATATATTTCATGGTTAAAAAGGGCTTACTCCCCCATTAGGAGAAATGATCAGTATTTGCCTAAAGAAACAATTTTCTAGAAATCACTTCTTTATGATGTTTTATCTTTTGGATGCCCTATTAGTCACTACCCAAATCCCTAACATCAAAAATTGGTCACCTAATGGAAGGAAAATAGTCTCCCATTACTATTCCAAACTACATATATTTAAGTATAAGGACTACATGTAATTCATTTGTGATTGTGTATACCTAGCTTTGGTAGAAATTATTATAGGGATACCTACGATGAGGGTTATTCCCTTGATCAAGAAGTATGTGGATTTTATTAGGGACCTTTATCTCTATCATGAATTCACTGTAATCAAGATAGATGGAACTTTATGTCAACCTATTAGATTGTTAGTCTATGTACCCAACGAACTAGCCAAATAAGAGACAACATACCAATTGTTTCATGGTATTGACGGTGTATGAAAATAAAAAATGAAGGGTATTCTCCATCCTTTTCCTTTGAATATTAGTATAACTATGTTGTATAATTAGGATAATGTAGACACCATCTCTAGACACAGAGACTCATTCAATTTATAGCTTAATGATTAGGATCCCTGGGATAATGTTGTGAAACATTTGAAAGACAAAAAGATTAACATGAAGTATGAACATCAACTCAATGTCTATGATATAATATACATACAGTAATCTTCATTTTCAAATGTCCTAGTAAGATTGAAGAAGCACAATACCAAGCTCAAGGCTAGATTGAAGAGAGATGACAAGAAAACTAGTGAAATATAGAAAATGAATCCTTGGTAGTACCATTTTATACTAGGACTATCTTTTAGGCGTCCTCCAAAACATCTAGAGGCACAAATTACATAGGGGTCAACAAAAGAGAGACTTGAAGAAATACCTAGTGAAGGGGCATCATATTCTACCCAATTTGAAAATACAAAGTCATATATTGAGTTTATTGACATGATTGCAATGCATCCTAGGGAAATAGTGGAAGATGCCTTAGAAACACTAGCTAGTACTTATAGATTAGATGAAGAAAAGGTGCAGGATGAAAATCCTCAAACTCAAGAAGAATAACCTCAACCCCAAGTTGAGGAAAAAAGAAAGGAAAAAGGGAAGGAGAAAGCTTTAGACTTAATTCCAATTATTCCACCTCAAAAGGGAAAGGCTAAACTAGATTTGGTTCTTGTAGGAACCAAGAAGCCTAAGATAACCTTCACTCACCCTTTGAGTGAGGTTAATTTGTTTCATGATGAGAATATAATTTATGGTCCAACCAATCTTGAATGTTTTGTATATATAAAGTTACAAAATATCCCAACTCTGCACCATCAATGGGCGATCATAAAATTTGTCAACATCACAGTTCATGAGAAGCTTAAGCCCTGAATAGTGGCTCTAAAAAAGTAAGAAAAGGAAAGACAAATAGTTTCCCCTAGATCTTTAGGTAGCATCCAAATGGAATCCTGAGAGCCTCTTAAAATAACACACTCTTTAGTAAGTGTCTAATTTGACCCAACCACTACTAGATTGGAAATATTAACAATAACGAAAGCTATGGTGGGTGGAGAGGAATTCACTTTTTAGAAAGTGGAACCCTTCATTGGATCAACTTTAATTAGAGGCCAAAGACTAGGTGAGAACCCCATCCATGAAGAGGATATACTCAAGTTAGCTAAAACTCAAAGTGCCCAGCTATAAACTATCACTAAAGGCCTATAACAACAAATAAAGAACCTACAGAGCTAGAAGGAGGATTTGGAGAAACAAGCTATTTTGTCTATTCCCAATGCAATGATTAAAATTATTTGAGAGATCATTTCATGACATATTTGACTTTTTGAAGTCAATAAAGCTAATTTAGAGTGCACTAAAATAATAGGATGTAGTATCCAAAGGTTTAATCACCCAATAGTAGAGTTATAAAGACAAGATGAAGGAGTTGATTAGCATCTTGATAGGGGATAAAATCCCTAGTTTCAAGACCTTTAGCATTACTCATCTCAACACCATCCTAGGGTTGATCATGGATAAGATCAATGGTTTTAGCACATGGTCCAAGATCATGGAAAGACTTATCAAGGATGATAAAGAGCTACTAGATAGAATTTAATGAATCTTGGGGACCATGATTTCTAAACCTATAAAGCTCAACTCCATGGGAATCATTTTAGATGATGAGTTCAAACATAGGACCACTTTGGTCATGCAGGAGGTGAGGAGCAAGAGCCAAGGCAGGTCTATAGATGACAATAGAAAGATCATAGATATGATTTTAACTATATAAATAACTATAGAAGAGGTGAGGAGCATTAAGGAGGGTTTAGATAGAAATGATAGGGACTTGGATGATTTGGTAGATCAAGAGGATGAGCTCCTCCTTGAGACAAATATCAATTTGAAGTTAGTTGATAAACATCATCAAAAGGCAATGAGGATTCTACTTTAACAAAACTAAGGGTCCTCATCAACATAGGGTCTGCCAAATAGTTAAGAATATTATTTTTTGTGGGAAAATTGTAAATTTTGATAATGGAATATTCTTTTTTAAAGGCATGTGCTATTTGTATGCACATTGCCTAAAGGTCAATCTATTTAAAAAAGTCTAGTGTATTTTAGAAACTTGGTAGAAAGGAAAATTATCCTTTACATTTTATACACTGGTAAGTTGATGCAACTAATTAACATGCTTCCTTGAAGTCTATAAAAGGAGTATTGTCATTTGTAAATAGAAGGGAGTTTCTAAACTACAAAAACTAGAGTAAACTTTGAAGTAATTAATACAAGTAGATAATTTTGAGAAGATTATCTCATCTTGTTTGTGTGAATTGTTATTTAGCTTCTCTCTCAATTGTCTATTCTAGATCTCAAATTTAAATGGTCTTTAGTAATTCTAGATGTGAATCTTTCATACAAGGTTGCTAATTTTGTAAATGCTAGATTAGTTGAATGTTCCTAGATTTACTTCATTTTATTTGCTTTGTATAAGGATGTGTATATACTATTCAACTACAGTGGTAAATCTTTAAAGTAAAGCTAGTCATTACTTGTATTTCTTCATACTATCCTTATATACTTTCCTAGTGTGTGGTAAGATTTGGGCATATGTTATTTCATGTTGTACATTGGTTAAATGTACATTTAGTTGGAATTGAAACCTTATCGTGATGTTTGAGATAGAGATCAACAACATATTTTCTTTCTACCTTACCCTTACTTTTTTTTAATTTTTTAACCAAACCATTGTAGCTTAATATCATTGTAAATATCCACATAGATTAGTCTTTAGACTTAGAATTTGATCATAATTCATCAATACTAGTATATATTACTGCATCTTTTGCAAAGATTGTTGAGAGGACCAAGGTGACTCCCAACCACCAAGTTTTATAAATATTGTGGAATAGTTTACTTGCTTTGCTGCTATTTCATCATAGGTAACTAGATTACCACACCTGCTACTCATGCTCTAAAATCTTTGAGTTCTAAAATGAGAAGTTTTCTTTAGACAGTATGAGCACCTTGTGGTACATATTTAGGCATCAATAGTGT
>JARHVA010000601.1:277500-677500 GCA_037957365.1 Torreya grandis | reverse complement strand
TTGTATCACACTCAAAGATGCATGGAACATATGTGTGTATATTAATGAAGTGATATGCTATTTACTAACTTAAAGTAACCAACATATATGTCAAGGAGGTAGCAAAATTTGGGAATGCTGATTTTTTTGTGTTTTTTTAATTATTCGAATGTTTTTTTTTATTTTTAGAATATTTGTTTTTTTTTTTGTATTTTTTGAATTGTATGCCTTCAACCTTAGGTTGATCATGTGCATTATTTGGATCATGGTTAGATAGGTGAAAATATTGCATGACATGCTCTTTTTCATGATATACATGTGAAGTAGAAGAATAAATGCCATCATGTGGTATATGGAACAATTTTCCATCATGGGAAAATGAGATACCTTGCTGATTTTGATCAATTTTGGATTCCATCTAGTATAACCAAAGAGTTACCAATGTAAATGCATATTTGGATGTGTGTGGCATAACCTAAACCCTTGTTTGAGTCACTTTAAAACCATAAGCAATTGGTATTATGATGTTGCCTAAGGAGCCATTCAAGCCTCATTTGTTTTGTAAGTCCTTTAGATAAAAACCAAGTTGTTGTAGATGTCTTACATTACAGGGGTTTTTTGTTTGTGTAGGATCAACAAGGTTATGCCAAAAATAATCACCACCCATGAATAATGTAATTGTTAAGTCTTATTGGCATGGATTCTTTTTGATTTATTCAAATTGAGGTTTTGGTTTTGGATAAGCATTGTATGCCATTTGCACTTTTGGATATTTCTTAGAATGATCTTGCAAAGGGTTGTTACATATTTTATGATTATGGCATTCACCAGGTTGTGAACATGAATCCTTTGAAGGATTAATCTTTTGGTCATCAATAAGATATTGGATTTTATGCCTCAAGGTGTAATATTTATTTGTAGAATGTGTAGGGCCTTGGTGATAGTTGTAATATGTATTAGCATCATATCCTTTTGGTAGAGGTTGACTCATATCAACCTCCATAGGGGGAGGGAGAGATATGAGATAACACTCCATAAGATTCTAAAGTAAACAAATTAGAGACTCAGTTAATTGTGTAAATTATCTTTAAGATTAATTGGATAAGATGAGTCAATTAGGTTTATGTGATATTGTATTAACATATGTTTAAGCTTCCATTGTAACCTATGCATCAATTTTTGAATGAACAAATATGTGAATAGATACATGAAAGAAATGTTCATTGGTATGTGGGTATAGTAAACCCTTCTTTTAAAGGTAAATATTATGTTTGATCCATTTGATAGACTTCAACATGTAGGCCACATATGGTGGCTCTACATTACTTGGCAAGGTTGTCATATGTAATATTCTCAAGAGAAAATCCTTGCATAGGGGTGACTTATGTAACAATTCAAAAAGTGAAAATTTATCAATAACATCATTGGAGTGTTTAGTAATATTATATGTTGTTGATACCTATTGCATGTGATCCTTTTGGTTTCTTTTATAGTGGGAAAATCTTTGTAATCAAAAGTAAAAAGATTTGCATTATGGATTAGATCTTGCATAATATCCACAAAAGAATCTAATGTTATGTCACTTGGTACCTAGGTTTTACACAATGCCTCATAGAATATATCCTTATAAATAATTGATAGCTTCACAAAGTCCAAAGTTGAGATTTTGGTATGTGTATTACTTGATTTCTCAACGTCATTATATTCCTTGGATTTGATTACCAATTTGGGTGTAATAAGAATTTATTGCATAGGTTTGATATCATTATAAGAAGAATTATAAAAAGATGTTTTATGTTTTCCCATTTAATTATTTCTCAAGTGTGGCAATGTATGGAGCATAACAAGCAAATACTACCATCATATATTATGCCATGAAATAAAACGTAGATGTATCCCTAATAAACATGATTATATGAAAATTAAAATATGATTTAAAAAATTTAAAAACTTTGAAATTAGAAATTAGAATTTAGGAAAACAATAAATTAGGAAACCCTAGGTCAATCCAGTGTTTTGGGACCAAGGGTCAAGTTCACCAATTGTTTAGCCCTAAACTTTGAATGTGTGGGTAGCTAGGGTTAATAAATATACAAGTATTTATAACACAAGGGTGTTAAATTAATCTATAGTGGGGAAATTGATAGAAAACTTAGATAAATAATATTCTAATTTTATACAACTAAGATTTCTAAAAATAGTAAAATATAGCTATTAAAAGATAATTGAAAAAAATAAAGAATAATGATACTTATCTAGTTTATTGTGTGTAGGAATATTTATATTAGAAGCATGTGTAAAGTATGCAAGATCACTATTCTGGATTAGTCATTAGATTTTTGAAATTATACTTTTTTGGCCACGAACACTACCATCAGATTTAGATAATATTGTTGATGTTACTGTCTGACTATGATGTAAGTGTCAAGTACATAATAATAACTCGATCTGGATGTGACCAACTTAAATGTTTTTAGTTTTTTTATCACATTTATGTTGGTGTGTTTAGATCTGGGATACAAGTTATCATTCTTTGTTGATTGATCAAACCCTAACTTTTTCCCCTTCTTTACCATTAGAATAAGTTTGCTAAAAAATGGATTAGTGGGCTTATGGTGTCGAACTTCCCCAAAGACCCCTTTGTCAATGGGCATTGCCTACATAAACAATACTCCAAGGAGGGCCTCATATTTATGTAGTTCTCCCATATGTGTGGGAAAGTGTGTGCATGAGGGTGGAATATACTACATACAAATGCATGTAGTGATCTAGCTTGTGATTTGACAAATATCACTCATGGGATGATCTTTGAGTGCTTTAGACCTGTAACATGACTGAACCTCTGCTTGTTATGGAAATAGGGATGAACAAGGTGTAATAGAGTGCTTGTGTAGTTGATTGATCAAGCTTTAGTAGGTGTTTGCTTGGTATTTGCTAGATGAGGAATGAGAAGGCTTAGACTTATTTTTATAGCCCACATTTTGAAAATATCTCGTGCTGGGTTCGATAAGATAATTAGGTAGACCCATAGGTTTCAATCATTTTGTAATTTAGATGACTTTTGGTTATTGGACACTAAATAAGGATCTGGACACTACTGTCGATGGTAGTGTCCCTCTATGGCCAGTAGTGTCTAGAGGGATAAAAAATAAGTACTGATATGAAACTGATAGTGAAGGATGTTTATTAGGTTTAAATATTTTTGTGTAGTATATGGACCTAGGTCATCAAAATGATATGGATCAAACTAAGAGATAAGCATTTAGGTATAATGAGATGATGAATGTGAGCCTTTCAGTAATGGGAAGGTTTAGAACTAAAGGGTAGATACTTAATTAATAACTGTTAAATGTACAAGACTAAGATGTTATAAATATTTAGTTTTAGTATCTACAATAAGAAATAATGTGTAGTACAGTAATTATAATGATCATTGTTCATAGAATCTTGTGTATGATGGGTAACTCTAGAAGGCCTATAACTATGTAGGGTCCAATGTATAGTAGGAGAATGTCTCATTGCCTATGTTCACTATAGAATATGTTAAATCATCTATGGTGCTAATTGAGTATATTCTAAAGGAGATGATGGCCTTTGTGAGCCCTAAAAAACTTTTTGATATGATGGGCATTAAATTGTTGGTTATTTAATAGATTTAACTACTCTCCTCTAAACTGGGTGTATAGAAAGATATTATATATGTGTAACCACTGGCTCTATATAGTGATATTATATGGATTTATCAACCAATTGTGGTGGTAATGGGGGTGGAAGAGGAGATACCACTGGCTATAGAGAGTACTTGTATCATACACCTGTAACTAGACTACATTATTGTAGTGCATGTACTTGAGACACCGATGTACTTTAGATGGTACTAAACAAAGCTTTTGCATCTGAGGGCAACCTCACATGTTCAAAATCCTATTACTCTATATATCTAAGAATGGAGTGGATAGTATGGTAAAGGCCACCTAAAAAGGTAACACTATGTGTCTAAGGGTATTCTATTTCTATCCATATAATCCCTTAATTATTCTTGATGTATTTTGTATATCATGTTATGTGTATCTAAGGGAATAAATGTCATTGTGCACACATTCTCATTGGACCCATTATCGATCATGACACTATGTATGGCTTGCTTATTGATATAAGCTCATATGAATAGTACACAAAAAATTGAATCATCATTAATAATCTCACTGTCATCAAATGTGATCATACGACATTGTGGTGAGTTATCGATAAGTGTACCAATAGTCACTTCTATAAGGTGATCATGTCATGGGTGGAGGATGCATACTATATGCATAGTTTACTTCTAAAGTATCCTTAGTCTCTATCATTTCATGCTTGGGAAATGGATCATAGAAGATTTTTAATTTTCCATTATCTATATTCCTTTGTAGGTGTGCTTAACTCAAAAGTGTTGTCCTAAATAAGATCTTGTATCTTATATATTAATTTGAAACTTTTATTTGTAGAATGTACCATAATTTGATGATAGTCACAATATGCATTTCTATCATAATGCTTTGGTGTAGGCTTGTTTGGATCAAACTCTTGAGGAGGAGGATGAGTGATAAGGTTGTACTAAAGTGTCTTCTGTAATCATATATGAGGAGGTGATGATAACCTGGAAAATTGCTTCTTCGGTGGAGTTGACAATTAAAGTCAATCTGTTAGTTATGATGTTACATTAACTATAATATTTGCCTCATTTTTGTTTTTAGTTGGTTTGACCTTGTAGTTTGGTTTGCTTTGAACTTTTTTGTTAAAGTAGTTGTAGGAGTAGGTTTATACTTGAGTTTGTTCAAAGCTATGAGCTTAACTTATTTGTCTCTTATTATATGGCATAGGTCATCGAAGGATTTGAATCTCTTAAAGATGATTGACTCATGGAGTGGTGAAAGCCAGCTTTGCTTGAATATGTCTTGGAACCTATCTTCAACCATATAATTAATCATCTTAGCTAGCATAGTTTTGTACTAAAGTACATAATCATTGATTAACTCATTGGACCCTTGCTTGAGTTTATCAATTTGTATACAAGATAGTATCTCATCAATGTTTATAATAAAATGTGCCAGATATTGATATGTCAAAGGGTTGAATGTTCTAAATGATTGGAGGAAGGTCATATAAACATCTCAAAGCATATTCATTGAGACTTTTATGCAATAGCCTATTTAATAATTTATCATTGTATGTGTAATCCAAACATTTTGCATGAAATGATTGAAGGTGTTATTTTGGATCACATTTACATTTGTATAATGGAGGCTTAAGAGATAAAAAACATGTAGGTAAAGGATAAGTGCCATTTCAAGAGATAATGGGTTATGAATCAAGGCATGTGAATCCATTGAACGACTAGTCTTAGATGCACCTTGCTCTAATAATTACACCTTAGCATGCAGAGCTGTAAAAGTCTATATGCAAAACTAACAAAACTGACTCATCACCATACCATAAAATAGATAGGCAAGGTTAGTGATGTAACATGTGTAGTCATTATAGGAAGGGTAAAGGTTACTTGTGTAAGAATAAGTAAGCAAATATTTTTGGAAGCCTTGTGTTTACCTCACACTTTGGTTATAAATTACATACGTAACTAGAGGTGTGGATGTAAGTGCAATATCAATGGTAGAAGGTTGACCACTTATGGTTGGGTTAGTGCCTTAAAAGTGTTGGTTTATATTACATAAGGGGTCATATTGTCCCGTAGATATAGTAGCTTGAGCTAAAAAAACTGTATGTCTCTTGTGATAAATAACATTGCATCATTCAGATGTAGTTCAAATTAAGATATTCAATGAATTCCTGGTCAACAATGGAACCAAGTTTATCCATAGTAGTTATTTTGTGAGTATTATCATTTTCAACATTTATGATAAGTTCATCAATATAGTGTATAGTATGCATTGTATAATACATAACGAGAGTAGGGGGAACAAAGGAGGTCATGCATGACCTTTGTCATCTGGGGGTAACAAGAGGTAGCTTGGATTAGATATTTTAACAATATGATTTTAGTAAGGCTTGGGATTGTTAATTTTTAATTTTAACCTTAATAGTATACTTAAATTTGATCCATTTGATTATATGAGTGATCAAAATGTAACATAGCCAACTGGAACAATATGAAAAGATTACCTTCATGACTTGTGTTAATAAATAAATACAAGGTTAATTTATTATGGCCATAAGTAATGTGTTTTATTAGGAAATAATCATAAATCATGTCTAAAAGTAAAACCCTAAGGCTGAAATATGAAACCCTATAAGGATGAACCCTCAAAAAAATGATTTGACATGGTTTGAGTAACATACAGGTTCACCAATATGTTTTACCTTAATTTGGTTTTAGAAACCCTGATAAGATAGAAACTAGTATGTAAATTTAGATAGATAAATAATGACATTCAAGCATACATATGATATAAAATATTGAAACTGATTGAAATGATTTGACAAGTGACATATGAAAAATATAGTAAACACAACAAAGGGATAAGTATTTAACTTTTCTAATTGATTGTCTAACTATGGTTGACTTATGACAATGGAAAATAGATTGAAATAGTCTTGTGATTCGTCCAAATCTACAACTATGTTTCTATTTGTGTAGGGTAAGTTCTATCAGCTTTAGGTTAGTGTCGACTATCAATATTGACTTTAGTGGTTGATAGTGACCTACATGAGAAAGAGGGTATATGATCATATGACCACCTTCACTTGTCTCTAAAAGTGTTGTATATGTAATGTTGAACCTTGATGACAAGTTCAAATTTAGAAATCCTCCTCCTTCTCCTTGAAACCCTATGTATGCTTGTGAGGGATAGAAATCTACAAAAAATGGGAAAGTGTAATGGGTTGAGTTGACCCCAATCACCTCCATTGATGATTGACCATTGCCTAGGTATCCAATACTCCAAAGATGGAAATCAAGCCACACATAGTTCTCCCACCTAGTGTGATTATGTAATTGTGCTCCTTCACTATATGAATGCAACTAATTATTTGGATTTGATACTTGACAATGCTTGATTTGAGTTAGCTTCATTATGATTCAAACCTAGCTTGTGACTACTCTTAGTGATTAGTTTTTAATTTGGGAGGAATAGGGTGATTTTTATCAATGATCAATAGTGTATAGATATGTGCCAAATAATTTCCATATCCCCAATCAAGTGAAGCCTTGATTTGTATATATACGAGTCCAATTGGGTAATTTATCACACCACCAACATGCTAGGTAGATGGGCCAATCCTAAATAAATGTTTAATTTTAAAAATTAATCAATGTTAGTAGAAGGTCAATAACATTAACTTCAGGTCAATATCAAATTGCGATACTGGCCTAGTTTGACGTTAGTCACCTATGCACAAAAGGACTAAATTGAAGGTTTGAGGATGTATGTATGATATAATATATTAATTTGGCATCAATAATGAGGTTCTTGTATGTGTGTAATAGTATAATAGAAATGGTCAAACTCATAAGGTAACATTTAGGTGTGAGTGAATGTTGGGTTAGGACCATACTGGTGTGCATAAGTCATGTGTGGTAAATTTACGTCAAACTTATTATTACCAAGTAATCAATACCATAATTTAGTATCTAAAATGAGACACACATTCGACAAGTAAAGGGTAGGCAAGGACATCATAAGCCAAAGGGTTGAGTAATATATCTCATGAAGTAACCATATTACTTAAATTTTGAGACCTTTGGGAAAGCAATTAGATTTGTTGTTGCAAAGCATGGTTTTTTGGAGGGTGGTAACTTCAGGGTTTCAAACATAAGTGATAGTAGTATAGGTGGGAATGGAAACATTAATTACTCAATAAAACATTATGGAGGAAGAATGAAGGTTGAGAGACATGTTGAGATGGTTGAATAACTTGGGGAGTAAATAAAAAATCATTAAACCTAGTTTAAAAAGGAAAATACATATGAACATGAGTAGAATAAATAAGAGGAGGAATAACATTAAAAGCATTTTGAGACACAAAAAAATATCAAGTCTGGAGGGGGAACATCTATAAGGTTGTCCTACATTAGAGGCATTTATTTATATATATTTTAGCACATGCAACATCTCATATATTTTTGTAGGATGATCGAAGACATGTAATCTAAATAAGGTAAGTCTAATAACACTATCATTTTTATACATCAACAATGTTAATATTTTGAGATCCACTTAAAACATTATCATTCATAGAATTGACATTCAAATATTTTGTATTAACATTATCATTCACATGTCTATCGAAATAAGAAGCATTATCAATGATAATCACCATTTTTACCCAAACGAGCACAAGTAATAATGAAAGGAATTTCAAAAAAATCAATTGGTTTGAAAATCAATCTATCACTTCGCCTAGTAGGGGTTTTAAATCTAATCTCCTTAGGTTGTATATGATGGATACATATACAACATGTAATCCCACCTTAGAGTTTGGATAATATAACAACCAAAACAAACTAGGGTTTGCAATAATGCACAAGGAGTTGGGTTAATGATGGAGAAACAAATAAACTCAACCCTAAAAAAATAATATCTATAACAATCCCAACTAAAGCTAACTTTAGATGGGAAGGGAGCATGAAAGACAATGTATATAACATAGAGTATAATTAAAGGGTGACCCTAATAATATTACACAATAAGGCAAGAATTTAGGAAACCCTAATTAAAAATCATATCCAATATGTAATATACGAACAATCTAACCCAAAGGGGTTTAAGAGGGTGCAATTTCACCAAAATGTTTTATGATAAAGTGTATATAGGTTAATAAAACTACACTAAATCATTAATATAATGTGTGTAATTAATATCCAAACACAATATAATAATAAAACAATATGAATAGACACAATTACAAGAATTAAATGCATTGAAATGATTTAAATTGACAGAGAGAGGGTTATGAGATAAATACAAAATTATATCAAACCCATGTACTATCAAAAGTTGAAATTAGGTACAAACAAGTCTAGGGACTAATCCAAAGACAATCCAAAAAAAATATGCATAGTTGATAAGTTGTATAAAATGACCAAGAGTATGACATGTTGATACACTCCTAGTTAAACTAGAGGTGGGCTAGTCCACTCCCAAAAAGAGAAAATGCTCAGGGTTAATTAGTGTATACTATTGGTCAGGTAGTGTACGCTTCTAGTCAAACTTGTTCAGATCCCAAAATAAATTTGATGAATGCCCTCCTCTACTTCTATTCTAAAAAAACTCACTTAGTTTGTTGAAATTTGTTATAGATATTCAAAAAATCCATCTCCTTCCTTATAACCCTAATCATCTCAAATCCCCTTACAAAACCTTAAAAAATGAGAGTAGTTATGAGGGAGGTGCCTTAGTTAGACCCTTGTTCTTTGACAAGTTGGCAATCAATATTCACGGCAGTTCAAAAAATTAGTCAAGTGCAATATGAAGATCTAGATATGCAAACAACTAGTATAGTTTACATGCTCTTTCACTAATCCTTAAATTGTACTATTGTACAAGGGTGTTGCTTTAAAAATGTAATCCTTTGTTTTCACACTTTAATATACGGTTTATCAATTCAAACCCATGTGTCTATTCCCTTAAATGCATCAATGCACTCGTACTTATAGACTTCTTGAATTTAAGTTAGGATCTTATTGACATGCACACTAACACATAAAGGGTGGGAAAACTGATAAATGAGACACAAAAGACAAATAACTAGAGAAAAGGGGTCAAACGAACCACAAAATGGATAACTAGGAGTGTACTAGTACCCTCTTGATCAGATTGGGAACATGTTGGTTTTCTTCTAGTGAAAAAGACCAGATAACTCTAAAATAATGATTTCATTATTTCAAAAGCATCTGTGGTTGTACTGGGGCAAATAAATAGTTAATCTTTAGGTTTTTAGGCATTCAAGATGGTATAATCATTGGCATATGGTGTAAAAAAATGTAGTTATAAAGGACACACAAATCACAAAAGGCAAATATGGTCCATAACACAAGGGAAATGCATCAATAAGAGTCTAATTCAAACTAATGGTCCATAAACACATTGTGAACATAACAAATAACTAGTCATATACCAAAATGAAATGTTTATACCAATAAAAGTTTAATGTAAACCAATAATAAATGAACAAACATATACCCTAGGAGTAATAAATGACCAAGGACCATTTTTTTGGGATAGATACTAACTTTTGACCAAAGCTTTAACAGGTTCTAGAGCACATAAGGGGCTCAATATCTAAAATAATAAAAAGCTTAAAAGTTAAGGCCACAAGGGACAAGACAAGAGAACAACACAATACTGAGGTGAAAATACAACTAACCCATTCTTCCTACAAGAACACCAGTAGCTAGAAAAGCTACTCACCACTTAGACAAACCAAAAATATAGAAAGAATAGAAGAATTTTTTTTGCAACCCCACATAACACCCCACCTACCCAACAGTTCATCCCCAAACCATAAGTGTTCTCTTTCCTCTACTTAAGAGTAGAGATTCCATTGTCCATTAGATGCCACCATCAATAGAATTTATATCATCAATTTACAATCATTCAACTTTTAACTTCCACCCTTTTTTACCTAATTTACCATAATTTGGCATCGTCTGCTTGGAGGGATGTTGAGCAATCTATAAATAGGATCTGAAATCCAACTCCTCATCTTCATCTTCCTCTACTAAAGTTACAACCTATTCAAGACATTCAACTGGCAAAGAGCCTTTCGGCATTGACAAAACTAGAACCTGGGGAGATGTTAGTGCTTTGAAACCCTCAGACATTTGCTTGTTATCAGAAACCAACACCTAAAAAGTTTTGATTCCACTATTTTTCTAAGCTGATGGAGTTGATCTGATAGAGGTCCAATACAATCCTAGGTGGCCACTACCTCCTCTAATCTAAGATAACAACCCTTATCCACCAACAAACCTATTAGGGAGGCTTTCAAACCAACAGTGGAGTCACCCACTGAGTCATGAATGCTATTAACAAGATCCCTATTAGGGTAACCAATATTTCTTACCCATTTCTTCAAACAAGATGAACCAACCCTTGGGAAAGCTACAACTTTATGACTGACTTGATTGCACTTAAAACATCTATACAACAACCCTTCATAATTGAAAAATTGATTCCAAACCCTGTGTGAGGATTTAAGCCTTACAAAATGTTGAAAAGGTTTGAAAAAATCCACCAACAGACAAACCCTCATAAACTTATGCAAAACACTCAAATCTTAGTTGATTTTAACAAGCACACTGAATAGATTAACTAATTGCTATAATAGCCTTGAATCATGCATAGCCAAAGGAAGATTACACAATCTTACCCAGACTGGAGCATTTGATAAAATTATATCTAAAGGATAAAAAAAGGGGGTCAAGGGGCACAAGAACACACCTTGCTTTAAAAAAACCCATGGACCATTGTTCCAAACAAAAATTTTTTCCTCTGCAAAGGGAAAAATAAATAAGAATAAGTCATTTGAAAGATAATAAAGAGAAACATCGACAATAGAAGGCCATACAAACTTGGCCCACAAAGAGAACTCCTCCCATGATGGACACTTCCCCACACATCAACCAATAAGGTATTTACACCTACTTTCCCCATTAATGGTTGCAAGGATCCCATATGAAATTTTAAGGAAAGGGAAATTAGAGGAAAATATGAGAGGGATATCCCCATATATCATTATGTGCACACCATTTTGATCATGCCCATCACTGATAACCCTCCCCTCAAAGTAAGAAACCTCAACATCCAACCCAACACTGCTCGTAGGAGGCAAAAAACATCTCTCAATTAGTTGGGGGGTGAGATTAGGGTTTTTACACATAATAATTGCTTGACAATAAACTCCATAGGTGTGAAAATGGTTTGATGTATTATAAATTTAAAAAAAATGAGAGACTTAAAATATGAAACCCTAGTCAAAGTTTTTGTTGCTTCCCTTGACCTCTAGCTTGCATTAACCTAGGCTGAATTCACCACAACTTTACATGTTTTAACTGCCTTGTGACCTTTTCTATCATTGCCCAGTGTCATATCCGCCCATTGCTAGGACTTCTACCCAATCGTGCCTCCCAATTTTATACCTTTGATATTACTGATGCCCTTGCCTCAACCATCACCATCATTATTCTCCTTTGCATCTACTACTGATGTCATTAAAACCCTTGCTGCTTTTGCCATTTGAATTTAATGACTAAGGACCATTTTTAGATGTCTAGATTGACTTAGAAATAAGTATTATTAGTCCCTGCTAAAGGAAGATTAATTTAATAATTTTTCAATTACTTAGTTTTGTTCACCCAATATAATAACTTGAAATATATATTATGATAATAATGTTAAATTTTTGATAAAGTTTAACACATAAATAATAACATATTCTTAGATGTTATTATAGAATATTCCTCTATATTTAATACAACTTAAAATATACTTGATTTAACAATGATAAAATAGGGTCAAAATTGACCAGTTCATCATTATATTTCTATATATTTAATCCATATTTAACATTTATCCCTAAAGAGTACCAAAAATATGGGGTCATTCAATTTGACTAACCTACATTGAACAAAATTTCACTAATGAATGTTTAGTTTTGCAGGTGCTTCCTATGCAATATTTATATCATCCCTGATAAACTCTTGCATGGGGCAACAATACTATTGCCATGGAAACTTCATTCATTTCACATTTTTGTTATATGACATTCCTATTTAATTATCATATTTAATATGATCAATTATTAGGGATTGATCCAAAAATTTATACCATTATCACTAAGAGCCACCAAAGTTTCTTTCACTTTCTATAATTTTTGAGTGCATTAACAATATAAATATAAATTATGTTTTTATGAGAAAAAGGTCATCCAAATGCAATATAACTTTAATTTACATGTACTTGTGTTCCACTTCACAACACTTGAGTACTGTAGTTGCATTCGAGGTGGTCTTTTTAACGAATTATTTCACTCGTATAGCATTTATTTTGCAAATATTTATCGAGCCATGAAGCAAATTTGAGGATGACAACCATGAGCTATTGGTGTGTTTGAATAAATAAATGAAAGATTTTAATGACGTCCATGATACCAAGCAATCTAAGGGACCAAGAGCCAAAACATCAAGACATTCTCAGGTTCTTTTAATATCAGATCTTCTATTATGAAACTTGATCAATAAACCAACTATATTGTGAAGCCTAGAATCCTAAAAAAACTCACTTAGGTTGCCTAAATTCAAATTGATTTCGTATTGACTCTAAATATTCACATACATAATGCATTCAATGATGAAATGCCATTCAGTTTCAATGTAGGAACCCCAAGTTCCCTCTGATTCTGACAACTGACGGTTTATATGTTTTTTCTGAGGTTTTTGAATTTTTTTATTGTTTTTGGGTTTTTTTGCCAGTTTTTGAAAGAAATGCGGATTTGCATAAAATGATAAATAAATCCTATAAAATTTACTGAATATCGAAAAGACTATTTTTTTATTAAAAATGAAACCCTAGTTGCATGAGTTTACAAAAAAAACTTGCTATTTGGTTCAAGAAAAACCTGACTGTTCGCTGCCCAATAAAACTGATGACTGTTGCCAAAAACCAAGCGCGGTACAGTTCGTACGGCACCGTACGGACGCCATCTGTATGGTACGGACAGGTACAATTTTTTTTTTGCACAGAAAAAACCCTGCGCCCTGCTCTTATGATGTCTGTCTTCTGTTGTAGATGGTACGGCCAGGTACAGGTATGACTGGGATAAAACTAGCAATTAATGCTGCTGTACGGCCTGTCCTCTGGCTATTTCAACCTCCAAAAATGGGTGCCTAAATGATCCCTGACTGAAGAAGGAATAACCCTGATGAAAACCTGTGATGATAACCTCTGAAAATCAATGTCTTCTCCTAAATGAAGAAAACCCCAGCTGCAATAAATCAGGTGTTATTTCACACCCTCTGAATTGCTTCCAATGGAGATGGCACGTTCTCCAAGGAAAATGAACTTGAACCCCTGAAGCTCTAGCTCAGACAAATTTGATCAATTTTCAATTCTCCAAATGACATAATGGCGCTCCTCCCAATGCAGAAGTATATATAACCAAAGAGGTGCGATTTCCTCTATAATAAGACTTTTTAATTAAAAATCGCAATTCTTTAATTATTTTAATATTTTCAACTTAGGCCAAATTTTATAATAATATTAAATTTGGCCCCTTCCTGATGATGGGTGCCCCCTCAGCATTAAAACACTTAAGTTATAATTTTTTAATTATAACTTAATATAATAATCTCGTAATATTAATATTTAATTAATGCAATTAAATATTAATATTTCCCTCGTTACTCGCCCGATGACCGAACCGTCTGAAGCGGTCATATACTGGAGTGATTCCGAATGCTGTCAACCCATATTGCCAAAAATAGCAGGGGTCCCACACTGACCACCAAGAACTGCTAAAAATAGTAACTTCTGCCAAAAGTGTCCGATCGAGCCCAAACAAAAGCCAACTGATCAAACTCTACCAATCTGAAGCATGTGCCAAGCTCCCAGGTGACCCTCTATCCAAACGATCAGCCTACGAGGGTCGTATGATAGGCTAATCCTATGCTCCGAGAGATGTCACTGAGAAGGGGACATGACATTCAACCACTCCTTTGTTATAGAAAAATGCAAGTTCTTTCTTCCCACTCTTCCTTGGGGACCATCCATCTACCAATTTCGGACCTAAGATGATGTGACCCAGTGCACAATTGAGCCACTAAAATCCTAGACTTGCCCTTAAGACCAGCTTGCATATAATCCTTCTCACCATTCTCCCATGTGGGATTGAATTATTTGATGTAATGTGTTTTTTTCTGACCAATCTGATTTGTCCACATGGCAATCCTAATTTTTTCTAACACAAACTTCTTTATTTCCTTGTTAATGTTAGGACATTCTTGAAAATTAATGTCTCACTTGGCCATCCATTTGTTATTCTAACTCATCCATGTCTTCTTCCTCCAATCCAGTTTCTCCTCTACGACCATCTTGGGCCAATGATGACTATCCATGTTTCCAACCCTTTTTAAGTAGCTTACCAACCTGATTAATGATGAAGCCTCCATTAGAAACTTTCCTTCTTTAGCTAAAAGGATTTCGTAGGGGACCATAATTTTGACTTTGAAGTTATTAGTGGTTAGTTGTTTTTGAATTCTTTCTAACTATTTACACTTTTAATTTGACATGCTACTACCCCAAACCTCACAACCATAGAGGACAACTGGTGTGGCCAATAAACCAAAAAGAGTTTTTTTGGTTTTCCAATCCCATAATTCAGCTTTCCTATGCCTATTCTTAAGAAGGTAAGATGCTCTCCATCCACCTTGGATTCTTTTCGATTTACATGTCTCCCAAATAAGTCTATTGAGAAAATCAATTCCTAGGTATTTGTACTCTTGCACTATCTCTAGCAGGCTCCCTTCAAAAATAAAATTAACCTGCTGCTTTTTCCTATTTAGTGAAAAAATCATGACTTTGGTCTTGTTGATATTCACTTGCATCCCGACTTCATGGAAAAATAGCTCCAAGGCTTTAAAATTTTGGCTCAAATCATTAGTCATTTTTACAATTAGAATATGATCATATGCATACAAAAGTAATTTCACCACATAACTTGCCAACTGAATACCTCCCCCGTTGGTTTTGTTTAACCAATCTTCAAGTTTGTCAATATATAAACCAAAATGAGGGGGGATAAAAGACAACCCTATTTGACCTTGATGTCGCTGCCAAAGCATTTAGACATACCCTCTCTAGTTTTGATTTTTGCCCTCACCTGCTCATAAAGCTTATGCACTGCCACTTTATTCTCATCAAAAACACCAAGTTCCTCCATCTTATTCCATAGTTTGTCCCTGGGAACCGTGTCAAAGGTTTTCTTAAAATCAATGAAGCAACAAAAGGATTCCTCTCCTTGAGTGTCCCAAACTTTTTTAATGAGGTGACTAAGGGTTATGCAATGATCAATGGTAGAATGTCTTGGTCTAAAGCTTGCCTGCCCTTTTTCTATCCTTCCTTCTTTTCAACCCAACTACTAATTTTGTGCTCTATCATGCTCCCAAAAAGTTTTCTAAAAAGAGGGTTGATCATGATGGTGTGATAATTGGAAGGATTATCGATATCCTCACTTTTGAAGATAGGGATAATGATGCTAGTTGTCCATTCTGCCAAAAATCCACCATGTGTGACATAGTTAAAGATTCTTTTGATGTGTGAAGCAAGAGGCTCAGCCCCCTACTTTAAAAATTTAGCTTACAACCCATCAATATCTTGTGTTTTACCATATTCTAACTTCTTTATACCTTGTTTAATATTTTCCACTGAGAAGAGCTCAATTGAAGTGTTAATTATGGGAGGATACCCTTTCTCTTATGGCCATTCATAAAGAAGTTTTGCATATTCTAACCATTGTGTATCTGTAATATTGTTTTCTATTTATTTTCTATTTTGCTAAAACTCTCTCTAAAATCCTTTGGGATTATGCTTAACCAAGCCAATTAATTCTTTCCTCCTTGAGATCACATACCTCTATTTTTGGGATTTTATCAATGTCTCATACTTTTTCTTGCTTTCTTTTTTTGTCTCGTTCTTTTTGAGGGATATTTTTGTTGCCTTGCACTCTTTGTCATACCACAAATTAGTCAGGAAAGTATTAAAACTCCCTTCTTAGACTGGGATCTCTTACAAACCTTTAATGCTTTATAGATTAAAGGGATCAACATCTTGCTACAAATATATTCACTAAAATCATTGTTTTCCATTTTTAGCTACATTGTTTTTTGTGATATGAAGGTGTTTTTCAAGGATAACAGTGAAGAGCTCCCATTTCTCTTGATTCACGAGGATCTTCCCTTACGAGTGGGCTTTCCTTTAAGTGTGTTAGCCCTACTCTACCTATTATGTTTTTTCAAGAATGCCAAGCTTAACGAGGAGCATATGATCATATTTTAGTTCAATAAGATAGTCTCTATTATCAAACTCAAATAACCTGGGCATATATCTCTGAGAACATATTACATAATCCACCACGCTTTGCCCATTGTATGTTTTATAAGTGATACCACATGACCTTGGCTAAGCTCTCATACCGTTACAAATAACCATGCCATACAGACTATAAATACCAAGAAGCTCCACTTCAAAATGTGTCACAATACCATTCCCATCACGAGATGTCCTTTCCCAATGTTGGTCCCCACTTTTCTCAAGCCACAAAGGATTGTTGTCCCCTCCTTATTCATTGCTCAACTATAGACACTGATTGTTTGTTATTCTAACATTAAAATCCCCAATTTAAATTATTTCTCTTGAGGTGCTAAAAACAAAAATGTCTTTCTTTAAAGCTACATAGGGATCTTCGCAGTCCAAATTTCTCTTCCTGTAGAATTTTGAACCTTCTGGGGCAAAGTAACAAGCAAGCAACTTGATTGTTACCTCCCTATCGGTAATTTTCAACCATATGAATTATTTTTTTGGATCCTCTTTTTCTACTTTTACTATTATGTCCCATTATTCTCTTAATAACACTGTAACCCCTCCATTCACTTTTCTTGTTTCAGTCCCTTCATTCTAAAATGAAAATTTATTGTATCCTTCAAAGTTTGGGACTTTGCATCCCTCGTGTTTATAAGTTTCTATAAGAATAATAATGTTTTTCCCCCTTTTTATGGGCCCCAACCCTGGTCCTCTTCTCCATGGGTAGCCTCTGCAATTCCAACTTACCATGTGGAGATACTCTTGTGGGGCCCTTAGTTCCTATTTATTGTGTGATAGTCGCTCACTAATTTGAGCTTTCCCATTTTTCATCCATGCCCACTTTCTTGCATCTCTTGCTATTTTCACTTTCTCCCACTCCTTATTCCATTCTTCTTGTTGGGTAAATGTCAAATCTTCATCTAAGTATATATGAGTACCTTTAAGTAATCCTCTATTCCTTAAGATTGTGTTCTTATCTTCCATGTTTCTCAAGGCAACTCTTACATGTTTATACCTTCCTTCTTCTATTTTCTTTTCAATCCTATTCGCTTGTTGAATACAACCTATCCATTTCAGTTTATCCTGGAGGAAGTCTCTTACTAGAATATTCATTCTCTCCTTCTCTCCAAAGTCCTTCAAACATTTGATGATGAAATTTACAGCCTTATCTTGTTTGTCCTTTACTTCTTTTATTTATCTCTAAATTTGTTTCTCAATGATTTCTTTTTGTATTTGTCCGTTTGATGTCCCATTGACAACTTACTTTCTTTGTCTCTGAACACTTTTTTTCTGTTGCTTTCATTTATTCTAATCTTGTTTTAGAGAGATTAGCTCTTCCTGTCCTTTGTTCATATTGTTTTGCAGGTTTATTACTTGCTCTTTGAGTAACTTGTTTTCCCTTTAAAGGTTCCAACTGATTTTTGTAATTTACTTTAATTTGATACCTTCAAGTTGTCCCTTTTCTTCAATAGTTTTAATCCTCTCTTTCATGCTCATGCTCATGTACATAAAGCTCTGATGACCATAACAACGGTGTGGTCATGGGGTTGTACGAGTCTTTATTATCCTGAAACCCTTCCTCTTTTTTCTCTTTGCTTGTTATGAGAGTTCTAATTTTGTTTTGTCTTGACTCCAAGTCCTATTGAAGCAAAAAAAACTCTTTCTTTTTACGTTTATCCTCCTCTAGCACTATTTGGGCCCTTACAAAATGTTGCATTTCAATAGTGACAATTGCATTATTTTTAGTTGGTTTTGACAAAATCATAGAGTTTTTTTTTGAGTGTGCCTCATCCTATGAATCTGTCTGTGCCTTAAAATCCCCCCATACTATTTTGCGTTCACAAAAACCAACTTTTTATTCATGTCAACTAAGTTTACTTGTTGGTACCATGATAAGAAAGAACTCCATGATCTGATGGTATTCTCCATTTACATGTTAAGATAAGACTCTCCAGGTCCCCTTGTAATCTGTAAAGGTTGAACCAATGGGATACTTAAACCCTCCTGATAAAACCAACTGACCAATAGATTAATTAATTGCAGTTGAGATTTAACAACTCTCTCAAAACTATCTGAACTAAGTTTCCCTGGCCCTAGGATTTTTGTGTACTTGTTTTCTTCAAAGAAATTGTGTTTGCAAAGGTATTGCTTTATTCATTGTGACATCAGCACCTTCGGTAAAAAAAAGGAAAAGAAAAAAGCCACATCAAAAATGTTGTAGACTATCTCATATTCCATAGCTTCCCCGATAAACGACATCAAATAAAAAATATAAATTAATAAATATTGTTTAATTACATTAATTAGTGAATCTGATTTAATTTAATAAAACATATTACATAATATATTTTAATTGCATTTAAAATGAATATATTATTTTTTTAATTTAAATAAGGTCATGATTTTATTTATTTATTTAAATAATAGAGACCATTTTTCATTTTATTTAAACATTGAACAAATTCTTAAACCCTCTTGATAACACCAACTAACCAACATATTAATTAATTGCAGTTGGGATCTAACAACTCTCTCAAAACTGTCTGAACTATGTTTCCCTGGCCTTAAGATTTTTGTGTACTTACTTTCTTCAAAGAAATTGTGTTTGCAAAGGTATTGCTTTATTCATTGTGACATCATCACCTTCGGTTAAAAAAAGGAAAAGAAAAAGCCACATCAAAAATGTCTTAGACTATCTCATATTCCGTAGCTTCCCTGATAAACAACATCAAATAAAAAAAATAAATTAATAAATATTGTTTAATCACATTAATTAGTGACTCTGATTTAATTTAATAAAACATATTACATAATATATTTTAACTACATTTAAAAAGAATATTTATTTATTTTTATTTAAATAAGGTCATGATTTTATTTATTTATTTAAATAATAGAGATAATTTTTCATTTTATTGTAAACATTTAATGAATTCTTAGCATTCTATTATATTCTTCACTTTTAGAGTGACATTTTAATTGAATCAGGGTGCCTACTATTTATAATTGTTTTGAACAGTTTTTTTTGTTTCAAAAGGTTACTCTCCCTGACCCTTATTTTATATTTGTCTATTTTTATAAAGTTAAAATATATTATTCAAAATATTAATATTAACGATTTAATAAGTTAAAATTAGAAATATAATAATTTTTTATTTTTAATATTGATGACTTAAAAAATTTATCAGTTAAATTAATAAATGTGATTAATGGATAAAAATAATTTTTTAAATAATTTTTAATAATTAGTAACTTTCGTTAACTTGACACAACTACCACATATAAAATAAGAATTAAAACTTTCGAATTTTAAACCACTTTCATTAATTAGATGCATTTTCCTATAAAAATTATTATAGTTTATAATTTACAATTTACATAGTATAGATAAATATTATTATGAAGTCATAAAAGGGACATATGACCTCTTAAATATATATCTATAAAGTATATTTAATTAATTCAAAATTTTTGATTTTTTTTTTTAATGAAATGTAATAGTTATTTTTAAATTTTATTGTTTATGCTATTATATTTATTGCAAACAATTCTTGTCTAGAATTATATTTATATCTTTATTTATTTTTAAAATTTCAATGTGAAGGGTGAGGGGATTTTTTTTCCCATATAATAATATCAAATTATTAAAATAACATAAGAGACACTAATACAATTCATTGACGACCGTTTTGTTGGTAGGAATAAATGAATAAAAGATTTTCATAACGTTCATGAGACCAAATAGTTTATGGGATCGAGAGTTACAATAAAGTTGTTCATGATATTAAACTTCTTGACATAAACATTGCCTTATTACTATTGTAAAAATTCTAATCTTTTTTTGACACTAACTCTTCTACTATAGATCTTAATTAAAAAATTTATTGTACTATTTAACCTTTCCTCTTCAAACAAATTAAGTTCAATGATACAAATTTCACTATACGCTGTGCACTCCATAATAAAATGTCATTCTGTCTCCACTACTCCCTTGTTATAAAATAAACATGTTTTTGTTTTCTATTTTTATTTAAGTAGTGTCCCCTGCTAGTTTCACACTTAAAATGATGTGAACTCCTAATTGTGCAATCAATATCTTTGCTTTCCATTTAAATTTTGTGCCTATGTATATCTTTTCAACATAGTCCTATGTGAGGTTAAACTTATTGATATACCATGTTTTCTTCCATCTGAATTGGCCTAATGTACATTTGAGTTGGCCTAATGGTGAACAATATGTACTCCTAGAAAGAAGGTCACAAAGTCAAATCTTGTAAAAGGTAAGTATTGCATTGCTTGTATTTGTAATACAATCCTTGCAAACCTTAACCAAAACACTACTTCACATTGTGGGCTTTGAAAACTATATTATTAATTATTAATTTTTTTTAATATGCTTTTTATTTCCTTATTTATATTTAAACATGCTTATTACATATTAATGTCCCAATTACTCATCAATTTATTATTTTATTTCATTTTGTATTTTTCTGCTGACTATACTAGTATTACCATTTTCCTCGTATTACGATTTTAAAAACAAACCAATCTACCCAGAGCCGGCTGGGGGAAAACTGCGTTCAATACCCCAGAGCATAAGTTAGCCTATGAGAGAAAAAAACTGAATAGAAAAAAAACCAAAATAAAATCAAATAACACACTAAAAAGAAGCAGCTTCCACAAAATGCATTAACATTCAGAGAGCTAACAGGGGCTCAATAATACACAAAAACTGCATGTGGGTGTGCCCCAAATCATTGAAGTACCTGGAACTGCATGCAGCTGTTTATCGAGTCGTCAAATTCAGCCACCCAAATGCTCAGATTACATGAATCTGCATTTGGGCTTTTATCGAATTATCAAATTTAGGGTGTTTATCAAATCATCCAATTTACGGTGTTTATGAAATCATTAAATTTAGGAACCCTACTGCCAGATTACTCAAAACTGCATGGAGGTGTTCGCCAAACATCAAATTCAGGTACCCAAATGTTTGGATTAGGCCTCCCTAATGAGAGTCGATGAGTTATACCACCTGTTACTGATTTACATATAAATCACCTTGGCCGGTATCCTTTAATTTCTGTTAATTAACTGGAAAAATCTATTCTCAAATTGGTGTGGAATGCACTCTGGCAGTTACAACAGCATTAATCAAAGAAATAGTAGTACTAAGAAGAGGAGGACGATCAAAGGAGAATCAGCATTATCATCAACTGTCACCATGACAGACACTGACAACGGACAGAGCTCTGATGATTGTCTGATTTTTCCTGTGGACGACATTGTTCAGTACCCTCTACCTGGCTATGCTGTACCTTCTTCCATTGCTTTCAGTCCTGATGATAAGCTTATATCTTATCTCTTCAGCGCCGACAGTATCTTGAGTAGAAAAATCTTTGCCTTTGATCCTGGCAGCGAGAAGCAGCAGATGCTTGTGAGCCCCCCTGGCGGGGGATTTGATGAGATTAACCTATCCACTGCAGAGAAGCTCAGGAGGGATAGGCTGAGAGAGCGTGGATTAGGTGTTACCCGCTATGAATGGAGCAAATCTAGCCAGTCCCCTCGCATCATGGTTCTTATGCCAAATGGGGTATGTAATTATCATTTTTTTTTTTTTTTTTTACAAATTTAAATTAGGCAGGATGAGAATACTTTAAAGGGCTTATCAAAATGTAGAATCAGGAAAAATAGGTTTTGAAAAAATCTGTAGAGAGTAGAAATCAACATTTCGAGTCTCCTTAAAGGCATGCCGTTAGGGTCTTGAAGGAGACTGGAGACGTCATTTTCCATTCTCTCTCTACATAGTTTTTCCAAAATCTATTTTTTAAACATTATGGACTGTGAAGCTTAAAGTCAATGTGCAATCAGTTCAATAAATGGGCCTTATGTTTTCCATAAATATCCTGGGAGAACTCAAAGACCATTGGATTAAGCCATCTGTTATCTACCAAGTACAGTCAATTCAAGATGTGGGCTTGAACCGATTGGTACCCATGTTAAAATTATGCAGGCCACACCATATTCAATGGCTCTTTTATCATATTAGAATATAAATAGAACAACGTACAATTTGCTTGCAATATTTCTGGAAGCTCTTGTTCATAACATTATGGATTGTGGAAACTTGAAGTCTTCAGTGTACAATTAGTTCCTCCAATAAGTTCAATGTTCTATAGGCTTGGAGGGCATGGAATCATTTGGATTAAGTCCATGCGGTTATCCATTTTTTTACACCAAATCACCTATAGGCTCAATGAGAGTTTTTTGGATTGTTTATCTATGCTTGGACTTTACTGATTGAAACTTTTGTTTCAAGAACCTTATTAAATTGGTTTCAAACTGTGTAATTACATTCTACAGGACCGAGAGTGAGTTGATAATTTGACTTTTTGCTAGAATATAAGCAGATTAGGTTGAATTTTGGCAAGAAAAATGCTAACAACAAATGAAGATGGATCTGAGTGCTGTTATCCATCTTTTGAGACCAAATCATCTATGGGATCAATGACAATATTTTGAATTGCTGTCCACCTGCGCTTAATTTTTACGGATTGAAACTCTATGAATTTCGCAAGCTTATGTACATGTTCATTGGGTTGACAAGATGTGCACTGTACATACAGATATATTTCCAAGATGTTCCTGGTTCTGATCTTTGATTGAGTCTGCCATTAACATCATGGTCTCCGATTATTGATCTCCAGCTCTCCCCCGATGGCACCATGACAACTTTTGTAATAGATAGCAAAACAAGACAGATTAGGCAATGTACAGTTTGTTCCCTGGTATTCTTCATGACTGAGGTCGAAGGAGTCCAATTGGTGATTGGCTCTTCATCCAGAATCATAACTCTTAGCTTTCATCCCATTGGCTTCAAATATTTAAACTTGAATTTCTGCTGCTGCATATCTTCATTTGTTAAGCTGAGTTCTCATAGCACATTTTATTGACATGATCTTGATGTTCAATCAACTGTAGTGTGTTGTATCTGTAACCAGCCATTGGACTGGTAAACATGCCTTCTATCTCTTCTGGTTGTGGGATTAACGTACAACTCTTCAAGATCAATAGGGTTCACTTAGAGGCACCTTTCCCATTAATCCTTTTTTTCTTGCTCCCAATTCTAAGTGATCTTCCTTTCTCTGTTATGTTTTTGATCCAATCCCGAATCTTTGTGTCTTCCAGGCTTTCCTCCAAGTGCTGTCTAAATTTAGCTTCAATATTGTCAGCAAGTAAGTTGAACTTTTTCCCTTTTCCCCAACTTTTCTCTTCATTCAGACTCATCACTCCTAGCTTTGATTGAATTTGGTTTAAATATTCAAACATGGATTCTTGGTTCTGCTATGTATCTTTCACTCTTGTGACTAAGCTATCATAGCTTTATTTAATTGAATTGAACTTGATGTTCAATCAACTGTAGTGTGTTGTATCCATATCTGGTCATAAAATTGTGGATTTCTCTGATTATATTACATTGACCTCGGAAACATGTCTTCTGCTATGTGCTAGTGGGATCCAAGTACAACTCGTCAAGGTCAGTAGGCTCCTCCTACAGGAACCGTTCCCATTCATCCATTTTTTCTTGCTCCCCAATCTCTACTTAATTTTCCCTTTCTCTCTTATGTCCTTGGTACCATCAAAAATCTTTGCGTTTTTCGGATTTTTCTGCAAGTTCAGCCCGAATTTCGCTTCATGGTTGTCAGCAAATAACTTGAATTTCTTTTTTTCTTTGCCCCTTTCATCTTCCTCCATTGACGAGGCTTGTGAATTGGAGTCCTTGAAATGCACCTGCAAATAATGAATGAAGTAGCCTAGGATGAATGTGTGACGGGATGATGAAATGTCAACAGAGCTTTAATCCTTGGATCTCACCACCAAATGAAAGTGATGCAATATTCTGAATGCAGTTTGGTTCCTCCCAACATGTAATATTGATGATTGTGTCTGTTTCTCCATCATATGCCCATACTTAAGATCTGGTGGGAGCAAATTCCTGAGTTGCATAAGGAGGCATATTGTATTTAATGTGCTCTATCACTGCAGGTGTTTTACAGATGCAACATGTGCTTGTGGTCATGATTAAATTGAGTTGAGTAAATCTCAACGGTGACAGTGTTAATGCCTTAGTTCATGGATATCGTGGGGCAATCCCTATTCATTAAATTAACAAATTCTTCGATCATGGCAATATTATTTGCTAAGTAAACTTGGTTGATAGAACCAACTTTAGTCCTCAATTTGTCAGTGTGGCTGTTTACAAGTCAGCCAGTTTATTGCAATTCCTAGGAGTAGGAACATGTATATAGGAAGTTTGAGCAAGCTCCTGGACTTCATCTATTAAGCCACCTGTTTCCAATTAAGGGAGCATTCTTTACCCTGTGCAGTGCATAACTATAAAAACCACGGTTGTATCTCCCTTTACTTGAATTTGTGTAAGGTTCATATCCAAGACCATTTCAAGGCCTGATAAGTTTTAATGAGAAAAGGCATTAGATTTTCCCTTATCATCCCTTAAGAAGCAACCTGCACTGGCTTGTCTATGGTTCACCATGGCAGACTGCCAAAGTTAGCCTTTGCTGAAATTGTTGGGGTGGATTCCAATCTGACTCTTGTTTGGATGTTTTATTGGGTCTAAAACCTTTATGATGGAAGTATCTTCAATGTTCGATGAATTTTGAATATCTTCACTTTCATCCTAGATGCACAAAGTTTTTTTCCTTCTAAATATAGTTGATAGTATTTTCAGCTAAACTCTTTCCATATTCTATTTTCCATTTTGAAAGTTTGTCCTGTTTTGTTCGAGCCATATGAACCAGGAGAGAACCTTGGAATTAAAAGGAAACTTCTAAAACTGTCCAAGAAAAGGAGCAATTAAAAGAAGATAATGATTATCTCCATCAGCTTGCATATAAGGCACAGCAAGAACCATTAAAACCCCCCATGCAAAGATGAACTTAAGGAGGACTTTACTGTGAGTTGGAAGTCAAAGAAAAACAGTGGCATTTTGCCAAGCTTCATTGATATAAATTATAGCTTAAATATGGCTGATTTTCTGCATGGTGAGTAATAAAAGAATTTTAAGTTGCAGAAACAGGGTATTGACCTTTACTAACAGTGGCCACTATAATTGATCTCACGCCATGGATAGATCTCTACGGTGTTTGTTTTCAAGAGTGCAGGAGCAATTTGAAAAGTATATCTGACATGCTATAAACTCATTTTTTTGTTTTGCTAATGGTAAAATAATGTATCATATTATCAAAAGATCAATAGTAACAATTCTGTTTACAATTGAGCAGCTATACCTATCAGGGTAGCTATGGCGTTCGTACTATCATCAGAATCCTTATAATGTTTATGAAAACAAAAAATTTCTACACATAGCCTTGTATATTAGGCCTGTTAATTAAAAAGCAAACAGAACACTGAGAGCCTGATCAGTTATGCATTGGAGATGTGTAATACTGCACTTCCATTAGCTGCATTCAAGATTTGTAATACTGTACTTCCATCAGGTCCTCTTTGACCTCCTTCATAACCTAGTCCTGTTCCTCTACACTTCATGATTGCCTCCCCAAATCTGCTCTCCTGTTGGGCCATTCCATCATCAATCTGAGTGCAACTATGACCTTAGAAAGCTGGCATAGTATGAACTATGCCATTGGCAATCCACCCTGCTATGATTCCATTAATGGTGTTGGAGGCCATGTTAAGACTCCCAACCCCATTTGCGAGAGCGCTATGAACTACCCCCTCAAAACAATTGACCATTCCGTCTTCCATGATACTAATTTCCTTAGTGATCCTAGCATCATGACTGTTTTTCAAGAACGGGGTGGCCAAATTGACTATTTCACAGTTTTGCAGAGCATTTTTGCAATCGTGATTGTTAACTCCTCTTTCCTCACATTCCATATCTTCTACTTCCTGATTCACTAAGTACACAAGTAGTCCTGCAGAGTCATTGGCTGCCATACCTGCTCTGTTTGTTCTCTCAAAATGACAACACCATAAACAATTCAAAGATTATAATTACCAAACAAAATGACTCTGTCACTTTGTATAGGTCCTGTATCATTATTATGTGTGCAACTAAGTCACTGCATTTGAATTTGTGTTCGAATTCATGGAGGATAAAATTTGTAAAAAAATTCTTTGCTAAAAAATTCAGCTGTAAAAGTTGTGATTAAATTCGACCGAAAGAAATCTATACATCTAATATATTTTAAATCCTTATAATTAAAAAATCTATATTAAAAAAAATCTATATATAATAAATTTAGAACTATTACACACACACACACGCGCACACACACACACACGCGCACACACACACACACACACACACACATTCTATAACTTATAATTTATAAATAGTTCGTTCGCTACGGGTATTGAATGGGTATGCTGGGAAAATCTTAATAAATCACAAAATATTAATCCCAGATAAAAACAAGGTACGCCCGTGTTATTGATCAAGTTAAAATGAGAAAGATAATGTTTATAATGCTGATGATACCAGAAAATTTACTGGTGGGCACCGATTCGGGCAAGTGTGATTGGTGGATAAGGGCAGACAACTTTTAAATCACTGACACATTTACCAGTTAGCATCTTCCTTCAACCTGACAGGCTGACAGCTTCAAACTACCGGTGAATTAAATTGTGAACTGTAACAATTTTCTTGGGGCTGCTACTTGTTTGGTGAATTCTGCATTTTTCACAGTAAAATTGGCAAATGTGGTGACTGAGGTGGGAATAAAAGTACTGGCTGGCTCTTGTAATTGTGAAGGGATTAAGTCCCATTGTACCAATAGAGGCCTTATCAAGGCACAAACACAGATGCTTCACACACATCATCTTCTATGTTTTTCATTACTAAGCCATCACCATTTTATATGGGATTATGTAGGGGTTTAAATCTAAAATCCTGCTACCCATTCCTAAAGGCCACGCAATGTCACATCACTACTATCAAGACATTAGCAACTACCACCCATGTGACCAAAAGTCTACCGTAATTCAGCCGAAGTTGCTTAATTGCTCCTGTGTTTTATATGTTTGATGTTTCCACATTGCATCATCATGTGATATCATTGTTTGAGAATCAGTTGTGTAGCTTTTGGGTCAATCATCACGACCCATATTTCGTGAGTAATAATGGTTTATAAGAACCCATCTTTCATGAGCACGAATGGTCCATGTGGCACTCATTGCATCTTGGTGATGCTCACATGCGTGAAGCACTTGGACTTCCTAGGAGGTCATCCATTCTAGTACTACTCCAGCCAATTAGGGGCATTGAGAAGATTTCCTGTGTTGATATATTGACCTGATGCTTTGGCATAAGAGTTAAGAAGCTTCTTGAAAGCTTTGGCTTCTTCGATCTTCGCCTTTCCATAAGTAATCCATGAATTGACTGCGAGTTTGGGATTCAAATGAGAGCATATTATGAAGCCATAGATGTGGCCAAGTGTTCGTTGAGCACGCATTGCCCAGCCCAAAGCTTCACTAGAAAGATGAATTTGTAAGAAGAGTGAGGGTCTCCTTGTTTGATGCCTTTGGAGGATTTGAAAAAGCCGGCAAGGCTGCGGTTGATGAGAAATGAGAAGTGAGGGGAAGAGATGAAACTCTTATCCTAAGCACAACAATCATCCCAAAAGTCAAACCTGGCAAGGATTTGGAGGAAGTTCCAATCCACCCTATCAAAGGCTTTGCTGATTCAAGTTTAATTACCATAGACTAATCTTTTCTGGCTTTGGAGGAATGGAGTTCATGAGCCATCACTACTTCGCCAAGAATTTGATTGCCTTGTAGAAACCTCCATTATTCTGGAGAGATTAGAGAGAGGAGAATAGCTTTCATTTGTTCCGCCATGATTTTTGAGACCAACTTCTAGATGGTATTACAAATGAAGATTTGGGCATAGATCTCCAAAGGATTAGGGGAATCCAACTTCGGTATGAGGGCCAACATGGTACAGTTCCAATCATACAACATCATTTTTGTGTTACAAAATTTGTTAATAGCTTCAAGCACATCCTCCATGATTTCCCAAACGTCTTGGAAAAAACCTGCTGGAAAGCCATCAAGCTCTGGGGTCTTATCTTTCTTCATTTTGAAAATGACAACTTTTGATTCATCAGTAGAAATTATCGAAGTGGATGCTTGGATCTCCGGATCAAGTGAGTGCACGGGTTTGTGATAGGCACAAGACAAGCTAGTACTCAACACAATAGCTGCAAGCAAAATGAAATCACATACACAAGAATATTGCACAAAACAAAATAAGAGTCAAATCCCAATCTTCCATTACTGAAGCTTACAAATGTGAGATGTACATATAGGGGAGTGCATGTGTAACTCCTCCCTAGAAAGTTCCACGAAAAGTGGTCGAAGAGGCAAGAATAAAAGAGTAACTCCCATACCCAGAATAGACGGTCAAGAGAGTTACTTCCTATTCCTCTGGTCAAACTATAACTCCAAGTACACCTAAGCAAGCTTATCCATGAAAGTAGAAAAACTCCAAGTGAGAAAAAAGAGCCCATAATAAATAAATATGGAAAATAATAAACCCTTATTCTAACACCCCCCTATAAACATAACTTAGGTGGGTAAAAGAAATGGATCTTGACAACAAGGTCTGATGAGGTACTCATGTACAAAGCAATCTCTCATAAAGTAAAGAAAAGAAGAAAACCTGTAGGAAAAAAACTTCCCCCAAAAGAAAGACAAAGAAGAGTGTAGAAGCCCCCCCAGAAGATGATGTTGCAATATCCGAACCTCAAGAAGAGCTCGCAAGTGAAGATACTTGCTCTTTGTGAAAGGCTTGGTGAAAATGTCTATTGTCCGTTTTGTCATCTGGCAATGCCTCAGATCAATGATTTGCCCATGGATGAGCTCTTTGATGAAGTGCATGTGAATCTCTGTGTTTGGTCCCTTGATGCTGGATTAGATTCCTGCAAATCTAAATAGTACTTTGGTTGTCGCAGTAGATGACTGTAGGATGTCTGAACTAGATACTGAACTCTGTAAGGATCCCCTGAAGCCAAATGGCCTCAGTGGCAGCATTGATAGCGCCTCTATATTCTGCCTCAGTAGATGATAAAGAAATAACATTATGCTTCTTGCTTGATCAACTAATTGGACCTAAACCAATGGAGAAACTGTAACCTGAAGTGGACTTGCGATGCTGAATATTCTCAGCCCAGTTTGAGTCAATATAGCCAATCAAATAGATGTCAATGCCGGTTCTGTAATGAATCCAAAATCTATGTGTGCCCTAAACGTAGTGCAAAATCCTCTTAGCTGCTTTCCAGTGCAACTCATGGGGTTCCTGTATGAATATGGAGATTAAGCCCACTGGATATGATATGTCAGGTCTGGGATGTGTCAAGTAGATGAGGTTGTCGATACAAGGTAGCATCGACCAAATGTGAAGTACAATCTGCCTCAAGCTTGACTCCAGATAGAGTCGGAATTGGCTTACAATTAGCCATGTGAAACCGAGCAAGTAGATCGAGAGCATACTTACGCTGTGCAAGAGTGATTCCTGAGTTAGATTGAGAAATCTGGATCCAAAGGAAGTAATGTGATGCCAATGATCTACAACCATTAGCACAAGCTGATGATGTTTAGGCCCATACCCACCATCATTCATATAATCTGATTCAAATCTGACTTTGAGGTTTTAGATCCCCTTATTATCTCTTAAGCTATGGCCAATTCTTGTTTCACTAACCTTTATTAAATTTCATTTTTAAGATCTGATTCATCTAGGTCAGCAACTATCAAAGATCAATATAAAATTCATTCCTTAACTTGAAATAGATCCCAAAATCATAAACTGACATGCTTTTACTAGTATAACCATGATTCCATGCTTGGAGAAGGATCTTCTTTAAAGTATATTCGTCTATATTCAACCCTTACAATCCTTCTTACACTTTTCAAATTCTTATGAATCCATCCTTATTTCTCTCTCAATATGGATTTCTAAGACCTCAAGGCACTTCTTAATATTCTTAAGCTGTCCTCTTTACCATTTTATAAAATTTCATACTGGTCTTCTTACTAATTCTCAACTTATTCATTGCTTAGTCTCTTAAACCTTGACTGATCTCTAAAAGCACAAATCAACAGAAAAAAAACAGTCCTTTATATCGTTTTTTGTAGGACGTTTCAAGATTTGAAACTTGGTGATCATTTACCAAACATTATAAGGAATCTACCCATCAAATTTCGAGTCTTTCTGATAAGCCGTTTTCAAGTTATGATACTTTTATTTGACACAAAACACTGAATTTTCTGAGTATTTCTTCTTTGACATAGACCATGTTCTTATCATAACATCTTTTTTATGGATCTTCAGGACTTTAGACCACTTGTAAAAGTTTTATAACACTCTCTAGAATATGCACACCAAATTTCAAACCTTTTGGCTAGATATTTTTGAAGTTATGACTCTTTTATTACTTGTTGCCCTATTACTAGGCTATAGGGTTTTAGCAAAACCCGAGAGCACTCAAAATTAGATTCCAGGAGTTCAATAGGGTTTCAAACCGTGATTCCAATTGGAATACCTTTTAAACACTTAACCTTCAGTTTTCCCAACCATCACAACCCCACCATGTTTGCAAAAATACATCAAAAAATGTTGATTATCAGGACTGTTACAAACATAATTATGTGTTTTCCTACACAGTCTTACAAATTTGGATTTTCAGTGCAAAATATAGAAGATATAATCATGAAATTTTGTACAGAACCTCTCAACATATGTGTGAACGTACTCCACAAAAGAAATCACTTATTTCCATTCAAAAATCTTCTCAAAATTTCAAAACTCAGACCTGTAAAAAACCTGCAACTACAGACTTGCAATCTTGCTTACAGCTTTGGGTGCAAAATATTACTCAACTTGTCATGAAAATTGGTATAGAATTCATCAAGGAGTATATCAAGACAATCCAATAATAAAAATCACACTTATTCAAATATTTGACAAAATATCATGATATAGACCTGCAATTTGTTATTCAGACCTAGAGACCTCTCGTCTCCTTTCTTGCAGACCATCCACTCCTCCTTTACTCCAATTTCTCATTACTTCATCACTACTACTCTGTCTTGCACGTGTGGATGGCTTTATCAGCCTTTTCTTGATAGGTTCTAATCCCATATTTTCTCAACTAATGTTTAAACATAGCTTTTAGATTAGAATAAGACCAAGGTTTTTTCAACAACTTGCTTCTTAACTTAGTTTATACCAAATCTGCCTTCCCCAATGTTGAGTCCCATGCTTCTAGATGGTGATGAGGTGTTTTCACGTTTACATGAGGGTTAAAGGACTTTTACATCATGGTCATGACCTTCTAGGTCCATTACAAGAGGTTCATGCCTTTTGGGACTAGCCACACGGGCTTACAAGCCTTATTACACTATTTGAATATTCAAATATAGCTTTTGGCGGGAAAGTGCCAAGTATGATAATCTATCTATTTATGCACCTTCACATGACCAAAATAGAACTCCTTATGCCATCTAAGACCTATAAAGACCTTCTACCCTATACTATGAAGCATGCCACTACTTCTTGCCTTTCAAAACATGGCTTATTTGACTCACTTAGACTACTATATACAAATTTTACATCCTGCATCAGATTTTCGGGCTTAAAATTTTATGAGCTCCTGCAGATGTGTTCTTTGATATGCCTTGTTGCTATTGAAGATCCTTTGTTTGGTTGCCTTCCTCAACCAATCTTTCATACATGTGGACATGTTCCTTGCTTCCACATTTATGTCTTCTTTCTTACTTCCTCCATCTTTCTTTGGCTTGTTCTCTGGCTCTCCCTTGTCTTACTTTGTTCTCTTTTAATCTTCTCTTCACTCTTTTTCTTTGTAAATTTACCCTCCAACATGAGGATATCAACTTGCTCCTTCTTAGCTTGAGTTCTTTCAAGAACTCTCCTCTCTATGGCTTTCACCTCTTTATCTATTACACCTGCACATACACAATCCAATGAAATATCAGATGAAAAACATTGAGACCTTGAGGTCCCCTTAAGTTCTTGCATTCATACTTGCTATTGAAATATGCAATCTGATTTGGCAACCATGAATTCTTCTCTTTGCAACCACTCATAGCTGCTCTTGGTCCTTGTATTCTCTCTCATATGAGACATCATTGTCTCATGCCAAATGTCTATCTCCTTATTCTCTGTTTTTGGACAGAGTTTGTCATCTCCTTCATAGGTGACTCCACTGTTTATAGCATGCTCTAAGGCTGCTATCTCTTCTTGTAGTTGCTCCAAGCTTTCATAGACAAACAAGCTACCTGTTGTTATACATTGTGTCCATTCACGAGATTTTTCATCATAAGAGATTGAAATATTTTCATCTTCTTTAAAATCTTGTTCTTTCACTTTTTCTTGTTTCATGTTTACATGCCACTGCTGTTCTATTTCATCCTCAACATTTACATAAATGCCATTCTTCATATAAACAAATTTACTTTTTGGAGATTCAACGAGTTCTTCAAAAGCCTTGCACATTCTATTATCAATATCATTACAAAAGAAATGTGTACCTTTATTTTCATCCTTGTCACTTTTTTAATCCACTCGAGTGAGGACCACCTTCTTTATTCTCTTCAGCTGTTTTACTCTACAATGAGCCTTTTCTTCATCTTGGATTGAATCAAGCACACTACTTCATGAAGTGCTTCATCTCCTTGGTCCATGGGCCTGTCCGTTGGCTCAAATGCTTTATCTTCATCAACTTCTTTACTTGCAAAAAAAATATCAAAGGCGATATTAGATGCAAAAATTTGAGGCTATATAGCCTCTTCATTGGCTTCTTGTTGTTGTTTATTCTCTATATCAAATTCTCCAAGCATCTCTCCCTTTCAGGGTAGCAAATAATGATATCTATTTCATCTTCAAGGTGTCGATAACCTTTTCTTTGACTTTCAATCTGAAAATCTGTTTCTTTAAGCTGCTTATACTGCAATATCAGTTCTCTCTTTAAGGCAACTTTCATTCTTTGCCTTTGTCTTCTCTCTACTATCAATCGGATTGGCCATCTTACTTTTCTCTTCATCTCCCATCCATACCATGGATTCTTCATATTCTCTATTATGAGCCTTATCATAATTATCTTTTGTTTTACCTCATCTATTTCTTTTTGGAAATCTTCCTCTTTTTGCTTTCTTCTTCTTTCCCTTTCTCTCTTCTCTTATCTAGTTCTTACCTCTAGGCAGTCCCTCTATCAGTCTTCTCACTCTCTTCATTCTTTTAAGCAAGTGTTTTTCACCTTGCTCCATCTTCTGTCTCACCCAAGTCTTTTGCACCTTGGTCTGTTGACAATTTTATCCAAGCTCTTTCACCTTGGATTTTCCTCTAGCGTAAGCACTGTGCTCTTAATCTTATTTTTGAGCTTCACTTGCTCTTTATCTTTTTTTCAAGCCTCTCTTGGATTTAGCTATTTGAATCTCTTTTTTGTAAGAACCTACACGTGTTTGCTGTAATATTAGCACTTGAACAAAATTATCAATCTCTTAAGAGCTTATCCTAAGCTCTGATACCAAAAATGATGCCAATGGTCTACAACCACTAGCACAATCTGATGATGTTTAGGCCCATACCCACTATCATTCATATAATGTGATTCAAATCTGACTTTGATGTTTAGGCCCATACCCACTATCATTCATATTATCTCTTAAGCAATGGCGAATTCTTGTTTCACTAACCTTTATTAGGTTTCCTTTGTAAGGTTTGATTCAAATATTACACTCTAGGTCTGCATATATCAAAGATCAATATAAAATTCATTCCTTAACTTGAAATAGATCCCAAAATCATAAGCTTATATGCTTATACCAATAGAACCACGATTCCATGCTTGGAGAAGGATCTTCTTTAAAGTATGTTTTTCTATATTCAACCCTTACAATCCTTCTTACACTTCTCAAATTCTTACAAATCTATCCTTATTTCTCTTGCAATATGGATTTGTAAGACCTCAAATCACTTATTAATATTCTTAAGCTGTTCTCTTTACCATTATATAAAATTTTATACGGGTCTTCTGCTTAATTCTCAACTTATTCATTGCTTACTCTCTTAAACCTTGATTGACCTCTAAAAGCACAAATCAACAGAAAAACACAGTCCTTTACATCTTTTTTTGTAGGACGTTTCAGGACCTGAAACTTGGTGATCATTTACCAAAAATTATAAGGAATCTACCCATCAAATTTTAAGTCTTTCTGACCAGCCGTTTTCAAGTTATGATACTTTTATTGACACAAAACACTCAATTTTCTGAGGTTTCCTTCTTTGACATAGATTGTTTTTATCATAGCATCTTTTTGATGGATCTTTAGGACTTCAGACCACTTGTAATACTTTTATAACACTCTAGAGTCTAGAATATACATACCAAATTTTAGACCTTTTGGCTGGATATTTTTAAAGTTATGGCTCTTTTATTACTTGCTGCCCTGTTACTAGGCCATAGGGTTTTAGCAGAACCCGAGAGTACTCAAAATTAGATTCCAGGAGTTCAATAGGGTTTTATACCTTGATTACAATTGGAATACCTTTTAAACACTTACTTTTGTGTTGATGCTGTGGATTGCACCCTCTAAAAGGAGGCTCAACTCCCTTCCTCTACGCGGCACAATGGAGACATTCTTCTTGCTGTGGGTGGCAAATTTGAGGGATGAATCTTTGGATTAGGGGTTAGCTCCACTTGATGCACCGTGAGGCCCTGGATCTCCTACTGCTAACAATGGGGGGGGGGTGAAAAGAGAGAAATACTGAAAAACAGAACCTAACTAATGCGGTGAAGCACCAAACTGGTTGGTCTACTCCGCTTTAACCAACACTTTACACCAGAGAGAAGCAAACATACACTTCATTTGAATGAGAACCTTTTCTGCATCAGTATTTCAACAGGGGATCCTATGGAGATACAGGGAGGAAGGACTACCAGAGGTGTTCTAAGACACACTATGGACAGCATGTTCACATGCGTCTATACTCTGAGCTAGACACTTCTTGTTGACCTGCAAGAGAAGAACTCACAATACACTAGATATGCTGGCATAAACTTATAAAAACATGAAAAGGAAATGACTTAACATAAGAGAAAACCATAGACATGCAAAAGTGCAAGCTCAAATGGAGGTAAAAATGCTTCTTTTGATTCAAGATAAATTTCTTCAGGGCTTCACCATACAATGCTGAGAGATCCTTCTCAAATGAGAAGTTACAAATATATATAGAAAGCTTAGAAACAGACAATTGACTAGTCAAGGGATGGGAACCCATGCCGTATTAAACACCTCTACAGCGACCACAAGCCCATGCTACTGTCGTATCCTTCCAATTGCGTATGGGAGAGCCATGCTGTAGGTGTTCAAGTCGCTGCCCTTGCTGTCCTGGGCGTGCAAGAGCATGGGATACTCCTAACAATGGACAAGGCCATCCCCACGCTGTGTTGATTGAGCCATGCTCTCTTCAATGCTGGGCGCGACTGGCTGGGCATTAATAGCGAAGTATGAAAACATGGGCTGCTCCCTTCTATAGTTCGAAAACCAATCCTTTTATTGGTTTTCGGTAGAGACTATTTCACCTAAGTGCATTTAATCTTCCTGCTGACGACCCCTGTGCCACTTGCCTTGGTCTGGTTCATCCTTGGGTCTGCGCTTTGACTTGTTATGCCACTTGGAGCGTTTTGAGCTTTTGTCTTATTATGCACGTGGCCGCGTTCTGGGTTACCCGTCTTGTTTTCCCTTTGCTATTTCCCTCTTGTCCTGGCAATTCGGGCTCTTGGTACTTATTATTCTCTCCCTGGCTCCTTTCTTTGCTTGTTCACTCATTCGTTCTTCGGGCTCTCGGGGTTTGAATTCCTTCGAACATTTTGTCCGAAGGAATTCTCCTTTGGGCTTGCACTCTTTGACTTTCCTTTGGCGGGCCTTTGGGCTTCCTTTTTTGAGTTTCTTCGGACATTTTGTCTGAAGTAATTCTCCCTTGATTACTTCCCAACAGCTAGCTTACTTTCCTGAAATTGACGTTCACGGGCCCCTCATCGGACATTTGAATTCCAACGGCTAGCTTATCGCCCTGAAATTGACGTTCACGGGCCTGTCACCCACCAGGACAATTCCTTCGGCATTTTTGCAAACGAACTTTTTCGAAGGGAAAGTGACCCTTTGGAAACATTGAAATGGTCCTCTTTGGCATTCGAAAATGACCTTTGCCTTTAGAAAAACCTTCGAAAAAGCTGCAATGGTCCACTTTGAAAAGAAAGTGACCCTTCGGAAAAATGGAAATGGTCCACTTTCATAACCAAGTGCCCCCCGCAAAGACACCTACCCTTCGGACTTCTTGTCTTTCGATTTTTTTCGGACTTTTTGTGACCGTCGAATTTCTTCGGACAAAATGTCCGAAGGAATTCCTTCGGACAAAAAGTCCGAAGGAATTCTCTTTTGGGCTTGTCACTTTTTTCCGAAGGGCAAGTTCCTTTCGGGCTTCCTGTCTTGCCCCTTTGCCCCAACCGGCTGCCCTCTACAAGGGCATTTTGAGCCCAAAGTTACCCTTCGGACTTTTGAAAAAGATCCACTTTGTTCATCGCTTGCCCCCCGCAAGGGCACCTTGGCCTCCAAAGTTGCCTTTCGGAAGAATTGTAAAGGTCCCGTTTGCCACCTAAGTGCCCTCCGCAAGGGTACATACCCTTTGGGAATCTTGCAAACGATCCTTTGGCTTTTCCACTTGGTCCATTTTGCTGACGAAAAGCTCTCCAAATTAATTCACTTGTCTTTTGAAGCATCCAAGACCAAATCGAGGTTTGCAAGTGGCTTTACTTATGAATTTTTTTACAAGTAAAGTCACCCGTCAAACCCAAAATGCACTTGGCAAGCAAAAGAGGAAAACACTTGGTTTTTTCATGGGAAATGGTCTGACAGAGAAAATTTTGCACAAGGCAGCTGAGGGATGAACTAGCCAGAGCATGGATTGAATGACTCTTGCAATAAAAAGGGAGGGGGTGCCCAATTTTTGGCTTGCAGGACCAAAAATTGGTCAACACTTTGTTTTTCCTAACCATCAAAATGCCACCATGTTTGCAAAAATACATCAAAAAATGTTGATTATAAGGACTGTTACAAACATAATTATGTGTTTCCTACACAGTCTTACAAATTTGGATTTTTAGCGCAAAGCTTTGAATATATAATCATGAAATTATGTACAGAACCTCTCAACACACGTGTGAACATACTCCACAAAAAGAAAAACTTTTTTCCATTCAAAAATCTTCTGAAAACATCAAAACTCAGCCCTGTAGAAACCTGCAACGACAGACTTGCAATCTTGCTTACACATTCCTGCAAATGGATGCTTTGGGTGCAAAATATTACTCGACTTGTCATGAAAATTGGTATAGAATTCATCAAGGAGTATATCAACACAATCCAATAATAAAAATCATACTTATTCAAATATTTTGACAAAATATCATGATACAAATCTGCAACTTGTTATTCAGACCTAGAGACCTCTTGTCTCTTTCTTGCAGACCATCCACTTCTCTACTCCAACTTCTCATTAATTCATCACTACTACTCTGTCTTGCACATGTGGATGGCTTTATTAGCCTCTTCTTGATAGGTTCTAATCCCATATTTTCTCAACTAATGTTTAAACATAACTTTTAGATTAGAATAAGACCAAGGTTTTCTCAACAACTTGCTTCTCAACTTAGAATATACTAAATCTGCCTTCTCCAACGTTGAGTCCCATGCTTCTAGATGGTGACGAGGTGTTTTCACATTTACATGAGAGTAAAGGGACTTTTACATCAAGGTCATAACCTTCTTGGTCCATTGTAAGAGGTTCATGCCTTTTGGGACTAGCCACAAGGTCTTACAAGCCTTATTACACTATTTGAATATTCAAATATAGCTTTTGGTGGGAAAGTGCCAATATGGGAATCTATCTATTTATGCACCTTCACATGGCCAAAATAGAACTCCTTATGCCATCTAAGACCTATAAAGACCATCTACCCTATACAATGAAGCATGACACTACTTCTTGACTTTCAAAACATGTCTTATTTGACTCACTTAGACGACTATATACAAATTTTACATTCTTGATTGATATTCTTGCATCATAATGTAAGAAGCCTAAGTTTGTCATGGAAAATCTGTCTTGAAGAGCTTCTTTCACACTGCAATGGATGAAGAAGAGCTCCCAATGATCAAAAGATCATCAACATAAAGAACCAAAGTAAAAAACGAATCATCCTACTGCAGGAGATAGATGTTCGGATCTGAATGGCATTGAGTGAATCCCACAGAAAGAAAGAATGAATCCATCTTGGCATACCAAGCTCGAGGGGCTTGTTTGAGGCCATAGATGGATTTCCAAAGTCTGTACACAAAGGAAGAATCCTCGACAAATCCCGATGGCTGTTCTATGTAAATCTCCTCCTCAAGGTCACCATGAAGAAAGACACTCTTCACATCCATTTGATGAACATCGCAATGATTGGCTGCGGCAATAGCAAGTGTGAGTCTAACAGAGTTCATTTTGGCAATTGGGGCAAAGGTTTTGGTGTAGGCGATGCTAGGCAGCTGTGAGAAACCTTTTGTGACCAATTGCGCCTTGAACTTGTTAACAAACCCATCTGTTGCATACTTAGTTCGATATATCCATCTACATCAAACTATCTTTCTTCCCTTAGGAAGAAGTGTCAAGTCCCAAGTGTGATTTTGGATTAAGGAGTTATATTCCTCATGCATGGTAGAATCCCACTCAAGAATACTTGATGCCTCTTGAAAAGTCGTGGATTTGAGGCAAAAACATAGAAAGCATGTAGGCCACTTTGAAACTCTAAACATGTTCGCCTATCATCTGAAGGATCCCCAACCTACGTGCCTGTACTATGCAGTGTCTGCCTAGCCCAAAAAGGACCAGAAGTGGACGAGTCAAGTAAAGAAACATCATCCTCTGAAGTGTGGCCAGATGTGGATGGAGATGAGTCCCTGTCACTACTTGCTATCATAATTGGAAGAAGTGTCCTCAACCCCTAGAATGTGCCCACACTGATCTGGATTGAATCCAAGTGAGTCCAATGAAGTTGGAGAAGTGTCAAGTGTTGAGTTTGTGGGACTCTCTTGAAAGTGAACACTTCTCTCGATGAACAACTCATGTGTGGTTGGATGAAGAAGGCGGTACCCCTTGACACCATCTAGATAATCTAGGAAGATGTAAGGCTTACTCTGAGGTTCCATCGCCTTTTATTTATTCTTAGGTATATAGGCCATGGTTGGAGATCCAAAGACTCTGAAATGCTCAACTGTGGGTTTCCTACTATACTAAGCTTCAGAGGGAGTTATGCCTTTTAAAGCTTTATGGGGAACCCTATTCTGAATGTAGCAAACACAATTGATTGCTTCGGCTCAGTACTGTGGTGCAAGTGACTTAGAGTGAATCATATAGTTTGCCATCTCTTTCAAGGACCTATTCTTACGTTCTGCAACTCTGTTTTGTTGAGGATTGTATGGAATTGTACACTGCAAATCAATCCTCTTTGCCATGCAAGACTGCTCAAATTTGTTATTGACATACTCACCCCCATTATCAGTTCTAAGAACCTTGATGCATTTCTCAAATTGTTTCTATGCAAGAACTTTGAAGTCTTGAAACTTATCGAAAGCTTCAGATTTCTGCCCAAGGAAATGGACCCATGTGTACCTTGAGAAATCAATAAAGGTGAGAACATACTTAGTCTTTGTGAAGGATGGATTGGGAATTGGCCCAGATACATCACTGTGTACTAACTCCAATGCTTGTGAAGCCCTACAAGCTTTGCCTTTGTCAAATTTCTTTTCGGGATGCTTTCCAAGGGTGCAACCCTCACAAAGACCCTTAGAGAAATGTTTTCGAGAGAAGCCTGTGACCATATCATTTTTGTTGAGTTGTTTTAGGTAGCGGTAGTTGAGGTGGCCAAACTGCTCATGCCATAATTTGTTAACTCCATCTGAATGAGTCAGCAATGCAATTGGAGAAGAATTAAGTGCAAAATGTGAGAAAGTATATACCCTGCCCTGGCAATCTGCCCTTCCCACTGCTACCATAAAATCATTATGCAACTTTCTGATGGTAAATGAATTTGGTAAAAACTCCACCCTTATGCCCTTATTGATATGAGTGATTTGATACACTGATAGGAGATTAGTTGAAAGAGATGGAACATTTAGAACATTATTGAATGTTCCTCCTTCCATTTCAACAGATCCTTTTGTTGAAACTGATACAAAAGTGTCGTCACCCAAAGTGATTGAAGACATGCTACAAGGCTCTAAAGAAGAAAACTCAATTTGTGAAGAACCCATGTGGTGAGAAGCATTGGAGTCAATAACCCATGAAGATGTTGGAGTTGCAACTGCTACAAGAGCCTTGCTCTTTTTGTTTTTTTTCCTTTGCCTTTTGCCTTAGAAGAATCTTAAGTTGATGAATTCTACTTGATAGACTTAGGAACACCTATGTTGTTCTTTTCTAGAAGATGAGTTAGGTGGTCAATCTGTTTTTTCATGCACTTGTGTTCATCATGCCCTTTTTTCTTGCAATAGGCACACTTAACCTTCTCTTTCTTAGGTTTATCAGTGGAAGAGGAAGTTTCAGTGGTTGTTTTAGCAGAAGTTGATTCTTTCTTCTTCTCTTGATCCTTGTTCTTTTTTTTCTTCTCTTTGTTTGAAGCCTTTGTTTTCCCATTCCCAAAAATTAGGGCTCCAAGTTTTGAGGACTTCAATGTGCCCATCTGTATTAGCTTGTCTTGCTTACGAGTCAAATTGGCAACAAAGGCTAAGAGGGCATTTTCCATATAGTGCCTAAAGCACTTTTAGTGGCATGGAAAGTAGAGACAAAGATCAAGTAATCAAAACCTTGCTTGGAGAGTATAGAAATAATAAGTTGGTCATCTTTCTTCTCTATTCCACATTCTTTCAACTACAATTTCAGACTTGAACTTGGTGAAGAAACCCTGAAGGGTGTCAAAGTTATTAGGACTTAGGCTAATATGTTCATTTTCTAGTTCATGACCTCTCATCACATTTTGCTTCCCAAAGAGCTTTTCCAAAATGGTCCACATCATTGGGTGTTTTGATAGGTTCTATATGAAAAAGGAGATCAGGAGACACTGAAAGACAACCCATAGGCTTCATCACTATGATTGTACTAAATTTTTTTTGCGTGTGTAGTTGGTTTAGTTTCTAACCCCATTGTAATGCGATGTAAACCTTTGCTCCTTAGAATAATTTGCATTTTGATTTTCTATTTATGATAGTTAAGTGGCGTTAGTGGATTAATTGAACTTCTATCCATTATGCATAAATAAAGTTGTAGTAGTAGTCGAAGTTTGTTGTTGTAGAAAGTAGGGAAATGCAAGAAATGCAGAAGAAAAAGATGAACCATGACACAACCCTAGCCCCCCAAATTAGTTTTGATTTAACCTCCCATTTTGGCACTTTATAATTTTAGTGCGTTTTACAAAATAGATTAGACCAATGGATGGGGCACAAAAAAATATGTACTTTTGAACAGAACGGTACTCAATTTCAAGTTATCGATCAAAAGTTACACAATATATTGTTCTCCTGTCTTTAATGGCCTATTTCAATTAAAATAGCACAAAATTTAAATGTACTAAAGGTTTAAAAACAAATATAGCCTTACATACAGGTGATGGAATCGAACTAGAGACCTCTCGAAGGCAATTTGAAAGTCTTAACCAATCCTCCTATGCATCCTCATGTACATTCACATGGAGAGAATTCCATTTGAAGACAAAATAAAAAATTGGCTATTAAAATATTAATAAAACAACGATTTTTAGGGTAGAATAAAGATTGTTTGACTTAGCTTTGGAAGGATGAACTTAAGGCGCTGCCATGGGAGAAGGAACCAGTCATGTGGATCACGTTTTTGAGCAAGACCAGACCAGAAGAACGCCAAACTCCTTGAGCAGGCCGTGGGAGCTGTTGGAGGACTGTTTGAAGGTGTTGTAGGTCGTGGAAGCTCCTTTTGCACACTATGGGGGAGTTCAAAACGTCATTAGCAGGCTATGGTATGACGTGGTGTGCTGAAAAATGGCATGGGGACTTGGAACGACGTAGAAGGCTGTGTGTCGTATGGAGGCTCTCCAATGGTATGAGAGAATTGGTTTTTTCCTTTTGTAGACCATGGGAGCTCAAAACACCATCAATGGCAGCTTTTCCAAGTTGAAACTTGCCCAATCCAAGTCGTGACCAGTACGAACAGAACGTGAGACCCTACACTCCTTTGGTGAGAATGAAAGACTATGCCTACACAAAAACACTTCCTAAAAACAGTAATACCCCTGTTTTTAACAAATCTCGAGGTTTTTGAGATTTTAAAATGAAATGTCCCTTTTAGGGTAGAATTAGAACAATTTGGGTTTTCCAACAAATCCTAACATAAGCACATGCAATTTCTGATTTTCCGTTTCAAACACTAAGCAAATAAAATTTAGAATTCTATAGATGCCAATTTTAGGGCACAAATATAATATTTCATTCACTAAAATACTTACCAAAATTATAAATATTGCAGTGTAATATAGTACCTTCAAATCTTATTTTTCTGAATTAAATTTAGGATTGAAAATTACAAATAAATACCAGCTGAATGTAGGAATGTTCCGTTTTCACAAACCCTCACAAAAAATAAAAAAATACAGCGATACAAAATACCTCCAATCTGAATTTTTGTACCACATATATGACTGGAAAATATTATAAAAATATTTGCTGAAGGTATATATGATCATACATGCAAATCACCATGAAATCGCCCCAAAAACTGCAATTTGTAACCCACAAGGGGGTTTGCTGCCCTAGGAGAGGGCTCCCAACTGTTGCGATGCCCTTTCAAGACTCTCCAACAATTGTGCTACACACTCAAACTTCCCTAGTATTTTGAAAGTGTCAATTTATGCTCAATGTAACCCTTGAAATAGAGTTACCCCACTGAAGGTTAAGTGTTTTTGTAGTTACTTCAGTCTTCCAATGAAGGGTTTCATCTCCAATGGATGCAAGTCAAGCAAAACATGCTCAAACTTATGGTTTCAATTGATAAAAATAACATGATGTCCAAAATGAACCTCCTTTTACCCTTTTATATCTTTTCCTCAACTCAATCTCCAAACTCTCCTTTATTTTAAGATTAAACATAAGTTGAACTTTACTTTTTATTTTAATAAAAATATTATTAAGTATTTCTAATTTAGAAAAGGGGACATTACAGTCCTCCCTTTCCAAATTTGCTTGCCCTCAAGCAAATGCAAGCTCTCATGCCTAAGTACGATCATGCCAAAGTGAAGGAGTATGCTGTAATGCTCCAATAATTTGGATCTTGTCCCTGTCAAATGAAAGAGCTTTTGCCTAAACAAGCTCATGTATATGTTGTCGTTCTCCCTAATGATGTTTTGTGGTAGCCCGTGAAGTTTAAAAACTTCCTTGAAATAGAGATCAACTATTATCTTAGACCTGCCATCTTCATTTTTTCTTCAAAAGCAGCATCAACAAATTTAGTCTTTGCATACTCAGCTATACTAAAAACCTTCCAAGCTTCTGTAACTTCAGCCCTAGAGCAAGGAATTGATGAATAATTAACAACTTGACAAGCTAAAACATATTTCAAAGTGGCATCTTCATTCTTCGTTCCAACCTTGTCAACTATGGTGGAAGGACATCCCATATTCACAAATATGACTGTGGCTGAAATAATATGGGGGCTGCTAGTGATGATGACAATGACGTTAATGGTGGCAATTTAATTTATGGCTGTCATGAAATTACTTTCTCTAGCATTTAGAGGTAGCAATTCATCATCTTGTGTTTTCTCTATGCCTTGTTGGAGACCCTTTTATGAAGATTCAAGTTAGGAGTCCTTTCACCATGTTTTTGTTGTGCTACTCTGATATTCAAGTGGGTGCCCCTTGGGATCTTCCTTTGGTGCTTTTGGGTTCTTCATTAGGAGGGATGTATATCAAACCATTCTCCAACTCTTGATGGCATTCTTCACTCAATGACAAACTCGGAAACATTATGCAAAGCTGACCCAAAGTAGACCACTTGAGAGAGTTACCTTGCTGTAGCAATCTTCTTGGCTGTCCAAAAATTGTCATTTGAGGCTGCCATAAAGAGTTTCTAGGCTGCCTTCTTGCTGTTGTCCTTGGTTGGGCTGTACATTTAGTCAAATGTTTTTGTTCCCTTTCTAGTCCAAGCATTGGAAAGACTCTTTTTCCATGCAAAATGAGATCTTTTGTAATCACGAACTTGTCAACCTTCATTGTGTCATCTCCATCTTTAGCTGCAATTCCATATACTCCACCATTTACTAGGGTGGAAAACAAACTCAGTTGCTCTTCTTTTTATATATATGTATCTGCACATGGAACAAACTCATTAAAGAAAACAAAGGTTTATCACTTCTTCATGCCTTACAGGCATGATGACCAACTCTCTCTTATTGCTTGCAACCATCCCATAACCTCCACTCAAGTTATAGATATCCAAAAACTGAATCATGCTGTTCCAAACACAGTTGTAACCTTGCATTTCCTTCTCCAAAATCAGTGATAGTGGTTGGAAACTCTTCTACGACTGTCAACAAAGTGAGAAAGGAGCTGGAAATGTTGCGTGCAACAAGTGAAAGGATGGTACAGCAACTGTCCCACAGAAAACCCCTCATGAAATTCCATAATGACAATGTTATGGGGGCTGGAAGCATCCCATTATTGACCGAAAATTCTCTCAATGACTGAAGATTATTCCATTTCATGACTGTCCCCATTTGTGTGGCAACAAACAAAGTGTTGGGCCAATTGAAAATGTTGATAACAACAATACAATTTTTTATGACATGTCTTAAAACCCATAAAACATGACTTCTACTACGTACAATCATACCACCAATTTTCAGTTGGGTTACAATGCTCGTGGCAACAAGATAACATCCATCTTGTTCACTTCTAGATATAAAACTCATGAACTCAACATCCCCTTTTATTGGAAGACTTCTTCTAAGAGCATGTGCATGGATCAGGTTCTGAAAACCTCTATGATATAATTGCTGTTCTAAAAATGAAAATATGGGATTTACCTTGTGTCCACCCCAAGCATTGAAAAATTGTTGTATCTCCATGGTGTAAGGAATGATGAAGCCCCTTTGTAGTGACTCATCCTTCATCATGTTGTTAGAATGCACAAGAAACTTTACATGACTCTTCCTAATTTTTCTTACATGCTAAGTGCAAGAGATGGAGAACTCAATAGTGACATTTACCTTGATCTTCACCAAACCATCTGGATCCCATATGCACAAACAACCTTGGACTTGAATCGGATAATCTACATGCTCACCGCTGCAAATTATATTCTTGGCCTAAATACACATTGTAGAATACCGGAATGTGCTTATCAACTAAATTAACAACAATATGAGGGATGAATGTTTATGTCCTCTCGAGCATACCATGGATTTTGAGTAGAGGGTAGTCATCTCCAATCGTCAACACAAACCATCATAGCTTGGACATCAACTCTGAAATCATCAACATTATTATGAATTTGTTGTTCTCAATTTTGAATTGTCTCATTGCTGCTTGCTTTGAGAGCACCTTTGGATGTGAGGTGACATGTCTTTTGACCTTGCATTTGTCCCATGAGCTGCAACCACCAAATTTTGATGATCCGGTTAGTGTTCACCACATATTTCTTATGTTCCTTTAAGGTGAGGTGTGATATTCTTTCGATCCTAGAACATGTAATAGTGATACTATCAACAATATTGATTTTGAAATCAAAATTCCAACCTTAATGGGTCTTCGGACAACACCGGGATCCCACACTATTATGCACAAGCAATGTTGAATTCGATCAAAAAGATTTATGTGCTTTATATTACAAGTTGTCTCCTTTACCTTATCATCCTTTTTAGCATGTTGTTCATGATGACAAAAATATTTCAACGACATAGGAAAGAGCAACAAATCTGAAATATGATCAACATTATCATACCTTGGGCTGCCAACAAAACTCTCATCCTCCTTTGGTGAAGCAGTGTTTGTTGAGATACCTCCAACCCTTCTATCCTTGTGATTCCCAATATTTTCTTCAAACACACGTCTTTCCACAATGCTGTTTTGAAAATCAATCAATGGCTCATTCTTAGGAAGTTCGAAGGATGGTTCATGTTCTCCACTCTGAGGTCTTCGTTTTCACCGAGTGAAGCCTTGTCCGCCTTGGTTTCATCCATATTTTGTTGACACATGCACGGAGCATTTTCTTGGTTCTTGCCAAGGTCACGAACACCATCAACTAGCTTCTTATTGATTGTTGTTTGAAAAATTCCAGCAAGCTGAACATCAGCACTATCATCCATCAATTGGGCTTTAACCACAAAATTCTCTCCCCAATCTTACAATTTTGATTTTCCTTCTTCATCGGGCTCGTATTTAGAATGCTCATCTCCTTTGGTTGAAGTAGGAGTCTTTGATAGATTTGCCTCTAAACTATTAATCTTGTCAAGTATCTTCCCAAAGTTGTCTTGAACATCCATCTCATATGGCAATGGCTCATATATTGGAATGCTTGGAAAATGGATAGGGGCTTCTTGGAAAAGATCCTCTTTCCATTTGGTACCCTTCATCTTATCCTCATTGTTAGAATGATTCTCGTGATGATCAAAATATTGTAAGGACATAGTATGACAATGATACAAGAAATCCTTGCTATGAAGATAATTAAACTGCCTACCCTTCTCTTTAAATTCTTTTAGGTGTTGTCTTGCTTGAATGGCTATCAACTTTGGCTTTTGCTCTTCTTAGCCAATCATCACACTTCCTTTGGGTCCTTATCACATCTTCCGTGCTTGCTTGCAAAGTAGATGGTTTCCTTTCAACTCTAGTATCCATTTTTGTTGTTGATGGTGGATAATTAAATTCTGCCTCACACATGTAATTTATGCCTTTCTTTTCCATTGAACTCTTCGGGCAATCAGTCAATACCATTTCCTTTTTTAGGATTTCTTCCTTGGCTTCCTCATTCCTTTGCTCATTTGTAGGGTTTTGGAATTCAGACCTTGAATTTTTTATTTTCTTTTCTTCTAAGAGAGACTCTTGAGGTCTAGGGCTTAACCCCATAAATTTCATCCATGCCTTGGGACCCGTTACCTCTAATTTCTTCTGAGATTCTTGCATAGCTTGCAACATCTCTTCCATGGCTTTTTGTGTGGACTACATCTTTCTGTCATTGCTCTGCATTATAAAGAGTCTGCAAACAATTCACTACCCACAGCTGGCCAAAAAATGACTCTGATACCATTGAAATGTCCTTTACAGGGCAAAATTAAAACAATTTGGGTTTTTCAACAAACCCTAACATAAACATATACAATTTCTGATTTTCTAATTCAAACCCTAAGCAAATAAAATTCAGAATTTTGTAGATGCCAATTTTAGGGCACAAATACAATATTTCATTCACCAAAATACTTGCCAAATTTATAAATATTATAGCTGAATATAGTACCTTCAAACCTTTTTTTTTTGAATTAAATATAGGACTGCAAATTACAAATAAACACCAGCTGAATGTAGGAATGTTCAATTTTCACAAACCTTCGCCAAAAATCAGAAAAATACAACCATACAAAATACCTCCACATCTGAATTTTTGTACCACATATATGATTGGAAAATATTATAAAAATATTTGCTGAAGGTATATATGATCATGCATCCAAATCATGATGAAATCGCCCCAAAAACTGTAATTTCTAACTCACAAGGGTGTTTGCTACCCTAGGAGAGGGCTCCCAATTGTTGCGTTGTCCTTTCTAGATCCTCCAGCAGCTGCGCTCAGCTTTCAGTGACCCTCTAACAGCGGCACTCCACACCCAAACTGCCTTAGTAATCTGAAAGTGCCAATTTATGCTCAATGTAACCCTTGAAATAGAGTTACCCCACTGAAGGTAAGGGTTTCATCCTTACTTCAGTCTTCCAATAAAGGGTTTCGTCTCCAATCGATGCAAGTCAAGCAAAACGTGCTCAAACTTATGATTTCAATTGATAAAAAAACATGATGCCCAAAATGAACCTCCTTTTTCCTTTTTATATCCTTTTCTCAACTCAATTTTAAGATTAAACATAAGTTGTCGACATTAAGTTACTTTTTTTAACTTAGACATATTATTATTTTTACTTTAAGTATTTAAAAATACTTTTTATTTTAATAAAAATATTATTAAGTATTTCTAATTTAGAAAAGGGCCTATTACAAACACCCCGGATTTTTTTTTGTAAACCCTCTAAAAATTGCCTCACAGTACATTGCAAATAAACTCAATACAATAAAACTCTGGATTTCAAGTAAACTAACAACAATTAAAAACTAGACAAGCGTATACTGGCTTGGTGCTCTGATACCATATTGTAGTGGATACCAAGATCTCCGGATCAAGCGAGTGCACGGGTTTGTGATAGGCACAAGACATGCTAGTACTCAACACAATAGCTGCAAGCAAAATGAAATCACATACACGTGAATATTGCACAAAATAAAATAAGGGCTAAATCCCAATCTTCCATTATTGAAGCTTACAAATATGAGTTGTACATATAGGGGAGTGCATGTGCAACACCTCCCTAGAAAGCTCCATGAAAAGTGGTCAAAGAAGCAAGAATAGAAGAGTAACTCCTATACTTGGAATAGCTAGTCAAGGGAGTTACTTTTTATTCCTCCAGAAACTATAACTCCTAGTACACACAAGCAAGCTTATCTATGAAAGTAGGAAAACTCCAAGTGAGGAAAAAAACCTATAATAAACAAATATGGGAAAATAATAAATCCGTACTCTAATAAAAATAGGGACAAGAAGAGAACTGTTTTGTTTCTCAGGGACTAGGGAAGGGATGTTGTCTAGGAAAGAGGACTGCATGCCCAACTTGTTGTCCTTTGCTGAAGCAAGAGAATGGAAGAAATCCACAGCTTCTCATCTTATATCCTCACGATCAATGAGCTAAAATACTTTTGTTGAGAAGATGTTGGCATGTCTCTGGGAGAGGATGGATTGATGAAAAAATGGGTTTCATGGGACTTCTACGGCCATAAAATTTCCTCCTTGGAGTACCAGTCTTTCAGCTTGACTTTAAGGAGTTCTTCCTCTAGGATAGAATCTGAAAGACCATCCTACTACTAAGAAGCATTGATAATTTCTAGCACCTCCAAGATGTTGGTTTTTTGTTAGAAAATGTTGCTGAAGGAGGCTTTATTCCAGTCTATAAGACAACCTTTGAAAAACTGTAGTTTTTGTGATATTTGGAACATCTAATATCCAAGACTGTGAGGGCATCTTTACACCAGGAGCTAATGAGCTCATCATGGATTCAGTCATCCCATAGCTACATGAACTCAAACTTGAAGGGTTTGGCTAGTGCCGTATTATTAGGGCGATAGGTGAGAATGATGGGGCAATGATTAGAACGGTAGGTCTTGATGGTATCTGATTCTAGGCAACCATTCTTGTTTACCTAGTTGGCAGAGAGAAAAAGCAAACCATTCTTGTCTACCTAGTTGGCAGAGAGAAGAAACAATCTTACATTTTGCCTATGGTAGAGAAGCCCTTTTCGCTGTTACTCTAAGTGAATTGACGAAATTCCGGTTTGACATCCCATAACACCGCTTCATGAAAAAAATATTGAAATCAAGTTGGGACTGAGATTGAAGTCTCCAATAAGGGTAAGACCATCATGAGCAACGACCGTTAAAAAGAGTTTAAGTTGATTCTAGATGCTACATTTGAGAATGGGGGAGTTTGGAGCATAAACATTTAAGAGAATAAAGGAGGGGGGATCCAAAGCTTTGGATCTTGACAACAATCTTGTCCATGTTGGAGGCTAGGGGTGTAATGTCCCCAAATTGGAACAATCATGCAAAAAAAGGGTTTTCCTACAAACCCCTACAAAATCTGAAATATCTAATTGAAAATTGCAGCGAACCCTAGATGTTGTAAATGCACTTCAACATTGAAAATAAAGCTCCAATCCACTTTGAAAAATATCAAATAAATACCTTATGAATTTTAGTAATCAATGGTTCTCACAACAAAGAAGAAGGAAGTTGCAAATGAGGGTTTTAATTTCTAAAACCTAGCGCCTCCCAACCTAAATTTCATTGCCCTTTTCCAAGTACCAAACCTTGCTCAAACCCTTGGAAAGTGTAAGCAAAAACCATATAAAAATGTAACAACATAACAACATTCAATCATCAATGATTAGGGCTCCCAATAAGTCAAAACCTTAGTCAAACCAAGTCACCATTTGTAGAAAATTACAGCCATAACTATATGTAATTTTTAAGTCACTAATGCCGTGAAGAGGCTGCCAAATACCATGTTAAATATCAGAAAAATTATACAAATATTATTCAAAGACATAAGATTTATTATTGACCAAAATCAGTTGAAACTTCATAAATTCATATCTCCCAAAATACTTTGAGTTACAATGCCAGTGATAGCTCAAAGTGACCATAAAAATGACAACTAACAAACAAAACAAGAATCGGAATTTTTTCACTACAGGAAGTCCACTAAAAGCTGCCTAATCTTCTCAAAGCCCTAGTTCGGTGCAATTTCTCTTCAAAACCCTAGGCATTGCCCTAGGTATAATTATTGCCTTGAAGAAGACGCTCAATTACACTGCAAACCAATGAAGAACAGTGCAAACCCCTAGATGGAGTATGCCCTAGTTAGACCAAGGGTTTCTGTCCTTGTTCCAACATCTATTGAAGGGTTTTCATTCTTACAATAGATTAGCCAAGCATTACATGCTTAAGCTCAAATTCATTATCCGAAATCCGTCCCCTTCAAATGATTCGCTCGCTTGCTTTTATGCTCATTCTCTCAAAAGGGGTGTCCAACTTGGAGGGAAACCTTCTTTTCAACTTTTAAAAGAGCAAACCTTATAACTTCCACTTAAGTCCTTGGGCGCCCATGACCCTCAAAATAACACAACTTAAGTGAAAATTAGAACATAAAGTACTTTTTGCTTCATTGCCCTTAAAAGACCCCCAATGTTCCCTTTTCTTTCTTTTTCCCTTGGCCCTTGGGAACAACTTAAGGCTAAGGGTTTTCATGCATTTGTTAGATCAAAAAGGGGGACATGACAGTCCTTCCGGCCCAAAATTGCTTGTCCTCAAGCAATTGCAATATTCAAAGGGGTGTCCGAACATACCTTATTATGCAATGTCTACTTGTAAATGTTTCCCAAGGAAGGAAAACCTCAATTCAAAACCTCCCCTTGCTGTACCTATGCTTCAAAGGCTGCCCACAAGTGCTGAAGGTGCTATGACAGCTATTGTCAAACTCCCAAATAGCCCCTAGGATCATTCCTCTCTCAAACCAATGGCTTCCCAATGCATATCCCACTGTAGGAAACTCATCACAGCTGCTATTATTCTGCATATCATGCCCCAAACCTCTTAAAACATAACCGCCAAGGGCTGCAAACTCCCAACTTGAAGCCATAATCAATTGACTTCCTAACAAGAAGGAAGATATTCCATAAACATGATTGTTCCTGCTATGGGGTTGTAATGGTGATGTACAGCCTTGCCATTGCTCCAAGTTGTCAACTTTTATTCAGTACCAAGTTGGCCTCCACTGAACCCCTTATGTCACTACTTTTAAAGCAAGTCAACATGCATGGAAACATTATGCCCAGAGAGCTAGGGTTGCCAGCATAATCAAAACTGATTTTTATCACAAGGCTATCCCTTATGAAGGTTTACCATTGAATTTAGGCCATGGAGTGTGGGCTTCCATGGTATGCATTCCAAACCCTCTTAGGGCCCTTCTTGTGCCGTGCCATTCCTTTTACCCAACAAAAATATGGCTCCCAAACTTTCAAACAACAAACAATCCTGAATTCACTTAGAAACATACCTTGCAAAGAGAAATCATGGAGATGTGAGCAACCTTGCATTGGTGCCCTTATGGGTGTCACATGCTTCTTCTCTTGCTGCCCCCTTTCAACATTATTAAGCATGGATGGAACACAAGTTGAGCCTAACAATGACTCAAATTTACCAATGAAATAGAGCTGTACCTTATTTGTGACCTCCAACCTCTTGTGATACAAGAAGTGTTCCAACCCGTATGCATATTCAGAATTTGCTTTGGGTTGTAGGATGCCCAAAAAATCAGAATTCTTGCCCTCATGAAGCGGCTGTGTTTGCATTGCCCACTCAGAATTCTTGTAGTGAAAGAAATCAGACACTGTATGTGTCCTTCCCATACTCATCTTGGGCTGTAGTATGCTCATAATTTCGAAGTTTATGCCCTCAATAGGCAGCTGCGTTTGACTTATTAACTCAGAAATTTCTGAGTAAAAGAAATCTGACTTTTCATATGCATTTCCAGAATTCATGTAGGGCTATAACATGCCAACATTTTTATAGTTTTCTGAGAAAAAGAAATCAGACTTTGCATATGTATTTGTAGAATTCATGTAGGGCTGTAACATGGCAAATTTTTTATAGTTTTCTGAGTTTGTGACCAGCTGAATTTGCAACCCGCTTTCTACCCGTTCACCTTCATCATTTTCAGAATTCACCGAGTTCTTCAAACACAAAGTTGGGTAGTTTCTACCATGTCCAAGTGGCTGTCCATACACGGAAATCACAACACTCTTTGCCCCTCTTATGGCCATTGCAACTAGCCCCACTATAGGTCCTACACATGTAACAAACATGATAGTGAAAACAATAGTGTTTAACTAACACTTTTCCACTCACTCCATCATGCCTTATGAACATGATATAGACTTCTTTTTTGTGTCTTAGCTTTTTCTTTTCATGGCTGTAGTATGCCTTTTTCCTCCTTTTAGTGGCTGGAAATCCACTAATACACACTTGGACCATCCCCATGGTGTTGAGGTGTGAGAAACACACATTCTTAGGGCCCCTACTCACCATGGTGACAAGAAGCCTTAAGGGGAACAAACTGAGAATGCTAAAAACAACAGTCACTATGATCCTGGGACCATGATAACCCTTGCTTATTCCCTTTTTTTGTTGGCCCAACTTGTGTTCTTTGTCTCACAACATGACATGATAGCAATATTACGCTTGTGGGACTCACCTGGATCCCATACCCACGATGGATACTTGTCATGCTCATTCCTTGAATTTGCTTGGAAGAATTTTCTTCCCCATTGAGTGCCCTTCACCTAAACCTTAGTGATAATGCAAGTTTTGCAACCAAGATAATGACAGGACCAAGCATGAGGAGAAATCAATGAGCACTCACCAAGATGACAACTCAATTGCTTACCCATACACAAATCTGATTTTCTTTTTTCCAAATGCAAAATGAAATCTTCTTTCTTTCTATTTGGCATTAGTCCTTCAAATCACCCCATTGCCTTGTCCAATCTTGTTAGGACTTGTGCTTCCTTTCCAAGTGTTAATTGTTTCTTCCAAGCTTCCTCTTGAAACTTGAATTTAGACAGAGAATGGTTTATGATAAAAAACAATGCAAAAATTTTGTGTCATGACATACCTTTGCACTATGGTTTCCTTATCCATCTCCAAGCTTCCTTCTAAATCTTTTGATTGCTCATAAAGTTGTTGAACAAGTTTTGCTTGCTTTACCTTTGGAAGTTCTGATTTTTTTTGTTACTTCCACCTTAGTGTCTACTATTTGCAACCCCATTGTTTGCCCCATAGTTTGTTGGAGACCCTCACTAGGCTGCCCTTGAATTTCTGGTTTTTGTGGCTCAAAAAATTCAATCATTGGCTGCTCTCTACTTAGCTGAAACAACTCTTCTTACTGCACCAAAATCTCCGATTTTTCTTCTTCTACACGCTCCACTATCAAATAAGCCCTCAATTTTTCTTCCCAAATTTTTACAACATTTTCAAACAGCACACATGCAACTGGAAAATTATTATTTTTTTGCCTCAAACATGTCAATAAGATACATAATAATGGCTTAAAAAGATCTTCACTTTCATTGAGTGTCAAAGGCATGATTCTCTGCATAGGAGTTACAACATTTTTGGTAGGATTCTTACAAGCAACTGCAAGAAAATGTTGAAACATCTCAATAATAAGTTCATCGCATTCCAAATCTAACATCAAAATACATGATCTGATTGTTGCCATAGTCTCCAACAATGTGACCCTTATGTCCCTTGTTATGCGCTAGACCTTGAAGACTCTCGACAATCAACTAAAATATCTCCTCATGATTATGTTACTCTAAGGAACTTCCGGAGTAGTTAGTCTTGTAATTTCACTAACACAACTAGTAACCAAAAACCTTACCTCTTTATTGGTGTGCCTCAAGTGTTGGGGTTGGATCAAGCAAATCTTGAGGGTTGTACTGCCCATTCCAAAGCCTCATATTGTGACTGATTTACCTTGGACAACCCCTTTTCCACTTCTTTCAAGGTGCTGATTAGGTCACCCACCTGTTGACATGGATGCCCTAGCTTCCTTCCTGCTTTGTAGGGCCTTCCTTTCTCCATTTCTTTCATGGCCTCGTCCCTTGTCCTTATTTTCACCCCAAAATTGGCCAAGAAATTGGCTACGATACCATTTTAATATCCCAAAATTGGTACAATCATGCAAAAAAGGGGTTTTCCTACAAACCCTACGAAATCTGAAATATATAATTGAAAATTGCAGCAAACTCTAGCTGCTGTAAATGCACTTCAACATTGAAAATAGAGCTCCAATCCACTTTGAAAAATATCAAATAAACACCTTATGAATTTTAGTAACCAAAGGCTCTCACAACAAAGAAGGAAGTTGCAAATGAGGGTTTCAACCTCCAAACCCTAGCACCTCCCAACCTGAATTTCAATGCCCTTTTCCAAGCACCAAACCTTGCTTAATCCCTTGGAAAGTGTAGGCAGAAACCATATAAAATGTAGCAACATAACAACATTCAATCATCAATGATTAGGGCTTCCAATAAGTCAAAACCTTAGTCAAACCAAGTCGCCACTTGCGAAAATTACAGCCATAACTATATGTTATTTTAAAGTCACTAATGCCCTCAAGAGGCTACCAAATACCATGTTAAATATCAGAAAATTATGCAAATATTATTCAGAGATATATAAGATTTATTATTGACTAAAAATAGCTAAAACTTCAAAATTTCATATCTCTCGAAATTCTTGGAGTTTAAATGCCAATGATAGCTCAAAATGACCATAAAAATGGTAGCTAACAAACAAAACAAGAATCGGAATTTTTCCACCACGGGAAGTCCACCAAAAGTTGTCCCGATCTTCTCAAAGCCCTATTGTTGCAATTTTTCTCAAAAACCTAGGCACTGCCCTAGGTATAATTATTGCATGGAAGAAGACAATTACACCACAAATCAATGAATAACAATGCAAACCCCTAGATGGAGTATGCCCTAGTTAGACCAAGGATTTCTGTGCTTTTTCCAACATCTAGTGAAGGGTTTTCGTCCTTACAATAGATTAGCCAAGTGTTACATGCTTAAGCCCAAATTCATTATCCAAAATCCGCCCCCTTCAAATGATCCTCTCACTTGCTTTTATAATCATTCCCCCAAAAGGGGCGTCCAACTTGGAGGGAAACCTTCTTTCCAAATATTGAAAGAGCAAACCTTATAACTCCTATATAAGTCTTTGGGCGCCCATGACCTTCAAAAGAACACAACTTAAGTGAAAATTAGAACATAAAGTACTTTTTGCTTCATTGCCCTTAAAAAACCCCCCAATGTCCCATTTTCTTTCTTTTTTTCTTAGCCCTTGGGAACAACTTAAGGCTAAGGGTCTTCATGTGTTTGTTAGATAAAAAAGGGGGACATGACAAAGGGAGTGCCAAGAAAGTTGAACAGGTTCCAAAAGGGTTGCAAGCACTCCAAACTGCCCTTCTGCAACAACAACAATGTGACCAGAGCTATGTGGCAGACCTACTATTCAACCATCTCAAGGGTTGTGAGATTTGTTTCTTGAATGTAGATTAGATCAGGCTTGAGAATTTGTGCTTGGCCCTAAAAGAGGCCCTTTTTGTAGGGGCATTAATGGAACTAACATTCCAGGAAAGGAGTCTCGTGGTTCAAAGGGGACTTTCACCCCCCTGTTGTGAATAAGATTGTAAAAGTTGAAGTTGAGTGCTCGAGTCAATATCTTTCTTCTTTGGTATGTTTTTCAACATTTGTTGGATTTCCTTTCCTCTTTTGAGTGAGAGACATCATGAAGCTTCTTTGAGAGATATAGTGTTTCCGCTCTCCTTATGATTAGAGAGCAATTTCTGGAAAAAATTGTGTAGGTTGTTTTTGATCAACGTTTCAGATCACACTCTGTGATCCATCTCTAGGAAGAGAATAATAAGCTGCTTCTTTTTTGATTGGTAAATGCATTGCAGATGTTTGGGGTTGTTCTTTGTGAAACATTAGGTGAGATGTTGATGAGGGCTTAGTCACAAGTTTCTTTGGAAATGTAGCATCCAACAAGAGAGGGATGCCCTCTGCCAAATGGAATGAGTACAAGCCTAGATCTTAAAGAATAGGGAAAGGAAAGATGGGGGCTAGACTGATCTTCTTTGTTCTAGGGAGGGGAAGAGGATAGGGGGCCTGTAGACGAGTAGGAAGAAGGATGGGTGGGGAGAAGAGTGTTTGGTATGGTTACCATATGCCGAAGTTCCTTTTTTTTCATGAATTTGACTAGAGCATTGCATGCCAATTTTTTGACACACATATGGCACCTTTATGCCTCAACGCTTTTTTTTAGCTTTTGTCTAAAACTTCATTCGCCATACAAGATTGCTAAGAGGAAGAAAACTTTCACACACCAAATGACTAACCTCATGACAATGCCTACAATGTATTGAAAAAGATTCATAGTTGATTCCTTGGGTGGAGGAGTTCCACAAAGATCTCAATGGTGGTCTAAAGGGGCTTGGAAAGGTCGACCTTGATACAAATTCTAGCATAAAGGCAATTATTTTTCTTCCGTTACCTTTTCAACACATAAAATATACCTAGGGAATGCCCAATTAGGTGGAGGCAATCATCTTTCTAGAGCTCCTTGAGATCATAGAGCTGGACCCAAATCGGGGTTGATTCAAGGAGATTAGTGCTTGCATTGAATCAAGTTGTCCATGACTGAAGAAAGAGGTCATCATTTAGTTTTCGTAGTCAATAAGATAAGTAAAGGGATATTCTGGAAACAATTGTGTAAAGAGCTTTTCTGATCAATATTTTCAATCACACTATGTGATCCATCATTGGGATGTAACAATGAATATGGATTGCAGACAAGAACATCCGTATCTACTATCTAAAGATAAAATTTGTAAAGTTCCACGATGACACACATTGGATCACACATGAAAAAATTAAAATAAATATATAAATAATTAATTTTTATTGTACTTTTTTTCTTGCAATAGTTAAATAATTAATTAGAAAGTATAGCTGAATATAAAAAAATTTAATAGCCAAAATTATTAATAATGATAAAATTATCTAGGATATTAATCTAAGATATTATGATAAGGTGCTTCAACCAATTATAATTAGCTAGCTAGGTGCTAATAAAATTTAATAAATTGTTATTAGTTTTCAATCCATTGGTTGGGATTTTTTTTTGAGAAGATTAAGATTGCTCTCCAAGTTTGGTTCAAACTCAAACCAACTTTCATGTCCAGATTGTCCTTGTGCTTGTAAATCTCCATCACTTCCGTTAAGTGTCGTTTAAAGTAGTGATTATCCATGCCAACACTTTCATGTTTTCAATGCAAATGTGTTGCCTTGTCTTGAAAGAGTGCTCCGCTAATGCTGACTTAACCACCATTTCCTTCTTTATGTCTTTGTCATGTTCATTAACCCTCATGATGATAGAGCAACCCATTTCTCGGATATACCACACTCTGCATGAACAATCAATATGGTACACACCTCTTTTGTGAGTCGGTTCCATACGATCTTTATACGACTTGAGCAACTTCCTAAGGTTCTCATGAGGTAAAAACGGTGACTTGATATTTTTCCTTCTCAATTATTTTGGCATCTTGTTTGAGATGCTCTCCACACAAGGGAGAAAAGCCACATGAAATGCCGTCAAATCCTCTTTAACATTTGACTCATTTGTGTACTTCTTGCTTGCTTAAAAGCCCTAGCAATTTGCTTACATCTATAGCCATTTTAATTGAGAATTTCTGTCAAATGTTTAATCTCTTGATCTAAATGATTATCATCACAAATTCAAAAATCTCTTGTAGCCAATGCTTTGAGGACACCTGCTTTTTGAGTTGGATGATGATGTGAAGTAGCATGTAGATAGCGCTCCACATGAGTCAATTTGCTAAAAACCTGTTGAGCTAGAGTCCCATCAAATTTCCTAGAAAGGAGGACATCAAGGAAAGGTAGCTTACCATTTGACTCTAACTCTTTTGTGAACTTTATGCCGTCCATAATTCTATTAATGTGGGCATGGGACTCTTCTAATTTTTCTAACCCATTTTGCCAACTCAATTTGGTATCGTCAAAAAATGTTTTCCACCATTTTGGTTTTAGTGCAAAGGAGTTGAGAGATAATTCTTCAAAGTACCCCATGGCTACAATAGAGATGGGTGTACCCCATTGCAATACATTCTGTTTGCTCAATAGATGACACTGCTAAAAGTGAAGGAAGGCCATCATTTTTGAATAACTAGGGACCACCTTTTAGAAAATGACCCCGATTTGCTCAATTTGCAAACTATCAGGAGGAACCCTTTGGTAAAGAATCTGAGTTCTTTGACTAGGAGATGCGAGATGGGTACCAAGTCTCGGAGACTGTTTGAAGTCGTCCGTGTTTGCTTAAAAAACCGTCTCCCGCCTTAATTTTTCTTTTAAAAAGAATTTTAAAAGTTAAAACTGTAAAACATGAAGGTAAATGTAAAATTTAAAAACCTTAATAAAACGTAAAATTTTGAAGTTAAAAATAAAAACTTAAAAGTAAAAAGTTTCCAATTTTTATGAAATCAGAACTGATTTATTTTAAGTTTTTTCATTTGCAGAAATTTAAATATATAAATATTATTATTTTATTTCTTTTGCCGTCTCCAAGTACTCCCATACCCAATGTCTAAAAAATTAGCATCCCCATCTCTGAGACCTGTTCCCGTCCCTGTCCCCATCTCCATCCGTCCCTGATGACTATGCTTTGAAGCCTCCCTAGTACTTAGTGATCCAGGACTTTGTCTCTTTTGTTGATGACCAGATTCCAACAAATCGATCAATTAACACTTCGCATGACAGACAGTCAATCTTAGGAACAAGAATTTTGTCCTCAATGAAGATCATCAGTTTCTAAGTTAGTACTCATGATGCATGGAGCTGGGTCTTTGGGAGTATGCTGTTGACCGGTTTTGTCTTTTCTGGATGTCCAGGACTTTGGTAGTATGCAGTTCACCAGTTTTGTCTTTTTCTGGATGTGTAGTGGAACCAGAGGACCCACATGTGTCATTCCTAGCCCTGACCTTATGAAGCGAAGAGTCTGACCTGCAATCCGGCCTTGGGATTTCTTCTTCTGCCCTGGACACAGTCTTCTCGCTGCTCTGCTCTTCCACTCATTGCCCTATTTTGCATTATTTGTCTTGTAAGAGATATTTATCTTTTAATAAAAAAGGACTATAAATTTAATAATTTCTACATAGATAAAATGAACATGGTCTTGAAATAAAATATCAACTTCATAATTACCCTAAAAGGGAAATAAGGCTCTCTTTATATAAGATAGATAAGATGGCTTTTACGTCCTTTAAGTCAAAGTAGCCTCTAACACACATTAAAGTGACTACAAGATCGTAGGCCAAGAAAGCTTAGTTTATGTTTCTTGTACCATGGTTTGTTATTGAGGGATACTTATAATACCTTGGACAACCTTGTTCTAGATGCCCCTTTCGGAACCAATCATATTTATTTCAGACTTGTTCTTATTTTGTTCCAGAGGACAGGATGCTTGGAAGGGGATCACTTCTCTTTCATAATCTTTTGGGTTGAGCCTTTGACTTGGAACATTATTTATCTAGGAGATAATACTTTGCTACCTGCAATATTCACATAAATTTGACATATTGTTCACCTTAAAGCTTTGAAAAGATATAAATTCTGATATTTTCAATTCTATTCTTCTGATAGGAATTTTTTTGTAAACAATGAAGTTTTTGTGATTGCTACTCCTATGCCATATAGACATAATGTTGCCATGGAGGTTGAGCACTTCAGCATGCTCATTAGCAATTGGGAGAGTTTTCTTTGCACTGTGAAGAAGGTCGCCCTAGATTACCTGCCAATTGGACATCAAAAAACCTCTGGTTGGGGCTGTGGTGATGACAACATGAGTCGTTTAGGCCACAATCATTGATATATAAGCATGTCTAGGTATTCACTTGACTTCAGAGGCCCTCTACCCTTATGCATGACACACTGGAGGGCTTCCTTTGCCATGGGGGATAAGCGTGCCAAAGTTGGCACTAGCCATTTCTGCTACTTGACCTGGTCAACAAGAAGACATGCAAGAAAATCTTATTTGGCTACAACAATCCACATACATGTTGGGATCCCTTGCCTAACGACAGTGATTCTTTGACTGGTGGGAATGGTTAGGGCAAGAAGCTTGATGACAAGGTTCTGTCTCACGTTATTGGATTTATTGCTCCTGGTACTGTTTACTGGTATTGTTCATGCTGGACATGATTTCATAGTTTTTGGTGGTATTTTGGTTATTAGTGGACCAATGGTTTTGTGAAGTATAATTCTCAGGATTTGTGCCCAATAGGAACTCAGAATGTGATACCTTTCTACTTAAGATTTTTTGTGATATGTTGTATTATATTTTCTCAAGTTGATGTAACAGAAAATATTGTTTCTACGACTATTTAGTTTTAAAATAAAATTTTGAACTTTGATATATAAACTTTTTTCGACCTGCACTCTTCTATAAAAGATCCTCCTCCTTGTACAAATTACTATTGAGGGATTGTCTAGGAGGTGGAAAATAATATAATATAAGACGACTTTAATCCTTTACAAGGTTAAATTGGTCTTCAGGTCCTTTTTTTTGATAAACAGTAAACATTGTATTAAAGAGAAAAATATTTACAACATCCCTTGCGTAGATTTTTTGAAGATCTAAGGCATGGGGAAATTCAGGTCTGATTTGATGGTGCTTTACAATGCGAGCCTGAGAACTGAGAAGGCTACAGAAAATCAAACAGCTACCTAGAGCATAATAAGAACTATCTATACTATTCAAGAATTGAAAGGCATTAAAGTGGTCTTCAAGACCTATCAAAGTGTGTTTACTTGTTTGGAAGATTGTTTCTATAGCTCTTTAGTCTTAAAGTAATTTCCCAAGCTCTGTTTGATTATCTCAATTAGGATTGATTGTAAATGTTTGTTTATGTGGCCCTACCATGTGAGGCTTCTTGGAAATTGTCCATTGTGTCTTCTGATAGACTGATAATAATACATGGCCTTGCTATATATGGCCAGCTTCAACATCCTGTTATGTATCTTTTTAAATATGAATGGCCATGTGTTGGTAAAATATTGTTTAATAAAAGTTTCGATATATTTTTCCACGTTTAACTAAGTTGCATAATTTAATATGCACAAAAAAAAATTAAAATCACGTGAAACATTGCACTGTCTGGTTTCATGCACTTGAAAAATCTTTGCAAACGTTTCCCTGAAAGTTTCCAACTTTGACTTTTTCAATTGGCAACGTGAACATTGCGAAGTTTTTATCTGCACAAGAAATGTATCCTCATCAGAGTCAGAACACTCTCCTTACTCATAAGTAGGTTAAAAAAATACGTTTCATTTTAATTAGACGGCATTTTATTTTAAAGTATATGTTGATCCACCATTCCCTCTCATTCTAGTTCTCCGCCTTCACCGTGTATAGAGTTTGTTTATCTTTTTATGCAAGTCACTATCTCAACATAAAACACATATTAACCGTAGGTGATAAAAATTTTAGTATTTCTAAACAAAAAAAATATCAATCTGATACTAATTGAAAAGGAAATTTGGTAAAATAAAATATAAAAAATTGTGGGAGTGCCCATTGAATTCCAGCATGAAGGGGCATGGGAAAAACCCTCAAAATAACAATATCAAGTTATTGAAAAAGACAGCAATACAAACCATTGACAGCCATCTTATTTGTAGAAAGAAAATAATCCTATTCAGAGATGGCAGGCGAAATCTCACATTTAATACAGCAGAGAATATCATAGGAGAGAAAAATAATGAATAGGAAAAAATTCAAATAAATTAAAGAATAGATGAAAAGAAGAAGCTGGCACACAGCAGGGGTTATTCAACAATTCAATAACATTCTGAAAGCTCACAGGGGGCTGCAGATCCCACATATCTTCACGTGGGCATTCACCAAATCATCAAATTCAGGTACCCCAATGCCCAGATTAATTCAATAACATTCTGAAAGCTCACAGGGGGCTGCAGATCCCACATATCTTCACATGGGCATTCACCAAATCATCAAATTCAGGTACCCCAATGCCCAGATTACCCAAAATAGCAAATGAGTTTTTACCCAAAGGCCTGGATTTCTCCAATGCAAGCCCATTAGTTCCCCAACCTGCCACTGATTTATAAATTACCACCTTGGCTTCTATCCAATAAATTCTGTTAATAAAATGCAGAAATCTGTACTCAAATTGGTGCAGAATGCACTCTGACAGTATAACAGTACTAGTCAAAGGAATAGTAGTCCTAAGAAGAGGAGAAAGATCACAGAAGGATCAGTACTATCCATAGTTGCCAAATCCGTCCGGATCTGCACAAAATCTGGCCCGATCTGGATTTTCAGCTGGCTGGGATAAGTTCGGTCTGGGTCAGCCCTGTTTATTTTCCAAAAAAGAAGATACTTTTTTTTTTAACTTTTTGTTTTGCAGAAGAAAGGCACCCAGCAACCTTATAGATTATTTAATATTAAATATATTAACTTTTTGTATTAATTTAATATTAAATATATTAACTTTTTGTGTTAATAAAATGCAGAAATCTGTACTCAAATTGGTGCAGAATGCACTCTGACAGTATAACAGTACTAGTCAAAGGAATAGTAGTCCTAAAAAGAGGAGAAAGATCACAGAAGGATCAGTACTATCCATATTTGCCAAATCCGTCCGGATCTGCACAAAATCTGGCCCGATCTGGATTTTCAGCTGGCTGGGATAAGTTCGGTCTGGGTCAGCCCTGTTTATTTTCCAAAAAAGAAGATACTTTTTTTTTTAGCTTTTTGTTTTGCAGAAGAAAGGCACCCAGCAACCTTATAGATTATTTAATATTAAATATATTAACTTTTTGTATTAATTTATTAATTTTTTCATTATATTTGTCAATTTTTATATTTTTATAAAATTATTTATGTTCATATATAATAGGTATATATTTCGCACCGTTTTTTTCCAACTTTTTCAGGAATTCCAGATTTTCGGATTTTTTGCCCTCCCGAATGGATCTAGATTTCTGGGCTTGGTAACCATGTTACCATCATCCACTGTCACCATGACAGCCACTGACAGTGCACAGAGCTCTAATGATCATGTGATTTTTCCTGTGGACAACATTGCTCAGTAACCTCTACCTGGATATGTTGCACCTCCCTCCACTGTTTTCAGCCCTGATGTCAAGCTTATAGCTTACCTCTTCAGCCTTGACACTTCCTTGAGCAGAAAGATCTTTGCCTTTGATCCTGCCAGTGGGAAGCAGCAGATGCTTGTGGGCCCCTTTGGTGGGGTATTTGATGAGAGTAACCTGCCCACTGCAGAGAAGTTCAGGAGGGAGAGGCTCGGAGAGTGGGGACTGGGTTTTATCTGCTATGAATGAACCAAGTCTAGCCAGTCCCCTTGCAACATGGTTCCTTGGCCAAATGAAGTATCTTATTTTCAGCTTCTTTTATTTGAAGTGGATAGAATTGAATTTTTTTATCACACTTAAAGGGATTATCAAACATGTATAATCAGGAAAACAACGCTTTTGGAAAAACAGCTGTGTAGTGAGGAATGGAGCCCGATCATCATTGTCTCAAAGGAGACTGGAAACATCTATTTCCATTCTCTCTCTACACAGTTTTTATGAAAGTTATTTTTTCAAAACATCATGGGCTGTGAAGCTTAAAGTTGGTAATGTACAATCAGCACAGTCAATGGGCCTTATGTTTTTTTTAAACATCCTTGGAGAACTCAGAGACCATTGGATTAGAGCATATGCTATCTACTAATCATAGCTATTCGATGATGTGGCCTTGAGTCAATTGGTACTAATGTTAAACTATATAGATAGGCCACACCCTGAAGATGACTATATTTTTGGATCTTTCCAAGGTTACAAATTCAATGGCTCTGATATATTATTAGAATATTAATTGAACAATGTACAATTAGTTCATCTAACCTCCATGTTCTACATCCTTGGAGAACTTGGATTCAGTTGGATTAAGTCCATATGGTAATCCATTTTTGAAACCAAATCATGTATAGGCTCAATAAGAATTTTTTGAATTGTTTATCTATGCTTGGATTTTGCAGATTGAAACTTTTGTTTAAGAACATTATTAAAATGGTTTTGAGTGGTGTTATTACATTCTACTGACCAAGACTGAGTTAGTATTTTGACGTTTGCTAGAATATAGATTGATTGGGTTGAGTTTTGGCAAGCAAAAAGTAAAAACACTAACAACAATTGAAGATGGATCTGATTGCTGTTATCCATCTTTTGAGACCAAAGCATCAATGGGATTAATGACTGTATTTTGAATTGCTGTCTACCTGTTCTTAAGTTCTACAGATTGAAACAATTTCTTTAAGGAAACTATAGAAAATGGTTCTGAATGGTGTAATTTCTTTATACATGACAGTGTTAAGTAGCATATGAATTTTGCAAGAATATATACAGGTTCATCAGGTTGACAAGATATGCTCTGTATCTACAGATATATTTCCAAGATGCTCCTGGCTCTGAACTACGGTTGAGACTGCCAGTAACATCACGGTCTCCAATTATTGATCCCCAGCTCTCCCCTGATGGCACCATGACAGCTTTTGTAAGAGATGATGAGATTTATGTTATGCCTGTATCTTATGGGGAACCAAAGCAGATAACTTATGGTGCAAGAGGAAGTGGGAAGGTGAGCTGGGTTTTGCAAATGTATACCTAAATTATTGTATGGATGTACTAGGTCATATGTTAAGCATTTGTAATATTTGACTGGAATGATGAAAACACATTGAGGGATGCTTATAAATCATTGGGTCAAAGCTCCCTTCAACATGGTTCTTACATTGTATTGGTTGAAAATTCACAACAATTTTATTTCTTTGCAAATTGCTAATGCTCATTATTCAAAAAGCTTGAAAAAGCACCGTCTAAAATAATTCCTTTTCATCTGCTATTAATTGTTAGGTTCTCACAATAAAAAATACTTATTAGAATGCCTGTCAAAATGTTAAAGACTAGTCATAGAATGAAGTTATTGCACTTAAAGAGGATACATTTCTTTTAATATCAAATTGGTGCCATTAAGACCATTAATGATAAGGTCATTAAGATGATTCAAATTCCAAATGGAGGGGTATTTGTATCCTTTGTAGTTATCCTAGGCTGTCTGGGTTGGCATGAAACAATTTTAGCGACAATTCCAATAGTGGGCTCATGAGGGAAGTCAAGTTTGCTCATCTAAGATTTATGTTTGATAGGTGAACTAGTGCTTCATTAGTCATTGGGCAAAGCCGCGAACCATGTCCATAGATATAGTATCATAAGAGCTTTACATATTGTGCAGATCCTGGATAGGCTTATAAAGAAATCCGACTTCACCTGTTGGTAGGTATATTTTAGCCAAAGCCTACACCCATTGCAATGCATATTCATCTAAATGTAAACATTTTATTTCATATCTTAACAAGGACAAAACAGAAAGAAAAATAAGACAAACTGGCAACATACAGCTTATATCTTGGCTCGTATCTTGGCATTCTTCATGACAAAGGTTGAACGAGTTCAACTGGGGGTTGTCTTTTCATCCAGACTCATCTCTCCTAGCTTTCATCCTATTGGCTTCAAATATACCAACATGAATTCCTGCTGAAGCATATATTTCATTTGTTAAGACAAGTTCTCATAGAATATTTCATTGACACGACCTTGATGTTTAATTAAGTGGTGTTGTATCCATAACCAGCCATTGGCCTGGTAAACATGCCTTTTACCTCTTTTGGTGGTGGGATTTAAGTGCAACTTTGCAAGGTTAATAGGCTCCTTTTAGAGGCACCTTTCCTGTTGATCCTTTTTTATTGCTCCCAATTCTCAGTAATTTGCCTTTTTCTGTCATGTTCTTGTTTTACAAAAAGGGGACACAAGTGTTCAAAACACTATGCCAATTGGGTAAAACAAAGGGCACAAAGGAGATTAGATAGATATAGTAAAACTACAGTAAAATCATACCTAGCCTAGTGCTGAAATTGAAAGGGGAAGTTGGAACGATTGATAATTGGAATGGAAAATGGAAAGAGATAGGTTAAGAGAGATGTATATCTGAATATGACTTACCTGAGATTTGGAAATGACTGAGATGCTGGAAAACAAACTTTCGAACAGTGCTGAAGGCCTCCCAATTAAGCAGACTGTGTTTTTGATGATGACCACTTTTGGCAGCCACAAATATGCTCGACCACTTTCAGCAGCAACGAATATGGCAGTTTTGCCTGATTGTGGAATGCAACTATGATTATGGCACTGTTGATCTAGGAGGTCTGAAACTTTCTAGGATGCTTCGTCAGTAACAGAGATTTGGGAATTTGTCTTTGCTAAGCAGAATGAATGTGCACAATTGTCTGGATCTCCTCCTTTGAAGTAACCCTAATTTGCCACAATGTTGCAAGAATATAGAAATTGTGCAAGGGTAGTTGCCCAATCCCTCTTGAGGGTTGCATCTACGTTTAAAATTAGAGCTCATGTAGTTCTATGCATGTGAGTAACCCGACCCAAGTGAGAGAAATGACTTCATCTTCTCTCCCTAGATAATCAATGATAAATCTATATGCTCTTTAATGCAACCTTCGCTTAATACAAGTATACAGCCACAAGACTTCAAGAGATGATGAGGGCAAAATATGATTAATGTGTAGGCTCCTTGACAAGTGTGCAATGGATATATGTGTGATAGAACCTTTTTTACTTAATAACACTTGATGATCAATGGCTTAGGGTACATGTGTAAATATAGGCTCCTTTGATCTCAAATTTGTACACATTCGCACATATGCCAACCATGGAAAAGAGTGGGAACCAACAATCAAGGCATGAGAATTCAGCACAAGGCACAAAGAACCCACAAAGGCAAGCTGATCACTTTTGTATGGCCGAAAATGGTCATGACCACTTTTGTACGGCTGAAAATGGTTATGACCACTTTCGTACAATTGAAAATGGTCACGACAAAAAGATGCCATGAAAGAAAGATCAAGCTGAATTTTCGATGACTGGATGGATCCTGACATAGACAACTCCCATATATGAAGTTGTTTATGGGAGAATGCGGATTACGCAAGGCTATGAAGGGTCCAATGTGGAGGGAAAGTGTACCAAATGAGCCGAATGTATGCAAATGAGCCAAGTGCATGAAAACATAAAAAAGACACAGCGACCACATGGCTTGTACAAAAATTAGGTGTTTACATAATACCTCAATTTGATGTGCATTATCAAATAGGTATGGTAGATGGTTTTGTATGTCTTGAGAATGAATCACACAAGTTTTAGGTTAACAACTCGAATGTACCTGCAAGCAAATGCAAATGCAAGTATATCAATGTCATTGTAAATCGGTGCGAATGTAACAAAATGAATTAAAACTGGGAAATGGGCAAAGGAATGAATATGATTCATGTTGCGACTTTTGAAACTTTGAAACTGAAATTGAAAACTGGAAATTGAATTGAAAGCTGGGTTCTTCATCACAGGGGCAAAAACTTTGCTTCTTGATCAATTGATCAAAGAAGTAGATAAATGGTTAATTCCTGGTCTCACTTGGTTTCTCATAGTCTCACTTGGTTTGGTTAGTTCAATTCGAATTTTGTAACTAATGATATAATAGTCTAGGTAGATGTCCCTCTTTTGAGGTGAGGGATGCTCCTACAAATCATTCATTTCAAAATAAAATTATTAAATGTACCATGTGTGACATTCAAAATAAGCTTAGTTGTCTGAATCATTAAAAGCACATTTGTAACACATGTATGTAACCATATAAATATATCATTGTGTAAGCTCAATAGGTAATATGCAACCCAATATTTATGTGGCAAGTGTGTAATAAGAGAAGAGAGGGAAAATGATATGTCTCGATGGTACCTCGTAAAAAGGAACAAATGATATGCCCTAGTGGGCAAGATATAATAATAAAAGTACCCAATAATGTGAATAGGTATAAGAAGGATATCAAGGGAAAGCCCATCTTGATATAAGCAATGTATGATCATTAGACACATGGGTGCATCATGCCCCCAGTGGCAATATATAGGTGATAAGCTCAATAAGTAGAGGGACAAATGATATGCCCCAATGTATTACAAAGAGGGACAAGTGATATGCCTCAATAGAACAAGATGTCCCTAGGAGGGAGAGATACAACAATGAAGCATACAATAATAGTATGCCCCAATAGATGCATGGTAGCGACCATGGCAACGTAGGCAATGAACATAGTTTACTGCAAGTTGTAGCGTGCATGCTATAGATCATGGCACCAAGCATATGATATAACATAGTATAAGCAATGCAATCACATACAATCATGTAACCACACAGAGTAAATGTAACCATTGAACCTTGCAATGTGACCAACAAACAATTAATCACACGGACATGACGACTAAAGGATTCTCTATGGACAACACATGACAAGACATGACAAGCGACACACACGCACAAACACACACATATAAGCAATCAAGTAATCATAGGGCACACAAGAGAACACACAATGTAATCATGTAACTTTCATATGAAATAACACAATGTATCCATGTAACTAGTCACACAAGATGTAAGCTAGAGAAAGATATGTATAAGCAATTGCATAAAGCTCTATATGAAAATGGGAAGTAGGAAGGATAGTACCGTAAACACACTGAAAAAGTGTCCGTAGTATAGACACGCTCCCAATGTGAGAATGCCCTCGGGTGTGGGCATAATGAATTCGCAAAATATCTGTAAATCTATGATCATATGCAAACTGTATATTTTGTATCCATCTCAAAGAATACCATGAGAAGTATATGCATGACAATGAATATGTAAACCTATAGCATAGGTAGATAAGCAATGATATGAAGTCATGTATCATCACTATGTAACTGCAAAGATAAAACAAATAAATTTTTGATTTTTATGTTTTTCCATGCTTTTGCATTTAATGATTTTCTTGAAGAATGGATATGCAGACTGTATACCCTGCATCCATCTCAACGAATACCATGAGAAGCATGTGCATAACAATGAATATGTAAACCTATAGCATATGTAGATAAGCAATGATATATTGTCATGTATCATCACCATGCAACCACATAGATAAAAGCAAAGAAATTTTTGATTTTTATGTTTTTCCATGCTTTTGCATGTAATGATTTTCTCTAAGAATGGACCAAACAAGGAGCAAGCTAAGAGGCAAAATTGGGAAGAAACAGGAAAAACCCAATCAAGGAAGAAACAAGCCAAGAGGTGCAACAAGAGGAAGAAGTCAAGAAGACACAAGCAAAGGGGCGAAAGTGAGAAGAAGCAAGAAGAGGAGGATTCTTAGTGACCTTCAACTTCCCTCATAACTCATTGCATACTAGGGTAGAAGGCCTCAATATATATGTGCTGTCATCATTGGAAAGTCCACACAGGCTTTTGGAATGGGATTGACAATCAAAAGAGGCAAGGGCCAAGGCAACAAAGCAAAAAACATAACCCAAGGGGCTAGAAAAATGGCAAAGCAAACTGAGTTTAGAACATAAATATCAAACCTAGAAGAAGCATGGAGCAAGGAGCAACTCAAGGGAGAGAGGCAAAGAAAAGCCAAAAGGAAGCATGATGCACCCAAAATCAAGCTATGACACTAGAAGAAGGCACATGAAAGGCATGACAAATATAGGAAAGAATAAAAAGAAGCTATGTACAGCAGATTGTATCGGTGAAGCACATGAGGTAGGCTAGCATTACTAACCGATAATCCCATCTAAATGTCCATAATAGGCTGCCCACTTCTCATGATCAAAGTTTGAGGATCTTGTGGACCATGGATGTGAGGAGTCAGATGTGCTACAAAATGTATCCGAAAGATAAGCATGAGATGTATGGTATCTTGAATCATAATAGTAGTATCAGAGATGTAATATGAGCTGTATGGCAACCTGAATGACTATCACTAAGAGAGTCATCATGGTGATGGATTGGACGAGCCACCTTAACCTTTTGAAAAAACCATGGAATGTCATGTCACTACTGAGAAGACAGTAGCAACCACTGCTCATGTGACCGGAATCTCTCCCTAATTTGGCATTAGCTGCTCAACTGCTCCCAAGTCTTTGGTACGAGTCTCTCTTTTCCTTTATGAATCTATTCTGTGCTCATATATTTTTTCCTTCTGGACTTGGGACCAAATGTTAGCATGATCTTCCGCATTGTTTTTGCTCTTAGAAAATAAGGATTCCTTAATTCTGAAGTGAGGTTTGTCCCAAGTTAGGGTATTATCTGTTTTCTGATGGGTGAAGTAATAGGTACCTTTAATATAAAGGTGTGTGATGATCTGAATTTGATTGGTGAATGGGTGGACAACAAACTAAATTGCAAGAAATTAATGTTATAAAACCAATGAACCAAACCAAAGGAAAATAAATCCAATAAACAAAGATGATTCTGCAATGCAAATTAAAACTTTATTAAAAATGAGAGTTATTTATAAAACCAATGACATCAAGAAATGAAGAGACTCAACGGGAAGATGTAGTTTTCTGCCTTGGGAATATGGATGGATAAGGACAAACGGATTTGGTGTGTATACCTGAATTTGGGTCAGAATAGTATTTTGCGATTTTTGGGCCTTTGGGAGCGATTTTTTCTTTTTTCGTGGGTGGGGGTGAGGGAGCATTCAAAATTTTCTGAACAAAGTCCTGCACCCTCTAATCATATTCTAAACATTTTAAGCTTTCCTATGCTTTTTGAACGGGATCGTTTTGAGTCATGCTTGCAAAGTTATGGCCCTGATAAGGTAGCTATCTCAATTGACACTCCAAGCTCCCAGATGGATCACATCTCTAAATCCATCTTTTGATTTTTAAAGAATTTCTTGGCCTCCATCTGATATCGCCTTTAACCCGCTCAACCTCCCATGCTATGAATTAACATTCTTGAGTCTAATGTGCGGAAGACATTATCAATACGTTTGGGGCTTTTAATTGCATTTTATTTAATGATTTTGCTTCACTAATGGAGACCTTTTGTTCATGATTCATATCCAGGAAATGGATTATTTTAAAATAGAAAGTGCAATGCACAAAATACATTGTTGTTTATCATTTTCTTTTATGTCGTCCCAGTACTAAATATTCACCTCACATGTATGAGTTGTCTTATTGTGAATGAATCTTGTGACCATAATGTTGTAATTTGAAAACTTTATATGCTTCAGAATCACAAATGGATTCAAATCTGATGCATTCCAAAGTTATCACTGACTATGAAATGTTGTATCTCCAATCATATTAAATCTATGGAAACTCATCAGATATGAACTACATTGTGCTTGTAGCATGATTTGAGCGATTTCAAAGTTGCTGGTTATGCTGAAACAAAGTTTGTGAAACTACAAATGTTCATAGAAAACTGAATGAGCTGACTAACATAATGATGCCCAATAACCTTACCAATATTGATCATTATGAGATGTCCTAGAACTGACCGACAAACACATGGTATTATTGAATTTTTAAACACCATACCTTCCTTGTGTATTCTTGACTCAAAAAAAAAAAAAATCCCTGATCAAGTGGCATCTGCCAAGAGTTGGTCAAGGCACAACAATGAATTTTTTATAACCTCTTATTATTCCATGTATATTTCCCATGCATTTATTCACCTTCACATATCTTTTGACTGACTATGAAAAAATTCAAACCAGCGTATATTTCCTAGGCTATTTATAGCTTTGTTTCTTGCAGCTGGACTGTCTGGATTGTTTTGGCTGAATTCTTCTATTAAGTTATCCTCTTTAGGTTCAAAATCCAATGAGAGATCATTGCATTTCCTTTCGGGAGAAGATCTCTAGAATAATTGTTTCTCAGTAGAGGGAGAAACTCGACTCTCTTTAGTAGGTTTATGACAAGGGAAAGTGAAGCTGATTTACAAATTAATCTTAGTTTGGAGAAGATAAATCACACTAGCCCTTCCGCTTGTTGGTACATTTAGACAATCGGGGTCATAACCAATATGGATCTGCTAGGTCTAATTAAGGGGTCTCTTACCACACAATATCACTAGAGAGGGTTCCAAAGCTTGTAGTCAAGCAATACCACACAATAACCCTAGCTAGGTCCTATGGTTTCTAAAAAAGTAAAGTAAATCTAATCTAGTGCTTACCAAAGCTTGTGGCACAAATCGGGGTAATAAACATAAAAGTAAAACATGTAAAGAACTCTAATCAAGTTAATATAGAGGTGATAATAATGCATTGCGAGAGAAATGCATTCACAAGCCATTACTTATGCTACTTCTATCTACCAAAATAGATGAATAAGAGTTAGGAATACTTACCTTGAAGGTGAATCCATCGAGGCTCAATCTCTCTTGGCCAATGGTGTTTTGCAAGAGGTTGTTGTGGTTTGTAAGAATTACAAAGATAGACCAGCTCTAGGCTATATGACTTCTCTTATGCATCCAAGACTTTTCCACAAGACAAGATTTTTTTTTCCAAGTGTAAACCCTAAGCAATGACTCCTCAAGTAGAATGGTGGAAGAACAAATTGTAAAGACGCGCAAATGAATGATTATCTCTATCTCTCTCTAATAAAAATGGCAAAAAAGGATGTGTTTATATAGTCGTATCTAACCCTAAACCTTTCTAAAGTTTTAGCTGACACAGTTGGCCCAGTTCTTTAATAAATAAAGCAGTTAGGTCCCAGACTAAGTTGGCTGGGTTGGCTTAGTCCCGTAACGTGCTCATTTCTAAGAACAAGGTCGACCCATGTGATTGTGTTCGGTAAATGACAAAAAGAGATTTTGGCTTAGGTAGGGGCTATTTGAGGTGGTGAATTGCTTGGAGGAATGTGTAAAGGAGGTGTCAAAGTTTAGGGAAACGTATAGGAGAGGTTTGTGATGGTTTTAAGTGGTGGTATAGGGAACAACAATCTTGCGAAGCACCAATGGTCTGTCCATCCCTTTCCCAGTGCACTTTTTAAAGTGTGCACTCAGAGAGATTGAGACTCTATGGGTTCTTGAAAGAGGGAAAGCATTAGTAATTGATAAAGTTTAAAAATATTGTGTGCATACATATGCCTCACTTGAAGCTCATCATGTGTCACGCAGTTGCAACATGGGATGGTGATTCGAAAAATGAACACAACATATAGCGCTAAGCTAACTAAAATTATTTTAAAGCATAAAATAACTGAAAGCAAATGACGAAAAGGAAATAACTGAAATAAACAAGTAATGTATGCGTACCTTGACTTACCTTTATCACTGAATGGTTGTCTGTTGTGTTTGTAGTTTTGATTGTGGAGGGCACACAGACTGCTTTGGACAAACCCTAAGGATACAAAACTTAATTAGCAAAAACAAATAAACGCAAAAAAACCAAAATAACTGAAATGTGTAGGCATGACGTACTTGGAAATTTGGTAAGCTAGGGCGATAAATGCTAAGTTAGAACCAAATGACTAAGCCAAAATTTATGACAAGGGAAAGTGAAGATGATTTACAAATCAATCCCAACTCGGAGAAGATAAATCACACTAGTCTTCTTGCTTCTTGGTACATTTAGAAAATCGGATTCATTACCAATATGGATTTGTTAGACCTAACTAAGGGGTCTCTTACCACACAATATCATTAGAGAGGGTTCCAAAGCCTTTAGTCAAGCAATACCACACAATAACCCTAGCTAGGTCCTATGGTTTCTAACAAATAAATGACAAAGTAAAATAAATCTAATCGAGTGCTCACCAAAGCTTGTGGTACAAATAAAGGTAATACACATAAACAATAAACATGCAAAGAACTCTTAATCAAGTTAGTATAGAGGTAATCCTATTGCATGGAGAGAGAAATACATTCACAAACCATTACTTATGCTACTTCTATCTACCAAAATAGAGGAATAAGAGTTAGGAATACTTATCTTGAAGACGAACCCGTCAAGGCCCAATCTCTCCCTTGATCAATGGTGCTTTGCAAGAGATTATTGTGGTTTGTAAGGATCACAAAGATAGGCCAACTTTAGGCTATATGACTTTTATGCATCCAAGACTTTTCTACAAGACAAGATTCTTCTCTCCAAGTGTAAACCCTAAGCAATGATTCCTCAAGTAGAATGGTGGAAGAGCAGATTATAAAGAAGCACAAATGAAATGATTATCTCTATCTCTCTCTAATGAAAATGGTGAAGAGGATGTGTTTATATAGCCGAATCTAACCCTAAAGTTTTTCGAAGTTTTAGCCGACATAGTCGGTCCATTCGACCCAGTTCTTTGATAAATAAAGCAGTTTGGTCCCGGACTAGGTCGGCTGGGCCAACTAGTCCTATAACGTGCTTATTTCTAAAAATAGGGTCGGCCCATGCTACTGTGTTCGGTAAATGACAAAAAGAGATTTTGGCTTAGGTAGGAGTTATTTGAGGGGGTGAATTGCTTGAAGGAGCGTGTAAAGGAGGTGTGAAAGTTTAAGGAAACGTATAGGAGAGGTTTGTGTTGGTTTTAAGTGGTGGTATAGGGGACAACAATGTTGCAAAGCACCAATGGTCTACCCATCCCTTTCTCGATGCACCTTTTAAGGCTTGCACTCAGAGAGATTGAGATTCAATAAATTTCTACAAGAGGGAAAGCATTAGTAATTTATAAAGTTTAAAAATATTGTGTGTATACACATACCCCACTTGAAGCTCATCACGTGTCACGCAGTTGCAACACGGGATGGTGATTCGGGAAAAGAACACAACAATACACAATGCTGAGCTAAGTAACTTGCAGTATTTTAAAGCATAAAATAACTAAAAGTAAATGATGGAACGGAAATAATTGAAATAAATAAGTAATGTATGCGTATCTTGACTTACTTTTATTGCTGAATAGTTGTCTGTTGTGTTTGTAGTTTTGATTGTGGAGGGTGCAGAGTCTGCTTGGGACAAACCCTAAGGATACAAAACTTAAAGAGCAAAAACAAAAAAAATGCAGGAGAGCCAAGATAATTGAAATGTGTAAGCATGACGCACTTGAAAATTTGGTAATCTATGGTGATAAATGCTAAGTTAGGACCAAATGACCAAGTCAAAATTTAGAGTAAATCGGATAACCGAAAAACCAATGCTACTAAATGACCGACAAACTCAAACAAGTATACTTTAAGTAAGAATGGATATCAAACCAAATCAAACTAAGGATACATGAAAAATGAAAATCTAACGTCAATGTGAAAGTAGTAACAATCCTTACTTAAACAAAGATGGGCAAGAAATGGTATAACAACATTGACAAGTGAGCAGTAACAATCCTTAATTATCAATGGAAAAAGTACATGAAAGGGAAAACAACATTGGTGAGTGAGAAGTAACAATCCAACTTCACGCAACAATGTAAAAAATACGAAAATAAAAACAACATTGATGAGTGAGAAGAAACAATCTAAATTCACTTAACAATGAAAAACGTACGAAAATATAGAAATGAACACAATGGTCTGAAAAAAAGGACGAATGATAATGGTTTTTTTTCAAATAAAACTAAGGCAATTCTAGAAATGCAAAGCAGTGGTGTAAAGAAAATAATCCATAGTCACTCAAGCATACTGTTTTGTTCTAGAGATAGGTAAAACCAAAACAAAGTAGTGCTAGCATGTTTTAAGATAGGAAGAAGAGGGAATATAGCAGTGAGAAAAACAGAATTAGAATCAAAATTTCCTATCAAGGGGGAATAAAATAGGTGGTGGGGGAAAATTGAGGAAAAATCAAGGTAAAAAAACTCTTTATCGAAGTCATGACACTTAGAATTAAGTTTGTCAAAAGAAGAGGACTTTTGACATTAAAGACTTTGAAGAACTTATCCTAACCACACAAATCTTGAGTTATCAAATGAATTATAAATAGCATCCCATGAAGGCTATATGCATGATAAGTAAAATGGACCCACCTTCCCACAACGTGTTCCCCGTTCCTTAGGACCCCTTACAGAGTTGTTGGTCTACTGCGAAGATTGGGTATTTGTGTGAGAAAGTAGATAGCACTATAGATTATTTTGAATTCTCCTATCCCAATCTACTGGCTTACCACATCCCAATGGACCTCAGCTCTATGATGAGGCCAACTGTGGAGTTTGAGCTTCGATTGGAGATAGATGTGCTAGGAATCACGTCTTTTGGTGTGATGTTGACTTTTGGATTTTATATTTTACCTTTTGTTCATTGTCTTTTATTTAAATGATTTGGCTTTTAAACTTTTAATGGCTTTTTCTATTTCTCCACCATACGGTTTTGGAGAACCAAACATGGGTGTTAAAAATGACTATCATTTGAAGACTTTGGACTTGGTTGCCAAGAAAGAGGATGTAGAGAGCATAATGTCTAAGAGTCTTGTTTATTCATATGAAATAAAAGTGCTATCTTGACTTTGACCTTGTTTTATCCAAAGTGGAATGAAAGGAAGGGAAATCAAGGAGAAATGAACATGAAACAATTTGAATTACTTCAAATTTAAGTCACAAGATTCGGCGAATTTCCGGTTTCAAATTTGAAATTCGTCTATTTTTTGTCCATGTTAGGAAATTCGCCCAAAAAATACGAAGTTCGAGCCATAAAAACTGCGGCAAAAACAGGGGGCTCAGATAGGGTAAAAAAGCCTAGTAGGTCTGTCAATCGGGTGTGTTGTCTGCGCTCCGTGTCGATTTTCAATCATGCAGCTGTGAGGGACCTCAACGCGCTGTATTTGTTGTTGCTTGGCTGTGTTGACCTTGGAGGAGCTGCGTCGAACTTGCTGTTGTTTGGAGAAGTTGTTGACACGCTGCACGGTTGGGAGGTCAATGTCACTATAATAGGTAAGGTTTTGTTTTATATGCATACGTTTTTATGTCTTAATTTCTGTTTTATATATTTATATTTATATATATATTTTTTTATTTGTTTGTTTAATTTTACATTTTACAATTTTATTTTAAATATTTTTTTATCTAAAATATATATTTTTAATGTTTATTTTAATTTGCTTTTTAATATTTTTTCTTAATGTTTTTAATGTCATTTATTTGTTTATTATTATTTTTTTATAACATATTTTTAAAAATTTATTCTATGTTTTGTAATTTTATTTCTTTAATTTTTATTATTATTAAATTTTAAAATTTTAATTTGTTTTTTTACGTTTCGAATTTAATGGCGATTTTTTTTCGATTTTTTATCCAAGCTCTAATTCTAACTCAAACTTGAACCTTGTGATTTAGCTTCAAATTGCAAAATATGTGATAGTGTGAAAAGGGGTACAGTGACAGGTAAGTATGATTCCTTATCATATGAATGTAAGTGTAGGGAAACATGGTAACATAGTTTGTTGTGCAAGTGTTATTTACAAAAGAAACAAAAACCGAGGTTGAGAATATGGAACCACAAATTCGTAACCATTTCTTAACATTCTAAAAAAAAACACCCATCTTGGAAAAAAAGTTTGAAATAATATAGAGATTTTATGAGGAGAGCTTGGTTCTATCCATGGTCTTACATGAATGTAAGTGTAGGGAAACATGGTAACATAGTTTGTTGTGCAAGTGTTATTTACAAAAGAAACAAAAACCGAGGCTAAGAATATGAAACCACAAATTTGTAACCATTTCTTAACATTCTAAAAAAAAACACCCATTTTGGAAAAAAAGTTTGAAATAATATAGAGATTTTATGAGAGCTTGGTTCTATCCATGGTCTTACATTGCAACTCATAAAAGATAAACCCAAGTGGGTGCAAAAGTGGAAAAAATGGTATTTGTGAGGAGAACCTGGTCCTATTCATGGTATTACACTGCAATTCACAAAAAGAAAAACCCAAGTGGGTGAAAAATGCTTTGAAAAATAACAAACTCATGATTAAAAGAAAAAATATGAAAAATTGATGTATGAAAGAAAAAGGTATTCATGAAAAAAATCGGATCTTATCCACGGTATTACATTGCAACTCACAAATTAAAGAAACCAAAGGACCAAAGGAAGGAACTAAGGTTTGTGTATAGGATAGACTTGCTGCAGAGGGTGAGAGCATTGGAGAAATCCTGCAATAAGTGTTAGTCGGACAATATATAGAAGTATGAAAAAAAGGGAATTATTTAAGCAAAATATTTCTTCAAAAATTGCGCATTAGTGGGTTCTTTGAAAATATGGCCTTCGTTAGTTTGTAGACGGTCTGTGCTAGGACCAAGAATGTCTTTTACTAAATAAGGGCTCCAGCATTTTTGGGCATATTTTCCTTCTTTATCATGGGTATAGTCTAATTTGAGGATTAGATCACCAACATTAAATGTGCAGACTTCGAATTTTTTATTATGTTTGGCGATGTGAGCCTTGTATTGACGGTTAATTTTGAAAAGTGGCTAAACGGTGTTCATCAAGAAGGTCTAAGGTGTGGAAACGAGCTTCACGTAATTCTTCATCAGGTATGATGCCATGAAGAGATATACGTAAAGATGGGAGTTCAACTTCTAATAGCAAGACAGATTCATAACCATATACTAGTGAGAACGGTGTTGCCCCAGTGGTAGTATGTATGCTAGTATAGTAGGCCAAAGTGCAGGATATAAGTGAAGATGCCAATTAGTGCGGGTTTCTCGGATGGTTGTTTGTAAAATTTTGTTGAGAATTTTGTTAGTGGCTTCAACTTGGCCATTGCATTGTGGATGGTAAGGTGTGAAAAATTTGTAGGAAATTTTAAATTTAGCACATAACTGTTTCATGTTCTTGTTTTTGAAATGCCACCATTATCAAAAATGATAGCATGGAGAACTCCAAATCGACAAATGATTTTGTTAAGGATAAATTTAGAAATAGTGGCTCCCGTGACATTGATAAGAGGCATGACTTCTACCCATTTAGTAAAATATTCAGTAGCAGTAATGATAAAAACATAATCCTTTTGTGACTGAGGTAGTTTACCAATGAGATCTAATCCCCACATGGAGAATGGCCAAGGAGACTTTACAGTTTGGAGTTTAGCCGGTGGTGAATGGATTAAATCATCATGAAGTTGGCAAAGATTACACCTTTTGGCAAAATCGATAGCATCCTTTTTTAAAGTGGGCAAAAGTAACCCATACGTAAGCATTTGCGTGTTGTAGCATGTCCACTACAGTGACCATCGCAAATGCCCTCATGTGCTTGTTTGAGGAGAGGAGGAACCTCTTCTTGCATCACACAATGGAGTAGGTACCGTCTGCATTACGGTAATAAAGGGTGTTGTATCGAAAGACATTTAAAAGCTTGTTTATGTATTCTAGTCTTTTCGCGAGAATCCGTGTTTGAAGGTAGGTTTGATGTTCAAGGAATTGGATTATGTTTTTGTACCATAGGCTTTGTCGAATAGTATCAGCCTCCATGTGACAAATGAGCGAATTATTTGGTTGGAGAGAAGATGGTGACTTTCTTATTTGGATAAGAAATTGGGAATCATTAAGTACTTGATGAGGATGAAATAGAGATGCTGAAGAAGCAAGAGAATCAACTATGAAATTTTGATCTCTTGGAATTGACTCAATGGTAAAATAAACAAACTCTTTGGCAAGTGTGGTAGCCATTTGATGTTATGCAATTAGATTTTCGCTTTTACATTGATAATCATCGACTTGGCTACAGATAAGTTGTGAGTCACCTAAAACATGTAGATATGGGATATCTAAATCGAGGGCTGCTTTCATGCCTAAGATTAGAGCTTCATTTTCAACCATCTTATTAGTGACATCAAAGGTTAATCTAAATGCCAAGGGGATGATCTTACCATGTGGGTTTATTAGAATACAGCTTGCCCCAGCACCTTGGAAGCATTTGGCACCATCAAAGTGGAGGGTCTAGGTGTCTTCGTGCAAATCAATGGTAATTTTAGGGAGCTCTTCGTTAACTACTTTGGATTTAGTAGTATTGGGAATGATATTGGTATCTTCTTGGTTATTTGCCTCTAAATCAACAATGAAGTTAGGGAAATAATCTTTAAGGGAGATAGCTTGGTTAACACCTCCAATATAAAGAATGTTGTCGTTGGGGAGATTATCTTGAAGGTGATTTGTAGCTAGTATAGGTGTCGTTGCAAGTTAGTTGGCGATGACTTGCCCGTTGACAGATTTTTGTGTGACAATTCAAAGGTCAAATTCCATCAAGAGGACCATCCATTTGCCAATTCCATCTCTAGGTAGAAATGCTTTGGAGAAAAAATGAAGTGGATCGGAGTGGACAATGACATAAGTAGTTTGATAAGCATATAGTGCAGAGCTTTTTAGCTACGAAGTAGATAGCAAGACAATCACGTTCTACTTTAGTATAACGTTTTTCATAGTTAATGAGGCCTCGACTAATGTAGTAAATAACATACTCTCACTGGTATCATTTTGTTGGGCAAGGATTGCCCCAACTGATATTTTGAGGTATATAAGATTAAAGGACAGTCGTTTGAAGGTGATCGAAGAGTGGGAGGATGGAGCAAAGGTTTTTTCATATTAACAAAAGCTTTCTGGCATGAATCTTTCCATTCTAGAGCATAATCTTTTTTGAGAAGGGAATTAACATAGTAGATACGATGAGCCATTTCTAGGACGAACTGTCGAATTGCCCCAAGATTTTTGAGGTAAGTGCGAATGTCATGAATGGAATGAGGAATGGGCATGTTGACTATAGCGTTTATTGTGGTCGGATCGACATCAATGCCTCAAAGAGAGACACAAAACTCTAAAATTTTACCAAATGTGACGCCAAATACACACTTGTATGGGTTAAGTCTAACTTTGTATTTGATTAGTTGAGAAAAAATGATAACTAGATTAGTGAGGTGCATTGTGCGACTCTTAGATTTGGCAATGAGGTTGTCGACATAGGTTTCCACTATCTTGTGTACAAGATCATGGAAAATGTGTCATTGCATGTTGATAGGTGGCTCCGACATTTATAAGGCCAAAAGACATTTTGATGTGGCAATAAGTGCCCCTTTCCGTAGTAAATGTTGTTTTGTGTTGGCCTTCAGGGGCTATGTGAATTTGTTTATAGCCCCAAAAGCCATCTATAAATGACAACCTTTCATATCTAGCAGTGGAATCTATGATAGCATCTATTGAAGGTAATGATAAATTATCTTTTGGACATGCGAGGTAAAGATTGTGAAAATTAATGCATATGCGAATGACCATGGCGACTTTTTTACGAATGGGAAGAATGTTTGATACCCATTTGGAAAGTCAACATGATTGATAAACTTGGCATCCAAAAGTTTAATAATTTCTTTAAGGCATAAGGTGGAAATTTTCGTTGTTTTTGTCTAACAGGTTTTGCATCTGGGTAAGTGATGATGTTATGTACAACGATACTAGGATCAATACCTTGCATATCTTCATATGACCAAGCAAAGGTTTCACGATACTTATCGAAGAATAAGCTAAAGTTATCATGCTCTGTTGGCATGAGTTCTTTAGAGATAGTGATGGGTCTAGGACATGATGGTGTACCATATTCTATTCTTGTTGTTTCTTCAATGAGCATAGCATTTCCGTCTTGGAAATGATATGGAACATTAGGAAGAGAAGAAATAGGATTTGTTTAGGGTCCACACTAGCAATGAAATTATTAAAATGAGGAGCTTTTCGTTTTAAGTTTCCAAATTTATGATGTCATGGAAGTTGACGTTCTCTAGCACGGAATAACTCAAGTATAGCTTCATCACTAGGGAGCGTGGGTAAGGGTCCATAGTATTCCACGTCTGCTTTGAGATCAATGATTTTATTACTATGGTGATCGTATTCAGAATGTATTTGTTGTACATCTGTGGCTTTAACATCAAGGGTAATTTCAGGTGTAGGTGGGATTGTAGGTTGAGGTTGAGTGGAGTCAACCGGATTGGTAATAGGTGTGTTAGGTTGTGTTTCAGATGGAGGCTCAGTTGAAGTGAGGTGTATAGCCTCAGTGGTATCTATAGGATCGTGGGAAGGAATGAAAATTGGTATATTGGTTGGTGGTGTAAAAGTTTTAGATGTTTGTCAAGTGATGTTTTTTTGGCTTAGTGATGGGATCTATGTGGGCAGGTTTACGTTGATAATTGACTTTAGTTGCATTCACATATTGAGAATTGGTATAATATTGGTCATAGTCAGCGTCAATTGCACATATATCTTCGTTTGAGTGTTGTGGGTTGGAAGTAGAAAAAGTTTTTGGATGTTTAGAGGAGGAAGGCTTGGTAACTTGTTTCTTTTGAGAGGCATTGACATAATCATGATGACGTATTTTGATCATAGCGTCATGATCATAGTGTTGAGACTTGGACTCGGCAAAGACTCAACAAGCCTTTTTTGGCCTCAAACTCGGACTCTGCAAAAATACTTGGCAAGACTACAAATTTTAAAAAATCATTAAAAATAGTGAATTTTAGGAGAAAAAACTATTAAAATGCATTCCATATCAAATCCACTTAAAAATTCACTCAAAACTAGTTAATTAGATCTAACATACACATGTATACACAAAGAAGTAAGTATATAATGCGATATTGAATGTTTTCAGTTGAACAATTGAACTTGAAATTTAAAAATTGAGAACTAATATTAAATAGGAGTTGTTTTTATATTCATCAAATTGTTTTTTACATACAAAATATGGATTTAGAAATCCATGGCGATGGCATCAACAAAAACATAATATAAAAAGATACATCTAAGGTTGAGAAGAGCATGCATCATTCGTCCTCTCAACACAAGCTCCAACACGTTGGAGCCTACGATGTTTTTTATACGTCAAAGAAGCGATTGCAACCATTGTACCCGCCCTCGTGGTATCACTATCTACCACCACATCTTTATATCTAGATATATGAGTTTGCTCCTCCCCCAACGCTACAAACTTTGCCTCGCGATCAACCTAATCAACCCATTCATGGTCCTCTGTAAACACACGGTTGTCATGTTCTGTGATCCACTCTGATTGTGGATCATACTCCTCTAGCTCAATGGGGGATAAGTCTTCCTCATCCCCTATAATCTTCTTGTGACGGAGGCGAAGGTTATAATGCACAAATACAAGGTCATTCAACCTTTGCATTGACAGCATATTGCACTTTTTGGAGTGTATGTGCTCAAACATACTCCAATTTTGCTCACACCCAGAAGCACTGCATGGTTGGCTTAGCGCTCAAATAGCAAACCTTTGAAGATTCGACACCTTTGCAACAAAATTTTCCCACCATGCATCTGTAACCATAGGTATTAAAATGTCTTAGACTTCAATTCCAAAAAATATGAAAAAACAATAAAAAAATGGAAAATATTGATCATTAAACTCAAAATTTACATAGCTTAATTCTTGTCCTAGCTGCCTTTTAAATATTTTGAGAAAAGAGATCTCCTAGTGCTTGTTTGTAGATCTCAATCTCAGACATAATCTTCACCCTTGTCTGCACATTTGCCTCCATGGCCTTTATGACCATGTAAAGGTGGCTCATAACCTCCTCGTCGGCTTTAAAGCTCTCAAGGAATTGGAAGGCTGGGTTCAAAAAGTAGGCACAAGCATGAAGTGGCCTATGGAGTTGTCTTATCCACTGTTGGTCAATGATATCCCAAATGGGTATATACTTAGCTTCGACCATGCCATAGACAATTTTTATTTGCTCTTTGGCTCGGTCCATGCCCTCATAAATATAGCCCATTGTGGGATTTTCTCCATCAACCACACGAAGGAGAGAAACCAATGGTTCGGTGACCTATAACAAATATTAAAAAATGTAATTTGAAATTATAACTCAAGTATTAAATAAAAAAATTAAATTACATAACGTTTTTAAACAAAGAAAATGAGAATTCAAGCAAATTAAAATGACTTACATTTACAATCTCCTTTGCTGACACACAAAAGTGGGACTCATCAAATACCCACTCTACAATAACAACCTCACCAATGGTCTTTGCATATGAAGACTTGCTCCATTTCTTGCTAACATTTGCTTCAACGAAGCTTCTGATTGTAGCAAAGATTGCAAGGTGATGGAGGTTGCAAAACGGGTTACACTAGGTCGGACCAGCGCCTTGTTGTCCGTGACCTCTCATTAAAGAGAGGACCCAAGCATGTTTGTAGATGTACTCACAAATATTACGACCATGCTCCACAATTGGCATGATCCACTCCATTTTCCCAATATCCTCTAGCATCAAATTGATACAGTGGGTTGAGCAAGGAGTCCAAAATATCGAGGGGTGCCTTTGCATGAGTAGCCTACTTGCCGCAACATAAATTGTTGCATGATCATGATTGAATGTATCTTCTAACAGAAAAGAAACAACAAATTTGGTAATCCTGCGACATGTTTCATGGGAATGACCCACATCGGCATCAAATCAACAAAATTTGTTAGGATCATACCATGTAGGTGGATTATTAGTGTAAGTGAAAGGTTTAGAAAGAGCTAATAATTGCTTCATTTGTTGAATAGTTAAGGGTGCATTGGAAGCTTGGGGATTATCCACTTTGGTTGTTACTGGTTTTGTTTGAGGTGGATTGCCAATAATTGCATTAGTGGAGTTTTGGAAAGATCCCTTGATGGTTTTAATGTTGGGCTCAAACTGTTTCATAAGAAAGTCTTGTCTTTTAGCTTGATCAATTGCATTGTTTAGAGTTTGGGGAGAAAAAGTTTGAACCTTATATTGAAGGGAAGGTGTTAGGGCGGTTATGAATGGTTTAAATAAGTTATCATCAATCATGTTATGATGAACTTTGTGAGCCAAAGATTTTCGTCGTTTAATGAAATCATGAACTGATTCAAAAGGAGATTGTTTAGCATTGATGAAATTGCTAAGACAATTTTCAGAAAGATCATTGTGTTGAAATTCTTTAAGGAGAGGATTTACTAAATCCTCGAGTTTCCATATAGAATGTTGAGGGAGTTGATTATACCACTCTAATACATCTCCTGTAAATGTTTTGACTAAAATTTTGGTAGTAGCGAAGATATTAGTTTGAATCCACTCTTTATTAAGATTACCAAATGCTTTAAGGAAAGATGCAGGGTCTTTAGTCCCATCATATTTAATAGTTGGAGAGATATTTTCAATATCAATAGAAACAATGAAGGGGGCTAAAGGTTCATTTTGAATATGATGGAGCATAATGGGTTGGGGAATGATATTTCTCGTGGCATCTGTAACAGGTGGAGGGATAAAAATTTGGTTATTTTGAGGTAGGAGAATGGGAGATTGATTAGCCATGTTTAATAAATGATGTTGCATTTGCATCAGTTGAGAAGTATTAGATGTTTGCATAATATTCATTTGTTGCACTATTTGTGCAAAAATTTGAGTCATATCAATTGGTTGATTGGGATTGTTAGTGTTTAAAGGTGGATTGTTATGATTGGTAGGAGGAACATTATTGAATTGGTATTAGGGGATGGGTTGTTGGGTGGAAGAGTGTTAGGTGGTGGGTTGTCGGTGTTTAAAAGATTTCCTATAAGGTTATTGGTTAAGCTTGTGTCAATTCCCTCTACAATGTAATAAGGTGATTTAGAGAGAATTGTCTTGAGAAGCGTGAAATGGATTTGATCCATCAATATCATCGGTTGGGATAATTTGGACCATATTGCAGTCCAAAGATGAAGGGTGAGAGGAGGTGCACCAAGAGTGAGTATCCTCTTGGGTAACAAGGGTAGGGAGGAAAGAACACCCCATATATCGTTTAAATGGATATGGGTTGTCCAAAAAGAGTATGATACGGGATTTCATAATGTTTAGAATAAGCATCTAAGACCAAAAAGCAAAGGTGAAAGGAGCAAAGTCAGCGAGATACAGAACATGATTGGTCAAGAGGTATAGAGTCGATCATGTCGATAGAGTTTGGAAGGACCAACAAAAAAATTCAGAAAAGGACACAATCAAATCAATCAATTGTGCTCTATGTGGAAGCACTGGAGACCAGTCTGTGACAGACTGGATCGAATAGAACAACTGTGTTCTGTGGAAGATAAAAACTGTATGAGACACAGTTGAGTGGGTCGACTGTGTTATGAGGATAAAGGTAAGTTTTAACAGCAATGACTCTAGACAATCTAGTGTTATTTTGCAGAGTACTTCAAATAAACATACAGGTAATTGGGTTGAACCAGTATATCCAGTTGTGGTACACAGCACAAACCTTGTATTAACGTTGGCCGATATAAGTTTTGCAATACAACATACAATTATCAAAGAGCAAGCAACAAAAATAGAAATGCTAATCTATGTGGTCATTCCTAAATGTTTTAATTTTTAATCTTAGAAATAGATGTGATAGAGAGTTGGCTGTAAAAAGGAATTAGAAAAACAATCTAAAGATGGTTTCAGGTAGTTAAGATTGAAAGGGATCTATATAGGTGATGGTACTAGCTTGGTATTGGGGCCTACCCCCTCACTTCACAATCACGTAGCGATAAGGGTGTCGAATGCTTTGCCAATATATACCATCAACCACATATTTATACTCGGCCAGAAAACCGAGTTGACTTCGTCGACGATGAAATCCAAGTAGGTAGACCTTGGGTAGAATTTGTTTAATGCTTTTTGATATCATGTGGTTTGGAAGTGTGTGAATAAAAGAAAAATAGTGTGACTAAATCGATAAATTAAAACTTTCTATTTAGTTTGTGTGCTACTCTAAACAAGCAAACAACAATATGAAAGGTGAGTTAATTACTAGCAATATGAGTTAATTCATTTGTTTGAAGACGACAGGGTCGGTTCAGAGGATTGAGTATGCAAACAGTACAAAACAAAATTCACTAGGTCGATTTTGTTTGTTGAAGCAAGGGCTAGAGAAACACAATCAAACGAATTAACTGAGTCTCCTGGGCTAGAAAGCAAGCTACAAAACTATGTCAATCTAGTTGACCTAGTTCATTGTAGGGTTACAATTTTATATATATTGAAAATTGTGAAAATCAAGATTGTAATGAAAAAAATAAATAACTAAGATGGTGAGAATGAACCAGATGATTTTAAAGATGCTCAATTTGTTTTTTTTATATTGTGTTGTCTAGATGAAGATTTTTAACCTGCTAACAGAGTCGATTGGGTCAATTGAGTTTGAAAACCTGTATGCAAAGAAGCAAACTGAGTTGAGCGGATCGATCCAGTTATTTGTGGTTGAAGATGACCTGCACAAAGAAAAACAGAGTCGATTGGATCGACTGTGTGTTAAACTTGTGCACAGAAAGTTAGATTGAGTCGATAGATTTGATCCAATGATGTAAAAATGAAACAAATAATAAATGAAGGCTTGAAAGAAAACCTGCAAGGGTTAGTTCACATCATGTTCCCTAGAATGTATGACAAGTGAAAGTGAAATTGATCTACAAATCAATTTTAGCTTGGAGAAGATAAATCACACTAGCTGTTCTGCTTGTTGGTACATTTAGACAATCGAGGTCATGGGCAATATGGATCCGCTAGACCTAAAGGGTCTCTTACCACACAATATCACTAGAGAGGGTTCCAAATCCTCTAGTCAAGCAATACTACAAAATAACCCTAGCTAGGTCCTATGGTTTCTAACAAAGTAAAATAAATCTAGTTTATTGTTCACCAAAGCTTATGGCACAAATGGGGGTAATAAACATAAAAGTAAAACATGCAAAAAACTCTAATCAAGTCAATATGGAGGTAATCCTAATGCATAGAGAGAGAAATACTTTCACAAGCCATTACTTATGCTACTTTTATCTACCAAAATAGAGGAATAAGAGTTAGGAATACTTACTTTGAAGGCGAACCCGTCGAGGCTCAATCTCTCCCTTAGCCAATGGTGCTTTGCAAGAGGCTGTTGTGGTTTGTAAGGATCACAAAGGTAGGCCAGCTTTAGGCTATATGACTTCTCCTATGCATCCAAGATTTTTTCACAAGACAAGTTTCTTCTCTCCAAGTGTAAACTTTAAGCAATGACTCCTCAAGTAGAATGGTGGAAGAGCAAATTGTAAAGAATCACAAATGAATGATTATATCTCTCTTTCTAATGAAAATGGCGAAAAAGATGTTTTATATAGCCGGATCTAACCCTAAACCTTTCCGAAGTTTTAGCCGACACAGTCGGCCCATTCGACCCAGGGCTTTGATAAATAAATTAGTTAGGTCCCGAAGTCCTGTAATGTGTTTATTTTTAAGAGCAGGGTTGGCCCATGCGACTATGTTTGGGAAATGACAAAAAGATATTTTGGCTTAGGTAGGGGCTATCTGAGGTGGTGAATTTCTTGGAGGAGCGTGTAAGGGAAATGTCAAAGCTTAGGGAAACGTATAGGAGTGGTTTGTGTTGGTTTTAAGTGGTGGTATAGGGGACAACAATCTTGCGAAGCACCAATGGTCAGCGCACCCCTTTCCCGATGCACTCTTTAAAGCATGCACTTAGAGAGATTGAGACTTGACGGGTTCTTGCAAGAGGAAAAGCTTCAATAATTGATAAAGTTTAAAAATATTGTGTATACAGAAAGGACAATGTTAAGATTTGCCAAAGTTTTCCTTATGGAATTGCTTGATTCATTTCTACCTCTAGCCTAATTTTTCTTCTTGGGTTTCTAGAATTCGTCATTCTCTTGTTAGGATTTAATTTCTATTTTGGCTGCCTTCAAGCAATTCCTATGAAGAAACCCATAACTCCAGCAGTTTCTGCACTTAAATGACATATTTTCATAATCAAAATATTATATCCACTCATAATAATTGATCTTTTCGGGGAGAGAGTTCACCGAGTTAAACTTGACACGGATTCATGCATACATTACTGTTTTTTGATTGACAGTGGTATCTGCAGAGCAGACATACACGGTTAGCAGTTGCCAATGCCTTTTAGTGTAAGCTCATTGCAAAACTACTTGAGGAATGCAAACAGGCAATCCCAAAAAGGAACACAAGGGAACATGTATTGAGGGATTAAATCCAAGAGTGAATGGTTTCATAAAGATGCCTGCTCTGTTGAAGAACCTTGGCCAACTTGAAAGGTTCTCTTGCCATCCTCCTCACTGGCAAAAATGTCTGCAAATTAATCTCTTGCACATATTCACAGTTACAATCCCCGTGTTTTCCAAAATTTTGCAGCCCATTGATGCAGACTTCGTAAAGAAGGCAAGAGGTTCTAGAATATACAAATCAAAGCATATTTTGCCAATTTTCTAATCTTACCCTCAAACTTGTCTATAGCTGCATGTCGGAAGTCATTTCTATATGGGAAACCCTTATCAGCTTTAGCTAGGGAAGCTATATGTTTTTGAACTTCTTGCAGTCACCTTCAGTAAGGATCCAATGTTTACATCAGACCTATTTCCACCATGCCAAGACAATAACCTTTTGTAAGAGAGGCTAGAACATGGGAAAACATATTACTTCCCTGAAGAATAGCATTTTGAGGGTGAGAACAAAGAGGACATGAAATCACACACATTGAGAGAAACTGGATCATCCTTAGGCCATGAGAACAAAACCAAAGCAAAGTGTGCTGCAAGATTCAAAATTGAAAAGCTAGACTTAGTGTGAGTCCTTCTAAGCTTTGAAATGCTCAACTTAAGCTATTTGTTTGTTGCCCTATGGCTTCTTGGTAACATAAAGAGTTTCAATAGGACCAAACATGTGTTGTATGTCATTCTTGCAATTCCACAACTGTTTGCAGCCCTTCACTATCTTTTTTTCTAAACGGAAACCTCTACACTTCTGCACTTTAGCCTTTTTGATGCTGCAAGGTTCAGAATCCTAAAGATAGAGCTATTGTTCGAGTTATTTTAAGCTTTGAACATAAGAAAATACTTTCATTAATCAATTCAAATTAAATTATTTGTTTTTGGATTTGTGAATTTGTGGTAACGTAAATAGTTCCAATGCTACCAGACATGTATGTTGTCATTCCTGTAGCTTTACAAGCAACTATAGTCCTTTCCGATCCTTTCCCCAAACTACAAACTCTGTGCTTCTGAATTGTAGTCTTATCATTGCGAGGTGAAATCATAGTGTTGGGACTTGGTGAGTCCGGGTGAGGACTTCTAAATCTAGGCGAGAACTTGCAAATCCGGGTTTGAGGCAACCCTGGTGAGGCTGTAGCCTCAAATTGCAGATTCTCAGGACTCACCAGTCTGATCAGACTCGTGAGTCACGAAGGCAGACATTCCGAGTCTGCTTTAAAAAAGAAAAGAAAAAAAGGCTTAAGTCAAAAGAAAGATAAACATAAAAAGGCCTAAGAGAGGCCTTAAAACACCCAAATGACCCTTTCAACACTCGTTTGACTTGTCCATTTTACCTTTGTGCTTACTCACTCTCATTCTGATTTGTAATTTTGCTTGAAGGAGCTTATCGTTTATCTACAAAGGCTGGATACACATTATTTACTTTCAATATTGCATCATTTACTTACTTCTTGGTGTATAAGTGTGCATGGTAGATGTAATTCATTAGTTTTGAGTGTACTTTAAGTTGATTTGATATGGAATACATATTAATAGTTCCCCCCCACTCCCCCTTCCCCCCCTAAAATTATATTTTTTTAATGATTTTTTAAGTTGATGAGTTTTGCCGAGTTTTGGTTGAGTTTGTTCACTAAGTGTGGGTTCGAGTCAAAAATTGGGTTGCCAAGTCTATGCCTCAACACTATGGGTGAAACCTGTCCAAGTATCTATGGGGCCCTCTTGAATTTGCGACTTTGATGAGGCCATTCAAGGTCTTTGGTCATGCATAAACTCTTACATTGGCTGAAAGAAACTTGAGCTTTGTTGGACCCATGGCCTAGTTGCAGGGGCTGTCTCCATTACTAGGTCTATGTATACTATAGTATTCTTCATCTTTATCTTTTACTAGCAATCTCTCTTGCAGGACTCGTCGACGCATCAATCTCCCTGAGTGCACGTCCTAAGGAGTGCACTGGGAAAGGGGTGGGGTTGGCTCGTGGTACTTTGCAAGAGATGTTAACATACTATCGAGTCATACATTCATCATTTTCATCCTGGCCTCTGTTGAGTCTCTTTCCCCTTTTCATTCTCTGTCTCCTTTTGTTCAGATTTGCAGCCTCCTTATATTTTCAGCTGATATAGTTGTTTCCTATTTGTTTAACCCTGTACTGTATCGGCATTGCCGATAGAATTATGAGCTTTCTATGTCTTCTGTATTGTATTGTGATTGACCATACAATACTATGTCCGCTGATACCGTTCTACTATATTGATCTGGATCGATATTGTCGGCTTAGAGTTATAGTTGATTTCTAGGTTTGGATCCGTATATAGGGGTCATAAATATCATTTCCAACACACACAACACTCATCTGCTCTGCTCGCACTCACATTTTTGCCCTTAAGCAGTAAAAGGAGGAATTAGAGGATAGAGGCTTATTCTTGTGGAGGTCAAGTCTTTCTCAAGAGTTGAACCAAGGAGGTGTCATGTAGTCTTTGGAGTCCCCAACTAAGGACATTTAGGTCTTCATCCTTGCCATTTGAGGTTTTCACCTAAAGTATCTCTTGCAAAGTGCCACTAAAGCAAAATGGGAGTTTGATGCGCTGACAAGTCAACCCAAGGAAAGTATCTCTATATTCTCTTTCCTTTTATTTACTTGATAGATAGATATGTTCTGCTTATTTTTAGAGTATTATGTATGTTGTTGTCTTTGCCTAGGTTGCCTTTATGCCGAAAGCTGGTATATTACAGGGTGCTTAGGCCTGCCACTACAATCATAGTACAAAAACTTGTCCAGGCCGCATTTACCTAGATTGCAATTACAATCAGTCATTTGGCATTTATGTTTAGTTTAGTTTAGTTTATTTACCATTTTGGATATTGGTTGCCCTTGTTCGTCAGTTCCATACATATGGCTTCCTTATTATATCCTTGATAACCATTTTATAACCTTTATGTAATTGATATTATCTTGGGACCTAGTTAGACCTCATATCCCATATCTTAGGCGCAGGCTTTGGAACCCTATACCCTCGATATTGAGTATGGATTATTGTCTACTAGATCTACAACTACCCCGAGGTTTTGTCATTGTCTTTGCATGTAAGTAGTCTCTAGTCTGATCTCCTATATATATCCTAGTCTATAGAGATAGAGGATTGTTATCTTGATCATCTTAGCCCGCACTATAGTTTGCAACTTTGTTGTGGGGTATACAACTCTACAAATGAGTGTTGTGGTGTATGCAACAATATGAATGAGTATTTGACTCCATAATGGGGGCTATAACTTCGGAATCTAAATTTAGAAGGCTTTTGTTCTATGCTTCCACCTTCAACCTCTCATTATCACTTGAAAGGTTTTCTTAGGGAATCAACTTTCAAATCCTACAACATTGCAATTGATTTGCGAATGCAGCAAATTCCAAATATAGCAAATGTTGACAAGGATTCTTATGAAATACAACAACAATCCATTCTTGAGTAAACAAATATTATCAATCTCAGAAGTGTACTGATATGGAGTAAAGATGGCCTATGATCTGTTAAATTATTTGGTGAAATGAAGACTGGATTGGTAAGGGATTCCTCTCCTCCTTGTCATTGGTATTCAGCACATAAATATGATCCTCAAGTTGGGACTGATATATGACATTGGCCATCACAGGAAATGATAACTCATATGCAGCAATTCATGGTCTTATCAATCAACTTCATACATTTGACGCTTCTCATGATTTACGACATTCAGGGTGAGGCTCTAGATGGGATTCATGCAGGCATATAAATGAGTGTTGGGGCAAGGGTCTGAACATAGCTTGCCTTACGTGAACAATGTTAAATATTTGCAAATTGCTAGTCTTGAAAATCCATGACAAGGGTTCACACAATTTCCATCATGGTTCACTAAAGGCTCATAGGATGAAGCTTAGGAATTTGCCTCTAAGTACCTCCCCACATTCAAAATACAAGATCGGGAGTCTGATATACTGCAAGTAATTCAACAGGCAAGAGATAAATAAAAAATTCTGTACATAGGAGCACATACATAATTCCTCCCACACAAGAATGTTGAGCACCTCAAATTTTGGAATGCATCCCTTATTAAATAGCAACAACTGCCTCCTTATGGAACTTGATTTCCCCCTTAAATGAAACTTGGACATACATAAAGTCAGCCAAGGCGGTTAGGGGAATGGATGCTTTTTTTTACATCCAAAACAGGCAACCCATTGCTTCAATGCAAATTGTCAGGCTACTTCATTTCCACTGTGAGGTATGTAATTTGAGCTGCACACTCCTTTTCTTAAACTCGACCTTGGGTTCCCCTTCTTTTGGATTTCCCAAGGATGTTGGATTATAGTCCAAGATATTCTTTGCTTCTTACAAGAAATGTTGGAGTGGCACTTTCAATTTTAATCCCTTAGTTCAAGCATCTCTGGCCCACATCTTCCTTTGTGGATTTCTCATCGCATGTTATATTTGCATTCTTTATTATGTCTGCCTTGGGTTGAAGTCTTGAAGATATCACATAAAATGCACGCGCTAGCTACATATAAGCTTCATAACACACAAATTTCAATTACAATTTTGGGATGATAAACAAAATCTTGTAAAACCTGAAACATTTATAAGGCATAAGGACAGCATAATTACATATACATCAAAATGGAACATAACATCTTCCCCCTCTTTAGAAGAATGTCGGCCTTCAGATTCCAACAAAATTTAGCATTGTTCCTTAATAGTTCTTTACCTGCCATGCATCTTCACAGGTTCACGATATTTCCATTGGACCTTGACTTGCAAGCTGGCTCCATTTTGCAACACTGCAGTATTCAAAGATGTAATTATGTATAACTTGGATTTTCCCTTTTGTATTCATTTTAATCATTGACTGGTCAAGACTTTCATGCCATTTTAGCAAAGAAAAATATAACATGGTGCACTGCAAAACTAGGTGGCAATGGAAGCCTATATGCAACTAGCTCAACTTTATCCATTATCTCAAATGGAATACGAGCCACAGTATTTGGTGGCCAGTTTAGCGCAATTCTTCAGATTTAAGGAACTCTTCTTCAGTTTTATTGTTAGGAATACATGCTCTTGACATTGAATTCCTTCTCTGTTGTCGATTTATCTTTGTAAGTCTTTTGAAAATCTGGAGCTACCTCTAATTTCATCCTGTACAATGCCCGATACAACATTCCCCTCAGCATTTTAAAGTCAAACACAATTTTGTTTTCTAAATTTCTCCAGCTTAGTTGAATAGCACACCTTAGCCTACACATTGCTTCAAAGTGACTTGTGACTGAAGATGTGTAGAATCTTTTCTTGTAGGAAATTTACCATATGAAGGTATTTCTCCTATGCCTACCTATCATATATATGGATGGAATGTCTTCAAGCACTTGGTTTACTTTCGCAATACCTTTGCTGGCTCATGGATGGTAGGCTGTGCTAGATTTTAGTTGGCTTCTCATTTCAAAATAATTTTTCCAAACTTGGAAGTGCATTTAGTGTCCTTGTTTGAGATGTCACGCTTTGCTATCCTCTATAGTTTGATGATTTATTTGATGAAGATGTTTAAAACATCTAAGGCATTGCATCACAAGCTTCAATTAGGTGAGCTGCTTTGGCCAACTTTTGCACCACCATTGCACTGCCATGGTTAAAGAGGTAATACATTCCATGCTGTATGTCTCCTTCGACTCAAATTTTCATATGAAAAAAGCATTATGATGGTTTGTTGGTGGTTCATCTTTACCTTTTGGTGTTAAAGACATCTAAATGTAACGACATCATACTTCATTCTTTGACAAATTCCGATAGAATTGCAGTTTAATTGTAGAAACGGTATGTTGGTTGCATAAGATGCGGTGTGCATTTCATTGATGATGAGATTTTGCACTTCATGCATACAAATGGATTTTGTACAGTGGTCCTAACAAATAGTCCACATGCTTGTACTGTAGTCTACTGACTGCATCATCATTCACAGCTTCTTGCACTAATGGGGTCTTGACTTGGATGTAGAATTTATCTTGTGGGATCTCTTGAGATCTACCTGCATGGCATTGAATATGGTAAAATGCATTCTCCATCCTAACATAATCTCCATCTTATTTCCCTTCCCTTTGATATGCTTGATCTTATCCTCTAAAGAACTCAAGCCACCTTCACTTTCTTGCATTTAATTGAGGCTTCTTGATTAAATATTGCAGCTTGTCATGGTTTGTCTTTATTTTAATCTGGTCTGCACCATGTACTGCAACTTAAAGAAGATGAGCTCCCCATTTTGTAAGAGGACCACATCCAATCAATGCATGCCATTTAATTTGCTTCAAGTTTTATCATTATTGAGATTGGCGTGGTTGAGAAGCCATTCTAACTTTTGGAAGCTTTCCTTGTACTTGTACACGTTCAAATGCTTTTATGCGAAGGTGTTTAACCCTTTTTGGAAATAAGGGTTGGGGAATAGTAGCCTAATCAAAGAGGCGAAGGCTACACTCTAAACGCAGGCCAATTAATAAATTTAGATTCTACTGATAAGAAATATTGAATCAAAGCATATGCCAAATATATAAGTACTACATTCAATATTCTGATAATAGCAATATGAAGGAGAAATTGTACTTAGCTTATACATTGATGTGCAGATAGATTTGAGCAATGCAGGTGTATAAATAGATTGTATGAAGATTCTAATCCAGTCGTCAGATTTTGAATATTCGCTTTCTGTCAACACGAACACATGCGTCGCCCTGTGGACACTTGCGTCGCCCTGTGGACACTTGTGTCAACACTATTTGTCTATGCTTCAATGCATCTATCCTGTATGAAATATTGATTGTTGATTGAAACTTCCTCCTGGGGCTTTCCCAGTTTTCTATTGCCTTTCAGATTGTGTGTTTAGATCACACATAAAGGCTCTTGAAATTATAATATAGATCAAACCCTAGATCCTCCTCTTAGGTCTTGTCACCTTGCCAAAAATGAGATAGTGGGCTCACAAAGTTGAGCTGACCTCAAGGACCCCTCTATCAATGAGCGCTGCCTACTTAGCCGATACTCTGGAGAGGGTCTCAGACGTATGTAGTTATCCCCTATGTGTTGGCTTGTGTGTGAACAATGGTGTAAAATGTTATATGCAAGTGCATGTAGTGATCTAGCTTGTAACTTGACAAATACGACTCATAGACTATTCTTTGAATACTTCAGACTTGTAATATCACTGTTCTTATGATTGATATAGAAATAGGGAAGAATAGGGCAGTAGAACTCAATTGTGCAATTGATAGAATAAGCTTGAATAGGTGCTTGGTATTTTTGCTAGATTAATAATGAGTAGGCTTTAACTCGTATTTATTCCACACCTTTTGAAAATGTTCTCAGGGAAGGGTTAATATAACATAATAGGCCGATCCATACATATCAAAAGATTTGCAAGTTTGAGTGTTTTGAAGGCATATACACTTGTGTTGGAGAATGGACAGTAGCGTCAATGCTACTATCTAAGTCTGAATGCAACTATCTAGGAAAATAGACGGTTGTTAGAGCTCTGTAACTGATAGTGAATGATATATATCAAAGTTTAAGCGTATTGTGGATTGTAGGTCATATGGACAGTCAGAATAACAGGGTTGGACTATAAAATAAACATTTTGGCTCAGTGAGATTGTGAACACAAGCATTTCGACTGCAAGAAAGGTCAAGAATTGAAGGTTAGAGCTTTGAGTGATATTTGTCAAGTGTACAAGACTAATTTAACATATAAATCTAGATTTAAGCATCTACATTTGCCCCCCTCTAATCTAGTAATGCATAAGGATGAAATTACTAATTTAAAGGAAATAAATACGTATCGTGGTGTGTACAACACATCTTGCTTTGCTTGAGTCCTGTTTGAATTTTTTGTGTGTATGACCTGCAACCAAGAACATGTTACATGTGTAATTAACACATAATTTAAAAATGAATAATTGAAATTGCTTGAAAAAAAAAAAAGATCAAAGGAGTACGTTTGTGTGTCAATGCAACCATGTGGCCCCTTGTTAGTTTGCTTTAGTAATGATGCTTCCCCCCTGAAGCATTGGAGAGAGGTTCACAACCAAACCTTCGAGATGAGAAGAGGAAAATTGGAGGGTGATCATGTCCCCAATCCGGTGTGAGGGTGAATTGTGCCAAGTCCATTGAGAGCACTGAATCTCAATCGCACAACTCAAATGTAAACATAATCTAGCCAATCTCGTCTGAGTCAAAAGGTGTAACCATATCAACTCGCAATAACAAAAGTAGTGCCAAGTCCATTGAGAGCGCTGAATCTTGATCGCACTAATCAAGGAAGTCAATTGTTGCAGCATAGAAAAGCTTAAACGTGCATCTTGGTAGGATTGGTGCATGAATAGTGTGTATAATCTAAAAATGTGTCTGTGATTTGGTGCATTTGCATGGTATATGCACCTCAAATGTGTCTCAAGCTGAAGTATCTATCAAAACGTAACTTTTGCTCTGTAAAATGTGTATCACAAATTTGAAAATTCTTGTCTCAAATCTGTGCCAAATATATAAAAATCCATCCCAAATGTATATCTGAATCATGTAAATTGAATAAATTTCTGCCAAAATTGTCAACTGTATGTATGTGGAGTCATGTCCCTAGGACATGCCCCCATTTTTGAGGTAAGGGGAATGAAAAAGTGATAGTCAGCTTATCTCAAAAGATAAGACAACTATGTTGTATTTGTGTGAATTATGTAAGAAAGAGGCATATAGTAGTATCATGTCGAAGTAGATATATCAATGAAGCTTGTAGTATGCATACATAACAAGCCCTAAGATGCATGATATGAATCATGACAACATCTAGAATATAACAAGCTCAAGAAACAATCAAGCATGCATGCAAGAGTACTCAAATGTCATGCAAAGAGGGGTCTAAGAAGACCGCAAACAAAGGTCATGTTCAAATGCCGCACATGCAAGGGGAGGACATATGCAAATGTCTACACACCAAAGAAACAAACAAGATCCAGGGCACTGTGGCCATTAAGCAAGGAACATGTTAAAATGTTCCACAAACAATACAAAGAATCAAACAAGAAGTACATTCAAGTAAGCCATGTGAAGAAATGAAGTAAATGAAATAGAAACAACTAGCATAAGCATGCCATACTAGTCCCTCCATACTTATGTTAGCAAAATCTCATGTAGAATAGCATATCAAGTACACTGTGTAAGATAGCAACACGAGTATATGCATGTGTAAATGTCAGTATATAAGCTCAATGTGACAATGAAAATGATTATAAAACAATAGAACTTGTGTCAATCGTGATCATATAGAAACAAGATGCCCCCAATGCAGTGTCACATGGAAAGATGAAAGGTCCAACATCTATATGCTCATGTATCATGGATCTAACGTGTGTCTGTATCATACTCAAGTTTCTGTGAAACATATGTGTATAGAAATGATATGCTATCTACTAACATAAAGTAAACAATATATGTAAAAGCTAGTAAACATGTGAAATGCTAAATATTTTTGTATTTTTGCTTTATTTGAATGTTTTAGTATTTTTTTGAATATTTAATTTTTTGAATTTTTGTCACTTTTTTTAATATGTTTGGAAAGAAAGTGCACTTTGATGATCTCATCTAAGGGATGCTCATATGGTGCTCTATATTTTGAATATGGTATGGTAAATTGGTCATGCTGCCAAGAATCATGCATATGTGCCAAATTCGAGCTGGAGAATCTATGATACTCTATGTATGCCTCATAGCACTCTATGGTTGTGCAGTGGGTGTGTTGGTTTGTGAAACATGGTGCTCTGATGTAAATAATTGGTTAGGTCGTGGAGGTGTAAATGAGGGTCTCGAAGAGTCCACTGTAGATCTTTGATGCAATGGCTTCTCAAGTATTGGTCGCCTAGGAAAGGGGATTGCTTGGTGCTTACCCTTTCGCACATGATTATCCTTATTAGGTTTTATGATTAGCTGTCGTGGAACAAATTTTGCATGTTGCAAAGTATATTCATATTGAATCTCTGAAATTGTAACTTTCCTATTGGCATGAATATATCTAAGACACCCATGCACTGTGGAAGGTACCCACAAAGGTTATGAATCCAAGGTCGTCCCAATAACATATCAAAGACTCCTGTATGCGGTATAACTGAAAAGATTGTGGTCACATGTGCTTGACCAACCTGTAGAGGTAAATAAATCTCACCAAAAACTTGTGTCTTCCCATCAAATGATTTGACCGTTTTTATTGAAGGGAATAAATCATCTTGTGTGTATCCCAAATGTGTGAGCAATGTCTTGGTACATACATTCTCACTAGAACCATTATCAATCATAACACTGTGTATAGATCGGTGATCAATATGTGCCCTGATAAATAAATAATGAAGATTTGAGTCATCATCCACAATCTCGCTGTCATCAAATGAAATAGGTGGTCTCTGAACCATATGAGATATTTCACATATAAATGTACCAATAATCCTATCAAATGGGTGCCCATAATGTGGAGGAGGATGTGTATGATATGCTATTTGCACTTTTGGTGTTTCCTTAGAATGATTTTGTAATGGATTGTTGAATATCTTTTGATTTTGATGATCATTAGGTTGTGATCCCAAATCCGTTGGTGAATCCTCAAAGGTGAGTAGATCACTATCAATAAGATCTTGTATCTTGTGGTTCAATTTAAAACATCTATTCGTAGATGCTCGACACATTGGTGGTAGTCACAATAAGCATTGACATCATATTTTTTTGGTAGAGGTCGACTCGTATCAATGATCATAGGAGAGAGAGATATGAGATGACACTCCACTAGCTTCGGAAGTAGCAAAGTTGGAGACTCAAGTACTCGTGTAAATTGTCTCTTAGGTGCATTGGATAAGATAAGCCGATTAGGTTGTTGTGACATTGTATTAACCATTTTTTTTTTTTTTAGCTTTAGTAGGTTTGACCTTATAGCTTGGTTTGATATGAAACTTGGTATTGGATGTAGTCGGTGTGTTTGCTACATACTTAAGCGTGTTCAATGAAATAAGTTTCATTTTTCTATCTCGAACAATATGTCATAAGACATCAAAAGATTTGAACTTCTTGAAAACAATAGACTCATGTAAATGAGCAAACAAACTTTGCTTAAAGATATCTTGAAGCTCTTTATTTTCTATTGGATTTGTCATTTTGGTCAACATTGTCTTACATCATAAGACATATTCGTTAATAGACTCATTGGTTCTTTGTTTGATCTTGGCAATTTATGCATATGACATCTTTTCAGTAATGTTGATTGAAAAATGTGCTAAAACTGATCTACCAAAGGTTTGAATGCTCTTACTTATTGTATTGGTAGATCATAGAACCATCTCAAAGCATAATCATTTAGACTTCTTGGAAATAATTTGGTCAAAAGTTTATCATTTGAAGCATAATCAAGGCATGTTGTATACAAAGACCTAAGGTACTATTCAAGATCATCCTTGCCATTATAAAATGTGAACTTAGGTGTAACAAACCCGATTGGCAAAGCTGCAAAAATATCTTAGGTGCTAGAAGATTATGCAATACATGTTGTGAATCAATAACATGAGTTTATTATTTCAAAGCATTTTGTTCAATGTTGGTAACCATAGTCTCCAAAGCTTGAATAACTTGGAGAAGAGTTTGCACAATAGACCCATTGGGATTTTGATTTGAAATTTGAGAAGTTACCAAAGGGGATGGAAACATTACTTGTGTTGATGAAAGGACTGAGACCGATATTTGCGTTGAAATAGTAATGAAGGATGTAGCAATAATTGTTTGATCTTTGGGGAACAAAGGTTGGAAAACATATCTCGTGCCCCCACTAGATGTAGATGCAATGTCGTGCTCAAGAGGAAGGAGATTGGAATTGATGTGTGATAATCGTATCCAGTAGCCCCAATATTTGTATCAACAAAGAGCAATGGTTGTTCACTAACAACTTTTGCTTTCTTAGTGTCCAAGATAGTATTGAAGATCTTATGGAGATCTTTAGGATTCTCATGAATGCATTCTCAAAATAATGCAATAGTTTAACTTGCTCTTGATCTACTTGTTCATGTTCGTTGTTTTCATGTGTTTCATTATCCTCATGATCAAATGCATCCTCTATGAGATTTTTTTTAGTATGTGGCTCATTGTCATTATTGGCACTCTCATTATTAGACATGGTATTAGCTTGAGACGTTTTAGATGATCCAAGGGGAAGCTCAAGATGTTCAATAGGAACACCACCTAATCTAGGACTATGCCTAGGTTGCATGCAAGTAATATAACAAATCTGAATAAATACAACAAGCAAAAACCTTAGGAAGCTGAAAACCCTAGGACAAGCTAAGATTTGCATTAGAAAGACTGAGATCGGGTTCACCAAATGTTTAAATTTTTTTGGAAATAAGGGTTGGGAAAGAGTAGCCTAATCAAAGAGGAGAAAGCTACTCTAAAAGCAGAGAAATTAATGAATTTAGATTTTATTGATATTCTAATAAGAAATACTAAAGCTAAGCATATGCCAAAATTCAAATATAGAAAATACAACATTCAATATTTTGATAATAGCAATAAGAAGGATAAATTGTACTTGGCTTATACACTCATGCACAGAGAAATCTGAGTAATGCAGGTGTAGAAATAGACTGTATGAAGATTTTGATCCAATTGTCAGATTTTGAATATTAACTTTTTGTCAGCATAGACACTTGTGTCGCCCTGTGGACACTTGTGTTGATGCTACTGTCCATGCTTCAATGCATCTATTATGTATGGAATATTAATTGTTGATTGCAACTTCCAACTAGGTCTTTTTGGGTTTTCTGTCACCTTTCAAATTGTGAGTTTAGATTGTGCCCAAAGATTCAGATCGCGCAGAAAGGCTCTCTATATATCGATGATCTCCCACACATCCACTCTCTATGATATTCCGGGGCAATCTTTGATTCATGTTTCCTCCCCATTGTCTTCTTGCCACTTATTCACATACGGGACCATCAGAGAAGTTGTGAGAGCGATGAACAACAACAGGGCTGCTGATGAGGGATTTCAAGCAGAATTCTTCAAACACGGATATGAGGTTTTGGGTAGTTACTTGGTTGATCTCTTCAACCATGTGGTTCGTTTAGGTTTTCCACCATCTTGGTCACATCACATCATTCATCCGATACACAAATCGGGCCCTAGCTCAGATCCCAATAACTACAAGACGATTATGTTTGGCCACACATTCTCAAAACTATATGCTACAGTTCTCCACGTGCGGCTTTCGAGAGAGTTGGAGCAATGACACCTCAGAGCTAGGGGGCAGGTAGGGTTCCAACCAGCTCATCAAACCAGTGACCGCATATTTACTCTCTGAGCCATCATTGAGGAGGCACGCCATCGCTCATTGAAAGTCTATTGCTACTTTGTAGACTTTCAGAAAGATTTTGACTCTATTCCGTGGGAGGCCCTTTTTAGAGGCTCAAAAAAATTAGTATTTTTGAGATCCTTCTGACAACCATTATGTGCCTATACGAGACGGTCCTAGGTCGCATCCGCACTGCCCATGGGTTGTCAGACTTTATTAGGAGTACCATTGGGGTTAAACAGGGCTGCCCCCTATCCTCCACTCTCTTTGGTATATACATCGATGAGTTAGAGACCTTCATGAGCATATCCAGGTCGGTGATGGTTGCCTTCTCCACCAGGTGTTGATTTCTATCCTATTGTTTGCAGACGACGTGGTTCTCATGGCCTCCTCCCACGAGGGGTTGCAGTGACAGTTAGATGCCTCGGCTCTTTTCTGTGATCATTGACAGTTGATAGTCAACCTAGACAAAACTGAGGTTATGGTTTTCAACAAGTTGAAGACCTCACACCTCCATTTCTTCTTCAAAGGAGAGGAGATTGAGATTGCCAGCACCTATACCTACTTGGGGGTACGTTTCTCTGGACCCCGCTTTAGCATGAGATAGGCCCTCCAACCTCACATCAACAAGGGGTACGGTTCTTTAGCCCTCCTTGAGAGACTGTTTTCAACACCACCTTCAGGACATCTCTTCCAAGATGTCCCTCATGGACACACTTATCAGGGCTATTGTCCTCTATGGGTCTGTGGTTTGGGGACCCTCTTTGCTTGAGTCAAATTGGGCTTCGACTGAGAGAGTCCAGACACTTTTCCTTCGCCGCATTATCAGGTGCAAACGGACTGTTCCCCAGCACATCATCCTTGTAGAGTTTGGGGCCCGTCCCTTCAGATTGGAGACTATGTTCGCTTTCTTGCATCGCATTCGGAGCTTCGCTGACTCAGTGAAGGGGCGTGACAGATACCCGTACTTAGCTTATTGTTCTTCAGAGTCTATTGCCTGTTCTGACCCTACTGGTCGGGCTCGTTGTTGGTACGTTGGGGTCTCAGATCTCTTAGGGTCTGTGGGCATTATGATGGATCGTCTCCCTCCGTTTTAGTACTCCTTGGATGCTTCGAGCCACCTTCTACCTACCAGACAAGAGATGAACAAGATTATCAGGGAGGATATCTACAGACGGTATATTCATACCACTTGGGTTAACCCCTACAGAGGGTTACGCCCAAAGATGGCTTTCTATGCGGAGCACTATCTGGAACCGAGGGACGGGCTTATTGGCCGTCCTCAGTACACTTTCTGCCATTGGATGCATACTCTCCATATTCCCCTTGGACAGTTCAGAGTGGGTTCTCTTAGGCTTCGGATTGAGATAGATCACCAAATGGATCGGACAGATAGGATATGCCAGTTATGCAGCCTTCAAAAGGTCGATTTAGAGAAACACTTCATCTTCTGTTGCCCCATCTACTACGAGATCAGAGGGAGGTTTTATTGCCTCTTCAGGGAGACCTGGGCTCTCTCCATCTTCTTCAGATATGAGGACGAGAGATGTCTGGCTCTATACATGTAGGAGGCCCTCCGGCTTCGTGACCACGGGATTCAGGGCCACACTAAACCACAGTCTATCTAGCGGATTACTTCCTTCTTCACTGTGCTACCTTGGGGGAGAGGCACTAAGCACCAGATCGACACCAACACGACTTCACACTTCAGATTAGTATGGATCCGGGGGACCTTTAACAACCCCCCGAGATCTCATCGACATAGTCATTCTAGTTCCAGCTCCAAGAGTTAGACTAGATCCACCAGATTGTCGCGACGTATTACTCCCTCAGACAACAGCACATGAGACAGACCAGACACTCCACCTCCTCCACTGGTTATCCATCTATTTTGAGTTTTTTCTCAATGGCCTTGGATGCTAGGAGAGTTGGGTCCACTCCTTGATGGACCTCTCTCATTGCTTCTCCTGGTTCTTCTCCCATCTTTGTATTTTCCCACCTCTCCTTTTGGCTGAGGTCGTTGGCTGCGGGTTGTTCTTCACCTCTTTCCTTTCTGGCTACTCCCACTCATTGTTGTATTTTTTTTTCTTTCAGCTTTGCTTTCTCCTTGGGAAACCGTTTGGTCTTCCCGCTTTGCTCTGACACTTTTGTACTCTGCAGTCCCTTTGACCTACTTTTGTGGTCATTTGTCGGACATTAATATATTTATCATATCTTATCTTATCAAACCCTAGATTTGCCTCTTAGGTCTTGTCACCTTGCTAAAAATGGGTTAGTGGGCTCACGAAGTCGAACTGACCTCAAGGACCTCTCTATCAAAGAGCACTGTCTACATAGCCAATATTCTGAAAAGGGCCTCAAACATTTGTAGTTCTCCCCTATGTGTTGGCTTGTGTGTGAACTATGTTGTAGAATGTTATATGCAAGTGCATGCAGTGATTTAGCTTGTAACTTTACAAATATGGCTCATGGGCTGTTCTTTGAATGGGTTAGACCTATAATATGATTGCTCCTATAATTGATATAGAAATAGGGAAGAATATGGCAGCAAAACTCAGTTGTGCAATTGATAGAATGAACCTGAATAGGTGCTTGCTTGGTATTTTTGCTAGATCAATAATGAGTAGGCTTTAACTTGTATTTATACCACACCTTTTAAAAATATTCTCACAGAAGGGTTAATGAAACATAATAGGCCGACCCGTACATATCGAAAGATTTGAAAATTTGACTATTTTGAAGGCACGAACACTTGCGTAGAGAATGGACAGTAAAGTCAATGTTATTGTCCAAGTCTGAATGCAAATATCTAGGAAAATAGAAGGTTGTTGGAGCTTTGTAATTGACAGTGAAGGATATATATCAGAGTTTAAGCGTACCGTGGGCTACAGGGATCTGGGTAAGCAAAATAACAGGGTTGGACTATAAGATAAATATTTTGGTCCAATGAGATGGCGAACACGAGCCTTTCAGTTGCAAGGAAGGTCAAGAACTGAAGGTAGAGCCTTGAATGATATTTATCAAGTGTACAAGACTAATTTTACATATAAATCCAGATTTAAGCATCTATAGAAGGATCTTACTTTTTGGTTGTTTCTCATATTAGGCAAGTTGATATGGCTTGAATTTTCAGTAGGTTCATTTATTTTTCTTCCTTTGATATGTTATGGTGTAGGCAATGCTTCCTTGCTCGGTAAAAATCACATTTTTCCAAGTTTGTCATCGTGTTCCCCCTCAGCACTTGGCGATTAAGTCAAAGATGCTCCATGTGCTCCTTTGAGTGGTTAGAGTTCATCAAAATATCATTCGGGAATTCAAGAACAAACTTGCCTATGAATTTGTGGAAGGCGTTTATAAGCACATTTAAGTTGCAAGAACATATGTAAGCCCAATGAGTAACACCATAAGCTTGTAGTGCCCATATTTGGTTCTAAACATTGTATTGAAGATACCACTTCTTTTTGTATATTTTATAGTGACTGCACTTTAGGTGTTTTTTGGACAAGATCTGGTGTCTCTCTTTGGATTGAAGAGATCATCTATTCATAGAAGTGAATACAATTTCTTGATGGTCCCCTCATCAAGCTGCTTGTAATCAATTTGAAGCTCAAGTTCTTATTGTTTTTGTTTATGAAGAGAACTAGTGCTTTGCAAGGTCAGACACAATCGAATGAAGCCCTTGTCTAGTAACTTGTAAGAGTTGAAACTTTAAGAGGAGTTTGGGTGACCCCAAAATCCTGTCAGGAAAAGTCCATTGTGGCTGGTTCCTAGACCATACTCAATTCCTTGGCCAAATCCTTCTCCTTCCTTTAATAAGCTTCCCTCACATTGGCCTCGTGTCCCATCAACTTCAAATTTTATCCATTTTTTATATACATTTAAAAAAAAATCTTCACATTGACTACCATAATAGATGCAATGAATATCCTACCAGGATCCAAACTAGGCAGCAAATTAGAGGGATTTTTTTACCAAATGGCAGTCAGCTCCTCAATGTTCACTTTGCTGATGACTTGGCTCTAACTCCTAAGCTAACTCAACAATCTATTGAAGGTACAATGCTTTGTTTAGAGACTTTTTCTAGGGTTCCTAGAGTAGTTGTAAGTGAAAAAAACAGAGTTTTTGCTCATTGGTCAAGATGACCCTCCATCTTGGTTGAACCAATGATGAAAACTCATAAAACCAGGTGAAATTGTTCACTATTTGGGGATTCCGTTTGGTAGCCATCTCTCTATAGTTGAACAATGGTGATGGATTCTAGAAAAGTTTGAAAAGAAGTTGCCAATGTGGAATAAACTTGACCTTCCTCTAGCTGGGAAGGTTACCATTGTTGACAAAATCCTATCAGCAGGACATATGTTATACTCTTCTTTCTTGTTCTCATCCCAAAGAACCTTTAAAATGTTTGAAAGGTCTCTAAGAAGTTTTTTATGGGGCAAACAAGGAGGGAGAAAAGGTCTACCCCTTGTTTCTTGGGATGTTTTTACCCTCCCAAGGGACTAAGGGGGGTTGGGGATTCCAGACATAAGAGCGCAAGGAATAGCTCTTATAGGGAAGTGGATTGTATGAGTAGTGGAAGGGGATGCTCCTTGGCAGGTCCTTATCCGACATCGAATTCTTAATGCTCAACATACTCATAAATTAGGGTGCCCATCCAAATTTGTGACATTATTTGCAATGCTAGTGCGTTTATGTTTGCCGGATCAACACCGCTTAAGAGAATATGGACTGCATGGCAGTCACTCACAGGTTTTTTCCATTGGCAGTTTGAGGGACCATGGGATGCTTGGGATCTAGCTGCAGGTCCTATTTGGACCTTCATCTCACAATGTGGGCAGGTTGGACTTCAACTTTTCTTTGCAGGCAAAAGATTGGCAAAGGGTATGTTCTGTTGAGGAGACCTTTGGAACAATGGAAGGCAACAATGGAAATCTTGGAGGGACTTAAACAGGGTTCAAGTTTTGTGAGCTGTAGATAAACCTGCTTTTCAAGAACTCTGTAATATGATTCCTAAACAATGTCTTTTCAAGATGCATTTATAAAGTGTAGGCCCCTATTGGAGGGATTGGAAGTGGAATTCAGGAACAGCCCTCTACCATAAAACAAAGGACTTGTATAAGCAAGTACGCCATCCTAGTTCTATTGCAACCCAATTGAACAAACAAAAGCGGGTTCAAGATCTTGAAGTGTGATGGCAAAGACGTCGCAAAGTTATTTGGAAAACTAGAACATCCTTTAAACATAAGGTGATAGGATGGCTAGTAATACTCAGGGGTTAGCCATAAAAGCAAGGTTGAGCAAGACTAGTTTTACAGATGCATTTTGCATGGTGTGTGGGAAAGAAGAAACAATTGATCATATGTTCTGGAAATGTCCAACAGCAAGAAGCCTTTGCAGGTGCCTGCAAGCTGAATTCAGTTTTCTTTTTATTGCTCCTCTCTCCTGGAAAGGGCCTCTTTTAGGGGATTCTTGGATGGTTAGTAACAGCCGCAAGGGTTTATGACATACAACATAGTTGGCAGCAATCAACTTTCTTTGGAGGGTGAGATGCAAAGCTGTCTATCAGAACGACACCTTCCCTCTCTGTATGGGGAAGCTGAGGCTTTTTAGACAAGAGTTGGCTTGGATTGTGCAAACTAAGTTTGAGTGGTTTCGAAGAGATGTGAACTCTTTGCCCATTAGGGTGCAGGCTCAGGGGCTTTCTTTCCTTGCCTATGTAGGGAGAGATGCTTCCTGTTAGCCTTATGTTTAGTTGGTGTAATCTTTGCTTTTCTTGTTTTTTGCTTTTTGATGTAACCTTTCGTTCCTTGGAGTAATGTATGATGCATTTTTCAAAAAAAAAAACCTAGGCAGAATCGTTAGAAATGTAGGTTTCCAATCACATACGCATCAGATCATACAAACTGTCTCATTAGACATACACATTGTAGTATAGAACACCACATAGAACACAATGTAAAGAGAGGACCCTGTCACTATTCGATGATGCGCGATACACACTAGAAGATATCATATTATACAAGGATACCTTTCTCATATGGATCTTTCCAACATTGCACCTCTCTGAGTGACCCTATAACTTGATACAATGATCTTGTATGATGTCACACTCAATGCGAGGGAATCTCCAAACTATAGAGGATACACATAAGAGACATGACGGTTGGGGAACAATCACCTCCCGTTGGAGTCCCTTAATTACAAAATTTAAACAATGTGCACATCACACATCCACATAACCATTACTCTTTTTATCATATCTTATTACAACTAAAAGTAAATGACAGTGATTCTTGAAAATAGGAAAACTAAAAATGTCTACTTGTGGGAATTTGAAAATATAACAAGAGTCTGTTTATTATATGAAGTACTAGAACTCTTTTACAAGTTTTATTTAGCGTACCACAATGTCCTTATGGATTGTCTGTCATTAAGATATGCTATTTTGAATTGAGGTGTCCTATGGATCTCTCTGTATTATGAGAGTTAAAATTCCATCCTTCTGCAATCCTTCTAATTCAACAATTTATCTTTCAAGTTTTTTGGATCTCTTTGCAATTCTTCAATTGCTATTCATAGTGTTTTGTGTTTCAAGTTGTTTATGCTGGTCATGTTGACGACCACCCATCCCACCACTATCTAGGGATAGGCAACCTTGAGATCTGGATGGCAACCCTAAGTGTTTGGTTCAAAGATTCAAGCTATATCCACATAATGGTAGATTGGCCTGTTAAGGAACTGATTCACTTTCATCTTGTCATCCTAGATGTCCTCCACTTACTTCAGGAGTGCCTTATACCTTCTACTGTACTCCTATCATTCTTTGCTTGAGGTCATAGAACTCACTCACCTTGTAGTCAATTTAATGTTCTAAAAGATAATGTTTAGATGTTCTTGCAGTATTTGCTCCCTTAGAAACACCCTTTGGCAATTTCATAGATCTAGTTCTGGTGATCCCACCACAACGAGGGATCATCTATTGAGTTACTAATGGCGAATTTTGCCATCAGGTTGTTCAGGTAGTCATAAAACTTGGAAGTACTGTCCATACCCTGCAGTTGTTCCTTCATGTCCTCTACCATTTAAAATGGGGGCCCTAGCTTTGTGTGGTTCTTTGAATGTCTTCGTTTTTGTTGTCTTCTTCTATGCATCTAGGGTGGGGATGATCTTGAAAAAGGTAGTGTTGCTGCTTCTTCTGTGTCATGGATGAGATCTGAGTGATGTAGGCAAGCAACATACAAAAATTGGATGTTGCAATTATATGCAAAACCTTACTGACTCTGTTGTACTATTTAATAAATTATCACCCTTCAACTTCATGAAGGGAATTAATCCTACTTGTTGCAGCTCCTCTTCCAATTTTGTATCAATGCAACAGCTTCTGAATGTGTGATAAACTCTAGGAGTCAGTCATTAATTTGACACTGCTCTTTAGGGCTTGGATTTGACGTTGGAGAAGCCGTTTTTTAATTTTTTCTTGCAGCTCTTATCTGCTCTTGCAGGCTTCTCAAGGTTTTTGCTTGATCATGTGGGTGCAATTGATGCGTATAGTTTTTTGCTTCAATGTTGATATGTTGGTTTTGCTCACATAGATCTGAACATATATTTCCTTCAGGATGGTTGCCATTGAATTCATGACTTTGACTTGTTCTAATATTTGGTGGCTCTTGTTTATGGTTTGGCAGCGTTTTTCAACACAGTGAACAGTATTATTGGGGGTTTCTTGGGTCCTTTCAAGATCTTAATTCCCATAATGGCGTTCCCTTTCCACTTTGGCTGGCTATCACAATTTAGCTACTTTTATGACCTTTTAACTTCTGCAATGTTGACTTCTTGTCCACAATATTTCTTCTATTGTTCATAAATTCTCATAGCTGCCTTCAATCGTCCCAAAAATATCTCAAGTATCATATGATGCTATATTATTGCGTAGGAAAAGGATAGGTGTAATATTTGCTTCAAGTAGTCGATCATATTGTTCTACAATCACAGCTGTAGGATGAAACTGATCAAGGATGCATAATGGAGTAATTAAACCTCCTAACAAAGCGTTTGCATGGAGGATTATAGAATGCAAAATCCAAAAGACAAAAGACATGCAGAAAAGATTCCCAACACTGTTCCATTTGAGAGTAATGGGATGTATATATTGATAATGGTAGGCATAAAAGTGCATTGGCCTTCTGGATCTTTTTGATTTATGCCTTTACCGGGGCTACAATTCAATTATACTGACTATTACAATAACAGAATAAAAATTTCTAAATTAGCTGAAATTTGGAAACCTAGTGTCCTAGGCAAACAATCAAAATAGAGAACTGTATCCTTGTCAATTTCTCCCCAAAGTAAAAGCATTGATCTCCACTAGATCTATGTGTATTCCATTCAAGTGACAATTTTGTTGTAGGACTCTTTCAACAAATGACAGAAAAAACTTCTTTTGGAGGCTTTACCGCACAGATGAAAGAAAAATAGATGCTGAAGAAATGGTGTTTCTGGTGGAGTGAACTGAAGTGAATCCATAGAATTTGTCTTGAATAATATGATGAGGAACTTTGATGAAATAGCTAGAGCCAACTTATTTGGAAAGCGCATGAGAAGGGGAGCTAAATATTTCGTCACAATATTGAATATAAAGTTGGGAAATGTTTTAGGAATCAAGACTGGTGAGCTGGAAATGACATGCTTCTCATGAAAAGAGACTCAAAGAAATTCTCTTTTAATTCAAAAAGTTCTTTTTGAAAATGATTGTGTGCTTCATAAACAACCTGAACTTTCAATTGTTATTCAATGTCATCCAAAGTCCTTAGGATGGACATACAGTCCATGTCACCAAAATGTTGTTTGGAAGGAACCTTATCCTTAATGCACTGGGTAATGTTAGAAATATAGAATATCTTCATAAACAATACCACTTGGAGTGTCTTCATTAAGTGATTGCTAATGTAGGTCATCTTGCAGGTCTTTAGATTCTTAAACATCTTCATTAGGAGGTCTTCTTCTGCTTCTTTCAGTTCAAAGAATTTTCTTCCATAGACATAATAAGGTTGTGCGTATCATCTTGTTTTTGAATGTTTGAAAGTATTACTCCCTTATAAAATTATCGGTAGGCTTAATATATGTTGTGGCATTGCCCATAACATTGCAGAGCATAACATTTATGGTTTCTGCTGCTTGGTCTATTTGTGAAATGGACATATAATATGAGTTGGATAACTGTTGCAAATCCAATAGCAAAAGAATCCATATCGAAGGGAGTATGTTGCTACATTAGATTTTAGGGTTGTCGGCTCCAAAATACAATTTATCGGATTTAGATTAAAATTTAAGTGCATATGTAGAAAATATAGAAAGTTCTCTCTGAATGCTTTTAAGCAATAAAAAACAACACTGAAAAGAAATTCTGAATGTATAACATATTTCAAAAACTATATGAAGACATTTTTAGCCCTTTATTTCAAATAAGTGATTTTACTTTCTCTATCAGGTCAAGCAATTCCAACATGTTTTATGTGAGGTTTTAAACCATGAGAAATCTGCAGTATCTGTTTCTTTTTTCCTAAATTGACATCTACACGTCCATCTTCTGGATGTATTTTTATTAAACTTGCTCCATAAGCTTGAACTCACCAAAAGCACTAGGCATATTACAATGTTCCACTGAGTCCCGTTTTGGGGGAACTGGGTAAACACGGGAACGCAAAAAGGGGATGCCTAGGAGTAAACCCAAAGTCATAAAAATGATTTTTGAATAGGAAAATGGCATGGGATGAGGATGGGAGAATGGAAATGGGGCAACAAGGATGGGGGACTTGTATGCATTCAATTTTTTTGCGGTACCAAAATTGTGTCCGCTGATGGCTTATCAAGACCCCTTTATTAAAAATGCATATTGTCTCCTTGTTCAGTTTGGTTTAGCTGCTTGAATTCCTTTGATCGCATTCAATGCCTTGTTTAGCTTGATTTAACCTTTGTTTAGTGTCTTAGCCTTCCCTATGTCATGTCGATTTTCTTACCTTTCTTTAACCTCCTAAGGTTGTGAAACCACCACTTTTGACTAAAGTAGTGGTTGTGCAACTGCCATTGGATAAAATGGTGGTCCACCCTGCTTGAAGTGGTGGTTTCGCTACCATTGCCTTTAGGGGGAAAGAAATAGATAGAATGCGATCATGAGGCGTTTCCCTCGCCTTTGGCACTTATTTTTCCATTATGGGTCTTTCCAGTTATGCCCAAAAAGTAGAAATGCACCTACTTGGATTATATATACATATCTGATGTTTTGAGCGATCAAATCACAAGAGCACCCCATTGTCTATTTCCTTGCAACAAACAACTTTAAATCTACTGTTTTCGTGTCTTAGGAATAGTTTTGTAGGTTTAGTTAGTAGCTTGGAGTGTCGATTTCTTGGTTTTGTGAGTCTCCAAAGACGGATGCGTAACACATCCCTCTTGGAGGTCACATTCTGAGGATGCCTGACTTCATCATTTTTCACCCGACCTTGGTATGTCATCACAAGTTTGGTAGGTCAGGGTTATTTTGTTTAGTTTTCAGTCCCTAGCATAAAGTTAGATTAGAATTAGATTAGTTTAGCAAATTTGACTTTACTTTGTCTTTTTCCTTTCTATATCTAGCTCTTTGTTCTAGCTTTCCTCTTTCTTGGTCCGATCGGATTTTGCAAGCCTCAAATTTGTTTACAATGCATACACTTTCCTTTACAATGCATACAGTCTATTTCAGCTTGCTTACTTGCTGTTTTGAGTTTCCTTCTTAGGTCGAAACAAGGAAATAGGAGGTTTAGGCATCACTATTCTATAGTGATCATCTTAGACTCCTTGAAACCAAAATTGGACCCTCTTGCATCTTTTAAAGTGTTCTTGTCTTGTCTTGCTTCTTTATAGCTTGCACATCAATTGTTTGACAAAAGTGCTCTTGTTCATTCATGTTCAATTGTGATATTTCTCATACAATTTTGTTTTCCAAAGCTTCTTTCCACCCCTTACAGTGCGTTGTTGTGTTGATCTCTTTCATACCTTGCTACTATCTTCCTTGTTGCTGCTCCAAATTCATTCATTCTTCTTCTCATTTACACATCGCTGTTTTCGCACAAATTAATCTTTCTTAGCATCTTTTTCGAATCTATTTTCTAAATTAAGTCTTGTCATTCTCTATTCTCTTTTCCAAACATCTCAGTTGTTTTTAGTCACTTTACATATCCTTTCCACCCACTATTTGCTGTCTCGTAACATCGACAATTTTGACAACATTTGGAAACAGTGTGCTAGTTTAGACATATCTTGTTTCCGCCTGCATCCAGCTGTTATTTTCACTTCAGTCATGCTTTTTTGATAATTTCCAACGTGTTTCAACTTTCTCACAATTCATTTGCACCATCATTCATCTGCTTTGCCTAGTTGAGCATCTTTTACAACTTTCTGACAACTTTTACAGGTTTCACAATATTACTGTCTTCCTGTTTCTTGCATCATTTCCAGCATGTTTCTTGATTATTTTAGACTCGTTTCAGCTTTCTTAAGTCTTTTCACTTACATTCTCGTCTTTCTTTTACATGTTACATCAATCATGAGATCATTTGGAGTGTGTCTCTAGCTTCATTCCCTCATTTGTGATCTTCTTGAGTGGTTTTCTTGTGTCTTTAGCATTTCTTGCTCATTTTGAGTACCTTGTGGCGTGTTTGCTTCAGCTAGCTTGCTGTTATAGCATATCATATAAGTTTTACATCACATTTTGTACATATTATGACTAATATTAGCACATTTTAGTCCTTACTAGTCTAGACTTGCATTGTTTGAGTTTCAATTAGACTAGGTATCCATTGTTTTCAGAAATATCATCTCTAGTGTATATTCTTACCATATTTATCCAAGTCTAGAGATTGTTTCGAAGATTATAGAGATATTTTGAGCTAACTTGCAGTGCTATTGCATTAGAACTATGTTGTTTGGGTACGGGTACGGGGACGTCTCGGGTACGCGGGTACGCCATTTTTCAAAAACCTTGATTTGGATATGTCGTGGGTACGTCTGTATATATATATATATATATATATATATATATATATATATATATATATATATTACTCATTTTTTTAGTAAAACACTTGAACCTACATAGTATGAAAATATTTGTCTATAAATGATAAAACACTTAAAAATATATAATATTCATTCATTCATTACTTCAAAGACAAGATGTACATTCAAATCTAGAATAAATCATCTCGACTGCCGACAAAATCATGATTGCCACTCCCATTATTTTTCAACTTTATCATTTACTGACACTTTCTTTCACAAGGGCTCATCGGTGCATTGAATCTCACGAGTGCATGCCTTAAGGGGTGCACATGGAATGGGGTGGGATCGGCTTGTGGCACTTTGCGAGAGATATTCTCATACTATTCTATCACGCATACATCCCTTCATGCAGCCTTCATACCTCCTATGATGTCTCCTTGAAATCTTGAAACCCTGAAATATGGCTAAGTCTGAAACCCTGGAATCTGACTAACTCTGAAATATGATAGGATCCTCTAAAACCTAGAATTTGCATTATAGCTCCTAGCAGTCCGAAACCCCTCTCAAACACCCTAAAAGTATATAAATAAAATATAACTTAAAGTATAAGTTAACTAAATGTAAACTTATACTTAAATGTTTATTTTATTTATATATTGTTGGGTTCGGACTGGATTTACATTTAGGGTTGCTTAGTTTTTAGGGTTTTTTTTAAAGGATTTTCTGAGCTTTTTTTAAAAAAGTTTTTCGCTATTTTTCTGCCGGAATCCCTCGGCACGCCCGGAGACGTCCCGGGTACTCTCGGAGGCGTCCGTGGCCTTGCCGGACGTTTTCGGCACGGCCATGGACGCCTCCGGGAGTACCCAGGATGTCCTCGTGCCGGAGGCGTCTCCGAACAGGAGGCGCCGGGGGGGAGGGCGTACCCCTGCAACGTAGCATTAGAATTATTATATAAAAAATTAAATAAAAATATTAGGTATGGTGCTCTCTACTTTCTTTGTAAATTTCAAAAGTATATTTAGGTTATATTTTTTGTGTTGCTTGAATGAGTAAAGGATCAATTTAATCTTACAGACTGCTTGTTTCCATACCATTATTTGATTAAGAGAGGGAGATTTCATTCATTAGTTATTTTTCATGGTTTTGAGAGCATTTGCTTGTTTCCTTTATTGCAATTAGCTTGGCTTTTTTTTCAGTACTTAGATTAGTTTCAAAGAGGTGCATTCTAGTTTGATCACGATCTATTATACCCATTGTATCGTGCTTCTTTCTAGCCCACCTCCTTGTAACCTATTCTCTAGTAGTGTTGGTCTATAATGTTTCTTCTTTTCTTCTTTTGTCATCTGTGTCATTTCATGACAATACTTGGTAAGTATCAAACCCTCAGTTGGGAGGATCCCGAATGTTATGCAATCAAGTCTTGTGGCCTCAAACTAGAACAATGTTGACCCATAGCTTTGTCAACTTGTCTTGAAAAATACTCCTCGCCCTTTTAAAACTCTATAGTTCCAAGCTCTCTACATTTATGGCAAGAAAATTAAGGAATTTTGGGAATAGTGAGCCTGAAAAGTAAGATAACATATCCAACAAGCCATTCAACCAAATCCTCGTGTCTTATTTTTTTGCAGATTTTGGTTGTTTTAGCCCAACCTTTGGAAGTCGAGTGTGTAACGTCAGATGTTTAGTTTTTGTTGCATACAAAATTTGGTGAACCTGGCATGAAGGTTTATAATTTTGTTTGTTTCCCATTTTTCATTCTATCCTTCCCTCTCCATTGTTTATTGGGTGTTTCACCCACCAAACATATTTGGATGTGATATTAATGTTCACCCTTCCCATTCATGGTCAGCCTCAAGACCCACTTTCCTTTGAAGATTGGATTTATTTTACATCAAAAACAGAGTAGTACCCACATACCATAAGAAATCTTGTTTCCCTTAGTCCTACTTTTTTTCCAACCTAAAGGACCTCACATAGTGGACCTTGACTCCACCACAAATCCTCAAAATGATATCCCTTTTACACCCCATAGCCAAAATGACTTAAATGACATGACTATGAACGATGATGGTTTATATCCTAAAGTCATGATTGTGCCTCACATTGAGATTCAATGGAGCATGAATGCAAATTTAGTTTGGATGTCCACAACGAAAGAATTAGATAAATTGAAGAAGAGCTAGCTATCATGAGACTCAAGAAAGTGGTCACCCACACTAAGGCCACTTCCACCTCCAACATTGGCCATCCCAAACAAACACATTCTCCTCAATTCATCACAGGTTATCATCATGCCCCTACATCAAATTATCTCTCATACAATCTCACCTCTTCTCACATCATTACATCTTCAGTTCCCACTTCCACACATGCACACTACACCACAATGGGGACCTCTCAGCGAAGGACTCCCACTCCCACTCAAGTCAACAATCACACCTCTTCTAATCAAAACATCTATGATTATGACCCTTTGGGCCTATCATCTAACAACCAACTTCATATTATCGCGTATTCTAAATCCACACAATTTGATAATTACATCACTAACTATCCATATAATTCACCACTCACCTATGGGCATACCTTTTCATATGGCTATCCCTCCTACCCTCCTATGGGCTAGTGGAGCACCCTCTTGGTTAATGATACCATCAGTGGACCTTACTTAGAGTACTTTAAGGACCCTTTAGACTACATTATATGTAGTGTCACCTTGCCTTGACCTTTACCCGAACTTTCCAAGAACAAAAGGGAAGTTGATCACAAGCTCATATTAAAGCCCATGCCATGATTGTGAGGGAACTTCTCCCTTGGGATGTCATTGTCACTAAATTTTTTTGTAAGACCCTCAAGGGAATTGCTCTTGATTGGTATTACTGCCTTCTTGAGGGGTCCTTTCATTCCCTTAAGCAACTTTTTTGTGGAGTTTATGACAACTTTTGACATGAGCAAACTAATCAACACAAGCATATGAGAATTGCTTCATATCAAACTAGAGCCCAATGAATTTGCTGCTCACTTTGTTAGAAGGTGATGTCAAGTCCTTTATTCCTTAGTTAGTGCCCGTCATATGAACCCATGTGAAATTTGTGATCTCTTCATGCTCTCATTGAACAAAGAAACTAAAGAAGAGGTCGACAAATTTTCTTATAGATCCAATGAGGATGCGCTTGAAAGTGCACTTAGGACTATCTTAGCAGCCCTAGATTGTAAGAGAAAGACTTATGGGCTCAATGGCAAACTTATCTAGACTTATGGACCCTCCGGGAAACTTATCAATCGTAATCAAAACAATACAAATAACCAAAACAGCAACCACCAAGGCCCTAAATATTGAACTGCAATCACAACACCACTATAAATAGTGTTATCTTTTCAGCCTAGCCTAAGAGAAATAATAACATTCCTAATAATAATGGTGGCAATGAAAATGGAAAAGATGGCAATCTTACACCTGTTGTCAATGCCGTGCATTTCTCTTAGCCTACAACTCAAACTTAGGCCCAAACTCAAGATCCCATACCTCAATAAAACAACTAACAAAATCAAAAGAAAATAAGAGGCCTAGGGAGTATGATACTAACAAATACTATCTTTTCCACAAGGTATTTGCCATGATATTGCCACTTGTAGAGAATTCAAGTTGTTCATCTAAAGACTCCATGAGGATCAAAGGCAGCTCTTTATCAAGATGTTAATACAATTAGTGCTTACAAATCCTCCTCAAATTAGGAATGGTCCCGTTGCTCCTCAAAATGTCAATCTATGAATCTACAAGAACCCATTCCATGATCATAGCCGAAGGGGTTATCTAGTGCGAAGACATGTCGCCCCTCAAGACCTCCCACTGATCCTTCAACATCCGATTCTTTTAATGTAGCCCTATTCCTTGGCCGAAAAGGAAAGACAATTCACAGGTCTAGCTGAGCTAGACGTAAATGAGGTCGATGGCACTTTTCATGCTGACCAACATTAATAATCTTCATACTTCACCCATTTCTCACACCGTCTTAACAGGTTTCTAGACTTGTTAGGGATTATGACATCATTCAGGATCTAACCATGACCTTTTCTCACATTTTGTTTATGGATTTTATGAAAAGCTCTCTCATCCACCATACTACCATGCTTGGAGCCTTGGGTCTTGGCCACCCAGCTAGCATCACCCCAACCATGGGGGCTCAAATCAACCATATTGAATGTGATGTCTATCCAACTGATCAAGGTTACATAGACACTAACTATTTCTTTGATTTGGTACTTACCTTATAATGTCGAGGTGTCTAAGGGGGGATATCCATTTGCAAGTTTGGGTCTGTTTGTCAAGATAGCCATGGTTGTTAATGGGGCTGCAATTAATAGAGTTCTCATCTTTCTCAAAATAAATGGGTTATGGCAAGGCCAATTTTCAATCCACTAGGAACACTCTTAGAGGTTATGACAATCTTAAGTCTATTGGCATTGGGACCATAGTTCTACCTATCACCTTGGGCCCAAAAACATTTCTCCAAAGTTTTATATTTTGGACAAAAAAATCAAATTTAACATGCTCGTAGGAAGACCTTGGATCCATATGATGAAAGCCATACCTTTCACATTGTTCCAAGAACTTAAATTCTTACACCTTGGTAAGGTCTGTGTTGTTAAGGGCGGACTGTATCCCTTTGATGTCTATAGGACCAAAATCAGGCATAAATCAGGTATAGAGTGGGGTTTCATGAGCTTAATCCTTCCAACAATCCCGGAACCAAAGGCCTTAAGAATCCTAACCCTCAATTAAAAGTTATCAAGGAGGAACTTAAGTTTGTTTCAACATTGTCCACCAAGACTACCTCTGAAATTGTCAAAGCTATTAGAAGAAGATCAGCCCTTAGTCTTACCTTTTGATCCCCACGGTATGCAACCTATAACTACTTGATGACCAAATCCACATTGGCATGGTTGAGGTTGTTGAAAATAATGAACCTATCCTTGAAGATCTTCATTCCCTTGAATGCCTCCCAAGGGGTTGTCATGACCAAAATTATAAGAAAATTCATGCTTGCCCTATAGAAGTGGGACACCTTGTCCTTTGGCTTGATAGCTGCAACAAGAAAAAGACCAGTGGAGGCTGAAAGTTCAGACTTACATGGTGAAATGTCCCAAAGTAGGACGATTTGCTGAATATTAGATTTATTTGAAAACCCTACTTCAAAAATGGAAAATTCTGATTTTATAGCAGCAAACTCTAGCTGCCAAAACACCTTCAAATATAGCTTAAAATTAACTCAAAATTATATCAAACTCTAAGCAATCATTAGCTGATCCAAACAAAAAGTTATGGCCTTTCAAAAGTAGAATTATTCCTCAAAACCCTAGGCGCCTTCGGCTGAAATATTAAATTGAAAATTACAGCTGAGTTATCATGCAACAAATCTCATGAAACTCTCAGTAAATTGCACAAATATTATTGCAATGAAAAGTAGAATTTTTAGAGAATTTTTTGAATGTATTTGTGGCTAAAAAGTAAAAAAAACCAATCGCCCAAGCTGGAATATTATAGGAAATTTACATATTTTAATCCAAGACAAATTGACCTTTGAATGAGTTCCAAACCTCTTCCAAAGCAAGTCGCTACTATGCAGAAAAATATGATAAATTCCAGAATCTTTAGGGCACAAAAACCCCCAAAAACATGAGAATTCACCCACAAACCAAGTTGCCACTCCCCAAAAGCAAGTTGCCCAACTTGGAAAAATGGTGTCTAAAACACCCTTATAGGAATAGATGACTCCAATGGCAACCTCTGAATAAAGCTAACTCAATGAAGAAAGAGGGTCTTCGTCCTCTAACTCCTTTGCTTGAAGGGTTTTGTTTTCAAGGCAAATGGCTTAGCATTTTCGTGCTAATTTGACCAAGATTAAATATCAAAAACATCACCTCTCCAAATGATTCCTCTTTTATTTTTATAGCCTTCAAAGTGTGGCACCCAAAAGATGAAGGGAGGGTAACTTAAATAATTTAAAAGACCCTTTCTTATGATCTTTTCTTAAAATCACTTAAGCCTTCACGACTCTTAATGGTTCTCTCTTTAAGTGAAATAAGAAACCTAAAGTAACTTCCAAAAAGGTACTCTTTTACAAATATTCAATCAAAATTTTCAATACTCTTTTCCCTTTATGCTTGTCCCTTAGCCTTGGGGAATAAGTTAAGGCTAAGGGTCTTCCATGATGTCCCTATCCAAAGAGGGACATGACAATCTTTCATGTCCAAAATTCCAAAATTGTTTGTCCTCAAGCAATAGAAGTAACCAAAGTGCTATCTCCACTATGGGTTTTGTACAAAACTCAAACCTAGGCCCTTCCCAATGGAAAGACCCCTCTTGATGAGGCCTTCTATAGCTGTAGATGAAGTTCCCTTGTTGCTTAAGCAAGCTAAAAATGAAAAAACAACACCATCTCATCTTTTTACTTCTTGCCCTTGAGCCCAAGTGTTTCGAAAATGCCCATAAGATGTTGAAAACAAGAAAATCTTCAAAGTTGGCATCACAAATGTGGCTGAAAAATTGTATTCCAACTGGATAGTCTTCAAGTATTAGGGCCTTGATTGCCCTTTTATTAACACTTGCACATGAAACAAACACATTAGTCCAAATAATTATCTTCCCCTTCACCCTTGTATTTTTGGCAATGCTTTCTTTATGGAGTATCGCTGCAAACTCCTCATTGCTAGGCATGGTGCAGGCCCTAGCATCCTCCTTATCCACCAAAAAAATGATTTTTCTTTTTAATATGTTGCTGTCCCAAGCATATTCCATCTTATGCAACTCATAACAGCTGCATATACTCTTGATTCCACCCTTCAAACTTTCAAATTTGAATCTCCTAAGGGATGGAAACTCATATGTGAAAGTGGTAACTCCACCCTTGGCCCATAAATTCACTTGTCTTCTTGTCTTGGAGCGAACCAACTCTTTTATAAACCTGAACTATTTGTTATGTGGGCTATTTTGACTTTCAATAACCTTGCAAATATTTATTGGAGCCAACCCATCCATCATCAATGTGGTTTTTGTAGACATCCATTTCCTAACACCATTGTATTGAAATTGTCAATCTTACTTGAATTACACTCAAATGTCCAATTTAGGCTAAAGTCACTTAAACGTGCTAAATGGTTTGAGCTTGTCATATACAAGTGCCGATTTAGGCCAATCTATCCCTAAATGGGGCAATGCATTTTATGTGATTCCTAATTTTTCTTAAAATATTTCGATTCAAAATGACGATTTCGCATTTTGGTGCTCTTGATCACTTAGTACATGTCACGTAGCGTTGTTATTTTGTGTCAGCAACATCCTAAATGTGATCACAGTCCATATGCATCTAACATCGCTCTCCAATTTCTCTCGAGTCAAATTACGACCCAGTAATATGACTTTTTGATCAATTTTCAAAGAATTGCACCAAAATTGATTAATTTTACTTAAACAAATTAAACCAAATTATGAGCTTAAGTAAGAATTCCATGGAGCAAATTGAATATTTCTTTATTGAAAATTGATTTTGAATATTTGCATCACTTAATGACATGATCAATGGGGTGGCATCCATAAGCCATAAATGCAACAAATATCAAGCTTATAGGCACCCATGCCTCATTAATGTCTCTTCCCAAATATTTATGAGGATATTTATGGATTAATTATGCAATATTAGATTAACTCATGGCTACACATCTCAATGTTGAGATGGACAGTCATTGTTGGTCTCGATCAAATCCAAAATCCTATGAATAGAAGGGCATAGAACGTCATTTTTAAGCTTAAATTGTGTAAACTTATAATGCAAGATTATCTCCACAAGCTTTCTTTGTGTTAATTATTGTGTTTTATTTGCAATAGGTTAGCTTCACTTGATAGGCATAGATTTGATTTCTTATCTTGAGCCTAGATTATGCATGATGATCTTGAGATGATGGAGAAGCTTGGCATCTATTGTTGACAAAGACAAGAACACCAAATCAATAGGAAAACACGTTTGGAGTCGCTTTTGGATGGTGGAATCACTTGGAAGGTAATACGCATATGTGTTTTCTTTCAATTGCTTCTTATTGTTATTAGCAAACCCCATAGAATAGGTTGGCTTAGATTGTTAGTTCTTATGCATTCTTTTGTGTTTTTCATGACTAATGTTTGAACTAATCCTCTTTGTAATCCAACACTATAGTTTCCAACAACCCCTTCATGTCTATGTCACATAAAAGAGACACTATGGACATAAGCAAGCAAAAGAAATCAGAATTGGAAAATGTCAAAGAGCTGCCATCTATATATATCTTGATGGTCTTGAAAGCACATGTTGAGTCTCATAAACATGGAAGTTGCATGCCTTGGAGGAGTGATGCATCAATTGGACCTTTGTCCCCAAGGAAAAACCTACACTTTCTTGCAAATTCAGACTTTATAGGGTGCTGTTCATTGCTCTTTTTTACCTTGTTCCATGGGCATATGTTCAGCTGAAGTTGCTCATCTACTCCATTACTACCAACACCAAGCGTCCTTTTGATTTCAACCCTTAGGGTGTATTTAACAAGCTGAGTTGACACTTTGTTCGCCACATTTTCAGAATGTATACTAGGCTGAAATGACATAAAAAACTTAAGAGTTTACTGAGTGCATTTGCAAGCAATTTCCCATACAATTTCCATAATTTTTTATTCTCTTCACATATGAAATGTACTCTCCCTCAATACCAATTTCAAGCATATATTTTCAGAATTTGTAGGGCTTAGAGAAAAAAAAATTAAACAATTCTCTTCATACCTTGGCAGCAAACTAGTATGGTCTCCCTTAAACAAAACCTTGATCACTTTAACATGCCTTAGAAACCAGCTCAGACAAGGATGAATTTGGAAGTTTTTTTCATACCTTAGAGGCTGCCCTATGCCCCATTCATTGCTTTTTTTGTATGGGTAACCTTTTCCCACTTTTTCTTTGGTTAACATGCCGTGTATGTGATCCATTTCCTTCATGAGAGTTGGCTGCTCCAACTTAGAAAAAACAACTTGCCTTTTTGCTCCTATCGGTTTTTCTTCAAGCAACATTTTAAACCAAGAAAACATCATCAAAGTTCCCAAATTACAGCTGTCCAAAGAAAATACTAATATCGCAACATGTGAAATAGAGAGTATCATCATATCATGGCTGTAACAATGCATCATCTCATGCAAAATTATGATAATGGTGGCAGGAACGAACCATATAGTGGCTAAAGATGCTCCAACAACATCAACAATTAAAAGATTATCCCAATGTATGACTGAATTTACTTGTCGGACTGCATACAAGTTGTTGGGCTGCCCGGAAATGATGATGGCAACAACCTTCTTACTTGCAATATAGGTCTTTTGAAGCAATACATTCCCCTTGAGTTTCTCTTCACACCATGTGATTGGAAATCCCTTAAAAGTAGCTTCAAACTGAAATTTTTTTACCTTAATGACTGCAGTTACTTGCATGGCAACAAGCTTACCATTTGGTTCCAATGAGTGATTCATGAATTGTGTATTGGCCCTTCACCAAATTGTTAGAATCCACTACATTCCATATATGATCCCTTATGAATTTTTTTTGGATGTATAAGATGAAGAACTTATCAACGATATTGAAATTAAGGCCTCTAACATCCATCTTGGCATGTTGCTCATGAAGACCATAATCTAGTGATAAAAACAAATCTAGAAGACCTCCATACCTTAGCTTGTGATTAGTATGCTTGTCTCCCTTTGCGAACACATCTTCATCCCTATAACTCATATTTCTTCTTTCATGGGTATGCTTATCAACTGAACCAAAACCAATGTGAAAGGAGAATGTTGCGGTCCCATCTAGCATACTTTGGAACTTGACTAAAGGATAGTCATCTCCAAATACCAAAACACGTGCATGTAGTCCAAGATGACAAAAATACAATGATGACATAAGTGGAACCCATAAATCTGAACTGTTTGCATACCTTTAATTGCCATCATAATGCTCATCTTTCTTTGCTGAATAGACATGGCTTGAGATGTTTTCTACACCCTCAAACTTGTGAATACCATGGTTTTCAAATAAGAAGCTTCTTTTTGTATGCCAACCTGTGCATGCCTGTATTCCTCCATACCCCAAACAATTTTGATTTTTTCTTTATTCCCATGGAAACAGCCATAAAAAATTTAAAATTAAAATTGAGAACCTTTGTAAAACTCAAAAAATTACTGGGATCCCATACCTCTTGGTGCCAATAATTGTGGATTTGAATCGAAGAGTCCTCATGCGTTATATCCTCAAGATTTCCAATATTTTCTTCAATGACATGACTCTTTGTAGGGCTGTTTTGAAAATTAGTCAATGGATATTCGAAGGTTGGTGCAAGTTCTTCAAACTTGAACCCTTGGTATACAAGTGATGCTCTTTTTGCTTCAATTTCATCCTTCTTTGGCCCAAGCTCCTTGTTTCCATCTTTTGTGACTTCACTGTCATGCATACAAACATTAGAAGATAAATAGACATTTTAAAAGATATTTACTTTGTGCTTTTGATGGCTCAAGAAATTGTTGAACTTCTTGTTTCACCTTGGGAAGTTCTGATTTTTCTCTTACTCCCCTTTTAGGGACTACCCTTTGCAACTCTATTGGTTGTTCTATAGCTTGTTGGAGACCTTCACTAGGCTGCCCTTCAATTTTTGGTTGTTGTAGCTCATCATTCACATGTAGTTCAATCTTCTCTTCTTCTAAAAGAGACCTTTGAGGTCTAGGGCTTAACCCCATAGACCTTGCCACATCCTTGGGACTTAGTGCCTTTAGTTCCCTTTGATAATTCTTTATGGCTTGTAATAATTCATCGATGGCTTCATCCATTGTCCTTTTCTTCATCCCTATCGTTTGAATGGGATCTTTGTATTCCTCTTTTGGCAAAAACCTAGGTTGCCAATCCATTGAAGTCACTCACACCCCACAACTGGCCACAAAATTGGCTATGACACCATTGAAATGTCCCAAAGTAGAATGATTTGCTAACTATTAGATTTTTTTGAAAACTCTACTTGAAAAATGAAAAATTATGATTTTAGAGCAGCAAACCCTAGATGCCAAAACACCTTCAATATAGTTTAAAATTAGCTCAAAATTATATCAAACCCTAAGCAATCATTAGCTGATCTAAACAAGAAGTTATGGCCTTTCAAAAGTAGAATTATTCCTCAAAACTTTAGGCACCATTGGCTGAAATATTAAATTGAAAATTACAGCTGAGTTACCATGCAACAAATCTCATGAAACCCTCAGTAAATTGCACAAATATTATTGCAATGAAAAGCATAATTTTTAGAGAATTTTTTGAATGTATTTGTGACTAAAAAAACTAAAAAAGCCAATCGCCCAAGCTGGAATATTATAGAAAATTTACAGAATTTAATTCAAGACAAATTGACCTTCGAACGAGGTCCAAATCTCTTTCAAAGCAAGTCACCACTATGCCGAAAATAGGATAAATTCCAGAATTGTTCTTAGGGCACAAAAACCCTAAAAAACACGAGAATTCACCGACAAACCAAGTCACCACTCCCGAAAAGCAAGTCGCCCAACCTGGAAATAGTAAAATGGTGTCTAAAACACCCTTGAAAGAATAAATGACTCCAATGGCAACCTCTGAATGAAGCTACCTCAATGAAGAAAAACAGTTTCCATCCCCTAACTCCTTTGCTTGAAGGGTTTTGTCTTCAAGGCAAAGGGCTTAGCGTTTTTGTGCTAATAGATCAAGATTGAATATCAAAAACATCACATCACCTCCCCAAATGATTTCTCTTTTACTTTTATAGCCCTCCAAGTGTGGTGCCCAAAAGAGGAAGAGAGGGTAACTTAAATAATTTGAAAGACCCTTTCTTATGATCTTTTTTTAAAATCACTTAAGCTTTTATGACCCTTAAAGGTCCCCTCTTTAAGTGAAATAAGAAATATAAAGTAACTTCTAAAAAGATACTTTTTTACAAATATTCAATCAAAACACTCAATACTCTTTTCCCTTTATGTTTGTCCCTTAGCACCTGAGAATAAGTTAAGGCTAAGGGTATTCCATGATGTCCTTATCAAAAGAGGGACATGACACATGGCTTGGCCTTTGCTAAGTCCCATAAAACTTTGGTACTAGGGCCTTCGTCTATGCACATTGGAGGGTGAAGAGTTTGACGAGCCAATCAACGCTTTACACCTCAAGCGATACTTCATGTATAGCCTTAGCCTTCATCCCCTTGTCCGTACATGCTTCATTTGACCTTGCATCTCTTGCACTTGTTATTACCTTGGCTTGGCTTTGTTTTGTTTAGATGATTATTTGGCACATTGTTTATTTGGCAAACCACCACTAGCATCTCTTGTTTCATAGCTTGCTATCATTAAAATCCAATCTTCCCCTTATCCCTACAGAGTTTTTCCTTAAATCTCATCTTTAGTGTTAGATTGACAATGGTTTGTATGCATTGTCTCATGATTTCCAAGAATATTCTTCAAACTCAAGTATCATAGCCTACAACTGAATCCAAAAGCTAGCATAAAGCAAACCTGCATTGTTTTTGGATTTTGCACTCATCAAGTCCTTAAATTAAGACTTGACGACTCGCTATTAAAAGGGGTTATGCTCTATCCAACAAGCTCACTCAGCATCTTGCTTGCTTGTCTTGGTCCTTGTTGACGAGTCCTCACACCTTACTAGCTGTATGGGGCCAAGACTTAGAGGCGAATGCCCAAATTTATGGGTCCTACTCATATATTTTGGTCCTTCATGATGAGCCCTTGCATCCTTCTAGTTGTGTGGGACCAAAATTTATGAGCATACTCCTAAATACAAACAATAACAGTCCACCTGCCTGATCTAGTCTTTGGTGATGAGCCCTCATATCCTATTGGTTGCATGGGGTTAGACTCTGGGGGCAAGAGGCGGACCTAAGTCGCCTTGCCTAGTCCTTGGTGATGAGCCCTTGCATTTTACTAGTTGCATGGGGCTAGGTTTTGGAGGTCTCTTTAAAATAAATCAGCGTAGTGCTTCTCAAAAACTCCTATATCTTAAAGATTGTTTGGCTGGAGTTGCTTCACTTGAGGGTCCTTCCTTTCACTTGGATTTGACCTAATTAGCTATCTCGTGACCCACGTCTGGATTATTGCCCATAAAGCTTTATAATTGAAACCATTTTATTCCTAGTGCTATATATAATCTAGGCAATCTATATGGACCAAGTTTGATCTCTTGCCCACTTTGGGCTTTGATTCTTGGACTTTAACCTTTGCCTCTGGCTTCCCATATTCCCCTTTTATTCCTACTGAGAGACAACACACATCCTAGTCATTTGGCCTTGTAACCCTGTTACCTAATTGTTACCTACAAGACAAGTGTTAGCTTTTACATTCCTTATTTTATGTATATCCAAAGCCATCCATTTTTCACATCAAGGAGACAAGCTTAAGCTATCTAACCATCCTTGTGCATAAAAGAAAAGAAAAACTACACAAAGGTTAACGTATTTTAGGCCAAGTCATATATATATAACAAGTTTGAGGCCAAGTTCCAAGTCAATACAAGGTCATCACACTTCGGGGAAAGTGTGGATAAAAATGCTCTATATATATATAACAAGTTTGAGGCCAAGTTCCAAGTCAATACAAGGTCATCACACTTCGGGGAAAGTGTGGATAAAAATGCTCTCCCTACAACCCAAAAATGGAGACTATCCTAATCTACCTACGATCGCCACTCTACCCTAAGTGTCAAGGATTCTTGCTATATATATATATATATAACAAGTTTGAGGCCAAGTTCCAAGTCAATACAAGGTCATCACACTTCGGGGAAAGTGTGGATAAAAATGCTCTCCCTACAACCCAAAAATGGAGACTATCCTAATCTACCTACGATCGCCACTCTACCCTAAGTGTCAAGGATTCTTGCCCCCTGTCTCCTACTAGTACTTATTTTGATCCCCTATGGGATTGAGATGTCTTGGCTGGTGTTCGTGTGCTAGTGTCTCCTCTAGCTTTGCTCCTCATCCTTCCTAAGAGGGGCTCCCTATCCTCTAGGTGCCTATCCTAAGGAGGTAGGTGAGCCTCCATATGTGTAATCATGGCAACACGTGTGGTCAGTTGTTGTGAGGCATACCAAGTAGGAGCAAATATTTATGTATGCCTCCTTGTTTAGGCGGGCGCCCTTGGGTCCACTGACATTGTATCCCTCGTCCTACCCATACGGGCTAGGAACTTATCCATAAACATGTAGTGATTGAAAGTCCTCCACACACCGACGCCTCTTGCACACAATTAGACCATGCATCAATACTTTTTCCATCACACACCTCTAAACTATGTATTTAATGATATAGAAAGTCAGAATCTAGAGTGCACTCATGAGGATCATCTCTAACCTCTCCTCAGGCTCATCTTTGGTCTCCTCATCCCCACTCTCATCCATTTTCTCTATTTTTTCTATGATTTTGACTCATCACCCTTTTTTTTGGTCACTATTTGCTGTTGTGGTTGGCTTGCCTCACCAACTCCTTGTCCTCTACGGGCAATGTCTACCGGCACCCCAAGCATCAATTTCGTCATCTCAGTTGCTCCATGGTTGTGGTCATGGTCTCCCTCTCCCCCTATATATTAATATAGCTAGAAGATCATATCTATATGACTCCCTAGATTGTTGGGGAACCCTATCAGTTGGGTGTCTTTGTATGCCACAACCTCCTTATCAAAATTTGCATGGTCGTTCACACTCCTAGTGTAACATCCTCACCACACTGACCAAGCATGTACCTATACAACTCAACCACCAGGTCAACAATTGTCTTGCTACCTACCATGTTGACAACCTCCTTGACTCTAGTCAGTTGCGCCCACTAAACAGCTCTCATTGCACTCACATTTACCACTCCCACTCTCATTTTGTAAGGGATGAACTTCTTGTACACCTTGCTCATCATTAGTGCGGGTTGTTTGGGCAATGTGGCACCCTTCCACACCACCTTGTAATAGTCATCATATGTTTGGGTGAGGATGTCCATCACCCAATAGTAGATCTTGCCATGCTCCTCTACAATCCTCACCATGGGGGTCCAAAAATACAATACCATGGTTGTGCCCTTGTCTGCAACCAATCGCAAGGCTAACACGCTAATGATCACCTGCAGATAGGGGTTGTTGCCACACCAAATAGTTAGACATGTTTGTCAGCCATGTCTGCCAATCCACCATCCCCAAAGTATGCCTGCCATCCGTGGGCCTTTGCATTATCATTAGCCTTGTCTATACTGGGCATATGCCCAGTGTTTGGAATGTTGAGTATCCTGTAGACATCTTGCAGGGTGATCGTACACTCTAGATTGATTCTAATTATATACGTGATATAGAAAAAGGATGTTGCAACTTAACTGCCATTTTAGCAAGTGGTGGTCGCACTTGTATCAATGGTGGTTGCAAAATGTGATGACATTTGCACCACCACCACTATTTGGATCTCAGGGCTCTCTCCCACCTCACAGTCTCCATGCAACCATAGATGTCATTCAAATGTCAACTTTTTTCTTTGGTTTCATTGTTCCTACCTTAGTTGCGAAACTCCTAGTTCAAGCAAGGTGGAACTGCCACTTCAAGCAGAGCGAAATTGCCACTTTAGTGAGTGGTGGTTGCGAAACTGCTATCACACTTGCATAATCGCCATTTTGCAAATGCCAAGTGGTTGTTTTGTAACGACAAGGAAAAGTAAAATAAAGGAAATAATAGAAATTGACCAATTAAAATGCAGGAAAATACTATCAACCTATTTTATCTGACCTATTGATCATTTCTACCATTTTTTCATTGATTTATGTTCCCTGTGATGGATTTGTTGCCCATTTGAGCATTCCTAATGTTTTGGCTTATTTTTACAAAATGAATCAGATCTTACTTTGTTGTAGACCTTGCTTGTTGCTGGTGCTACTGCTTCCATTGTCTCTCTCCATTTGTCCTTTGGTCACTTGTGGGCTTAGAGTTCTCATTTTATCACAATAAAAAGTGAATGAATTTTTATGTTGAGTGGCCTTACCTTTTATATGCCACCTTTTACCCCTTTTCACTCCATTTTACTTCTTTTCCAAACCTACACTACTCATAGTTATTTCACATCTTCTGGGCTCATCCAGATAGATTTCAGCGTTGAGGTATTTACGAGGCGCTTTAGCGTAAAACCCCTTTGGTTCAGGGGTACTTTTGTCTCTGCACATATTGTAAGTATCTCTTTGTTTTTTCGATTAAGTGTAAAAAGTGGGTTTTTGAAAGGGGGCCCAAACCCTTTTACAGAAAGATCGAAAGATGTGACAATGAAAACCAAAAGAGCAAAGACTGGATAGGGTTGCAAAATATCCCAAACAAAGGACAACTGACAACCAACCAACTATAAAACAAAGCCCTCTAAAAAGGCACAACACCAAGAAAAAAGGCTACCCTTTATGTTTCTCATTGTTACTTTTCTTGTTGGGAAGGATCTCCTTCATCTAGAGATGCTAGATTTGAAAAAGCATTTTTGCAATTTAGACTTCTAAGATAGTATCTTGGAGTTTCAGTGATTTCAAAGTGTTCTTCTGCTGACCTTAAGCTGTCTCCAAGCTGCTTGTAATTTGCTAACAATGATTGCTAAGGAAAAGGCTGACAAACCACTACCTTTTTAGCCCCGTTCCTCAGCTGACATGGTTGGAAACTTGGTTGTGGTTGTTCCTTCATAAGCACTGGTTCTTCCTCAAGAATACTAGGAGTGCGCATAATGTTAATATGCTCAATGTTTGTTTTAACTTTTGACTCTCTGTTGACATGGCCATTTGGGCATTTCCTCTTGAAGTGACCTATTTGCTGACATCCATAGGATCTGATATTGAGATTCTCATAATCAATCGGTTGAATCCAATTACCCTCGCTTGATTGAAGTGTTACAGTATGTGGGCTTGGGATGGTCACATTCATCAAGAATGCTATTTTGTCTTTACTCATATTGATTATGCGATTCAAATTTTCTTCTGTTTGCTCATACATGTACAAATATTCTCCAATGGCATCTCCTATTTTTGTGAATATTCTTTCTCCGCAGAAATCTAAAGGAAGAGCATCGAGATTGACCCAAACAGGGATGTTGTTTGTGTTTTTAGTATGGGGATTACAACCATTTGACCATGGTTTAATGAGTAAACCCCTTTGCCCCATGAACCAAGAATTTCTATAATCCAGAACATAGTTTCTGATTTCTGGACAAGCAAATGTTACAACAAATAAATTCTTGATAATAAAGTGACATGAAAATCTGCGAGTCCATAGTTTCTTGACTTCATTTCTTACCTCCATATTTAGCCTTCTTCCTCTGACCTTGTAGATGATTGTTCGGTCCTCAAAATGATCCATATCTAGGTTGAAATCATCCTCTACGATTGTGATTGTTCTTGTTGCAGATGCAACAACCTTACCTCTCTAAAGGCTGCATCTTCACCACCTAAGGTGGCTGGTTCCCCCTTGAGCGAAATTGAATTTATATCTGCCCTATTTTTTGTTAACTCTTTGTTGACATTCTGTTGCAGAACCGTTGCTCTGAGTCTGCCATTCTGTTGCTCAGAGATAGTTGTTTTGTCGCTCTGCATCCACCTTTCCATCGCTCAAAGCCTGCTGTTATGGCACTTTAAGACAGCCGTTCCATTGCTCTACATTTGCCATTCTGTCACTCAGAATTCGTCGTTTTGTCACTTTAAGACAATCTTTCCATTGTTGTGTCTTTGCGATTTCTTCGCTCAGAATCTGCCGATCTGTTGCCCAAATTTTCCTTCCCATCTCCATATTCAAATTTTCCTCCCATCTCCATCTCGTCCTTGTTATCTTACTTAAATTTCTCCCATTATGATTTTATCTCTTCTCTTGACTTGTGTCCCTGTCTGTTGCAGGCGGTCTTGCATTGCACCTAGTGTCATCCCCTTTCGCAACATAGGGAAGCCAAGGTACGTTCTTTGACTCCTCTAGTAGATGGGGCCATGCCATTTTGAGAAACGATGCCTCACCACTCCATGCTAAGACACTTATCTCAAGGGGGAAATATATATGCAATTGAATCTGTCGCAGTGCCAAATTTGCATCCATTAATATCTTATCGACCTCCCTTTATTAAAAATCGTGTATTGTCTCCTTGTCTAGTCTAGTCTAGTTTTGCTGCTTGTGATCCTTTTCTCGCGTTTAGTTGCTATTTGAGCTTGAGTTAACCTTTGTTTAGTGTCTTAGCCTTCCCCATGTCATGTCAGTTTTTATACCTTTATTTTAACTTAGTTTTCAAAATCACCACTTTAAGTAGGTGGTGGTTGTGCAACTACTATTGGCTGAAGTGGTAGTTCGCCCTTGCTTGGAATTATGGTTTTGCCACCGTCGCCTTTAGAGGTAAACAAAAGGTTAAAATGTGATCATGAGACCTTTCCCTTGCTTTTGGAACTTGGTTTCTCATTCCAATTCTTTTCAGTTTCGCCGATAGTCACAAGGTTCGGTCGGATCTGCACAAAATCTGTCTGGACCCAAATTTTTTGGCCAACCCAGATAAATTCACCTGAGTCGGCCCTGTTTTTTGTCAAAAAAATAATTTTGCTTTATTTTTTATTTTTTAGGTTTTCTACACAAAAAAAGGCCTAGAAACCATAAATATCATATAATATTAACATTTTATATTATTTCATTAATGTTTTTCATTGTATTTGTCAGTTTTACATATTTATAAAAACTATACTCACATATATATATGTATTTATTCCGGATCGGATTTTTTCAAGAATTCCGGATTTTGAATTTTTTTGCCCTCCCAAATGGATTTGGATATCCGAACCTTGTGACTATGGTTTCACCCAACAAGATCAAATGCACCTCCTTGGCCTATACACACACGTATTTGATGTTTTGAAGGATTGGAAATGCGTAACAGCAACCTGTTCTATATTTTCTTGCGACATAAAGCCTCAATCATGTTCTTTCCATGCCTTTGGATAGTTTTTTCAGGTTTAGTTAATAGCTTTAAGTGTGGATTTATTTGTTTTTTGAGTATCCCAAGATCGATACATGACAAAGCCCTTTGGAGGTCATGCCTTGGTTCATCATTTTTCGTTCGGCCTTGGTTTTTATCACAATTTTGGCAGATTATGGTCACTTTGTATAGTTTTTAGTTCATAGCATAGAGTTAGATTAGTTTAGCAATAGTTGAATATACTTTGTTTTACTTCCATTTCTAGCTTTCTGTTTTAGTTGTACTCTTGCTTGTTCCAGTTGGATTTTGCAAGGTTCAGGCTTAGCTTCCTCATAGCTTCAGACTCAAACATGTTTACAATCCATACACTTTACTTTACATTGCATAAATTGATTGTCACAATCTATTTCAACTTGCTTTACTTGCTGTTTTGAGCTTTCTTCTGGGGTCAAAATAAGGCAAATAGGAGGTTTGGGCATCACTCTTATATTGATCCTCTCTTTGGAACCTTGCAATAACAAAACCCTTGCACATTTATTGTTTGACAAAAGTCTTCTTGTTTATTCTTGATGGTCGTGATATTTCTCATGTGAGGCCCAATTTTGCCTTGCCTATTTTATTCCTTTATACATTGCTCTCATTTTTGTGATGGACTTATGATCCTCCTATTTTGAGGTATGAGGTGCGGTTATTGTTATTCACTAGCTTATTGATGACTCACACTATGCATATATTGACAAGTTTGATCTACCATATTGAGAATGTGTGATTATGTTTATAGATCTTATAGATGTATTACCACTTGGCATTGTGATTTCCTATTTATGTGATGGATTTGGGTTGTTGAGATCATTGTTAAATCTATAAATACACATTGTGTGATTTGTGTGTATTGTCTGAGATATCTTGTTATTTATTTTCTTTCGATTACAATTATGTTGGATGTTTTGATGCGTGCAATGAGTGTGCATGTAACAAGAATGACCAAAAGACATACAAGAACTCTGTTAAGCATATGCTAATCATCCTTCTCCTTCATTGATCTAATATTTTAATAACCTTGCAAATGTAAAACAATGTGATTTAGTGGACTAATTAGTGAGTTGTCTAATGGTAGGACTCAACCCCTTATTACAACCCTCTCCACCCTTACCCATGAAGTCTCTAGGAGGTTCTAGATAGTCAAGTGGATGAATGGGCGACTCAAGAAAGCTTGGCGACTTGTGAAATCCGAATTTGGAGACAAGGCCTCATTTATTGTAGTATAGGAAGCAATTATTGAATTTCCTATGTGTTTCATTAAGCCTAAGACCTTTATGCATGGGTTGGGTAGGATATTTTGGACTTTTTAAGACTTTTGGGTGTTCAAGTACCCTCTTAAAGGCCTTGGATACATATAGAAGTAATGAGGTTGTAGGAGCAGTTAATAAAGTTGAAAAGGGGCATGGTTACTCATGTGATATGTAAGGGGAACTATTGGTTTGGGTGACTTTTGGTAAAATCTTTGAAGGGCAATGGGACGAGTGTCTCCATTTGATTGGATAAGCATTTGAGGGGTTTTGTTACAAATAGAGTGAGCTCTCTCCTTGTGCGAGGTTCCTCTTGGAGATCTTTTGGAGTTCCTTATTTTTAGCTTGATTTTACTTAAGCATTGCTCTAGATTGGCCTTTGGGGGTTTGATTGGGAGTACGAAAAACAGGAAGAGGAGTGACTTTGGTCAAGCAATGGAGTTAAGGTAGGACTACTATCATGGAAGTCTTCTCATGCTAAGTATTATGTTGTTTTTCTTACATCAATCTTGTATTGCTTTGAAATGGTATTTTCCTTTTGTCTTATGAAACCTCTATGGCTTGCAAATGCTTGTCTTCATTAGGATGAAAATTGGGCTTGAAGCCATTACCATTTTACCTTCTTTTTGGGATTTTTTGAGGGTTTTGGCTACTTATAGTTTACTGGTTTTTTATGTGTTTTTTTTGAATAAAAAAGTTTGTACTGCCCAAGTGGGGCTAGCATCATGTTAGTATGGGAGAGTTAAGAGGGTTAAACTTTTGTGCACAACACTCGCTTGTAGAACAAGCTAAGGGGCAAGGAGTGGGTCTTGCAAGGCAGGCTGGTTGAAACCACACCTCAACTTCTTTTTATAGGGCTTTGGGTGGGGCTTATATGGGCAAACCAGTAAAACCACCCCCCCGCTTATCTTGATACCTGATACTCTTGCTAAGGACTAACAATTGAGGTTTGTGGTATGTTTCTTTTTCAAACATAAGTTCCCCCTGCCTCCCTTATGGTCATACTTTTCATGTTTTCTTGGTTTAGTGATTGTGTCTTTTATGTGTAATTGGCACGACAGGAATGGGAAAACACCACCCATTTAACTTGTAGGAAGGCTAGGTGGAAATGTCCCTAAACATGTTTCTCATTGTTTACCTTACCTACTTTGGTTAGCACATGCTCAAGTAATGAGTTCTTGGCTTGGGGTTGCCTAGAGTCCTCCACTTAATGATGTCATATGGTAGGGAAGCGAACATGTCTTTCCCTTGGTTGTTTGGAGGCTTAGCTTGGAGAAAAACTTGGTAGAAGGATTTGAAGATTGTTTTGGAATGTTGGGGATACACCCATGTCATTTCTACGTGTCTTTTTATACCTTGTAAAAAAGTGTATTGACTCTTGGGAAGATCTGATAGATGTAATGTTCTTCATTGCCTTGAAAGTCTAGGGATGTTGCCAATTCTTGTGACCCCCTTGTAAAATGTATTCCTTTTATTTGCAAAATTTTTAATGCAAATTTTGTACACAATGAATGCGGAAAAGTTGTATATTTTTTACACTTGAAAGGACATTGAAAGTGGTTAATCAAATTCATCATTATTTTATCTCTTTATTTATCAAAATTGCTCAAATGCTTAGGAGCCCCATAAGGTTAGTTTGGAAAAAGATTTTTTACACTTGAAAATATGTGCAAATTCTTTTAAAATGATTTAAGCGTATAGAGCAAGTGTTGCAGAATCTATAGGGATTTATGATTTTAATTTTGGACGCATGGATAATTTTATATTATTATTTTGAAATTGGGAAATTGCCTTCAAAGAAAATTATATTGCAACTTCCAACAATTAATTCTCACATTTTATTATTCAAAATTTCCCAAACCTAATTTTAGTGGAAGTGCGCAATTTTTTATCATCTTTGTAATTTTTATATGTTCTAGTATTTAAAAAAAATCAGTTGGTTAAATCCCCATCCAAATTCTAAATGTAAAATAAAAAATTAAGGGTCGTCCAATGTGTGGGAGCTCGGGCGGGATGACACGGCGAAAAGGATGAACTCGGACCTATAAGCTTGAGTGTAATGGTTTAGGGCTTCATGAGTGATGCTTTGTGGAGTGAAGGGGTGGTGGTGGTGTCAAGGTGGTCCTTGATGGCATCAAGGAAGTTTACCAAGTCCCAAAAGGACTATGGGAAGAGGGGAGGGCAAAACCTATGGTCGAGCCAAAGTCTAGGGGACCATGCATGGCGCAGAGAGTGGGGGTAGTGAAGGGGTGTAGGGCCATGGGGGCCCTTGGTTTAGAGCATTGTTGTTGGTGGTATTGGTGGCATTTAAGGTTCGGTGTGGCCTAAGGGCCAAGCCAGGGGTTAGTAAATAGGTCGAGGGGTTGAGGTAGATTGTCAGGAGGGTGCTGGGTAGTTAAGTTTTGGTGGCCATGGTGGGAGAAAGCCATGGAAGATGGTTGCAAGTGTGGATGTGGTGCTGGGGTGGCAAGTTAGGGAAGCTTGCTGGCTAAGAAAGAAACCTAGGATTGGGGGTTCAGGGAGTCTATTAGGGACGACTTTGTCAACTAGGCCAAACCTAGTGGGTTTAGTAGGCCCTTGACGCTGGGTGTATTGTGTAAGGGTTCCTTAGGAGCCGGGTTGGCAAGGGTGGTCCTTAAGGGACCCCCTTCAAACTAAAAACAACATATTTTATAATTAAATAACTTAATTCTAAATTTAAGAATTAAGCTATGGCAAGTGTTAGCAAATATGAATGTTGAAAGAATGAAGAGAAAATTGGAAGGCACACATTGAATTGCGTGTGCATCTTTTTTTTATTGTGCAAAATGTAGTTACATATAGTTGGGGTAGTTTATAACTAACCATTAGTTAATAAACTAACAATTAATTAATAATTTTAACACCCTCCCTTAATGACTAAACCGGAGGCTACTTCAAGTTTGGCTTGAAATTTTACAAAGAAAGTGGGACCAAACAATTTAGTCATTACATTTACATGTTGCTCTTTAGATATCAACAAAATATGTAGTCCTTTGACATTTTGCCATTGTCCAATGTAGGGGTTTCTGTGTAGTCAAAAACTGAGAAGGATAGCCAACAACAAAACAAGGATCTAGTTGTGTGGATATAAGATGTATCAAGCTTCCCACCAATTCTTTGTAGGGTGATTTATTGATTAGTGATAAATCACCACTTGCTGATAACTTCAGCCCAACCTCCATAGTTTTGAATTCAAAATCTTGGAGATGTTGGTCAAACAAAATATGTTAGGCTTGTGGAGCCCGCTCAAGTTCATATAGGGACTTAATCAACCTACAAACCAAATGATCACGACCAGGTACCCAAAAACCTTCAGGCAGCACCATGTAGGCCTCGTCCATATCTCTAGAGAGAAGCAACTAAAATGTGACCATCTTCGTAGGAGTAAATCCAACTCCTTAGTAGGAGAAAAAACCATCCCCTCATCTATTCCATCCTATTGAGAAAAGCCTTTCGCAACGAGATGAGTCTTGTACTTGTCCAAAGTAAAATTTTTGTCCACCCATTTGTAGCCAATGGGTTGTGTAACCAGTAGTTTAAGTACAATACAAAGGTCAGAAGTGAGAGCAAAATGACCATAATCTGTTGGAGTAACAACCTTGTTTCTGGTCCTTTTGAGCTAGTGCCTTTGACTGAGGCATCTCATCCTTCCACACAATTATTCGTGTATCTGATTAAGGAATTGCATCTTCATGCACATCCCTTATGGTGGATATTCCCTCTACCTCTAGTGCATAATATATGACTAGAGTAGGGTCAACAAGCTTATGAGGAATTTCATCCTCCAACACATCATATGGTGGAGTCTCCCTTCACACATGCATTTTTGTTGACTGTGGTAGGGTCAATGAGCCTATACAAACCACCTTGCCCAATTTCCAGGTTAATTACTCTGTCTTGTTTTACATCAAACACAATACATTGCTTTTCAAAGAATTTTACAACAATGATGGGATTTTTCATTAATTGACTAATAGCTGAGATTTTTATTCATGCTAAGAACACACCTAACATTCCTTTGATTTTTTTAGCATTATTCAACACTTTGCAAATATTTTTTATCCCATCTATACTACATATGACTGACCATCATCTAATGAAATTGAATCATTTTTTTTATTAGTAGTAAATTTGACATGCTGGTCCTTACAACATATGAAATGTCAGGATGCACTGGAATGATAGCACTAATGGTTGAGTATAATGCCACAAGGGCATACTCTTCCTCAGAATATTGTCCTTCAACTGTTGCCACATTTGCTGTCTGACTACTTTGTTGGAAAAGTGCATACTTTCGCTTCCGACAATTCTTATTGAGATGGCCAACTTCATGAAAGTAAAATCACTTCCCCTAATACTTAGAAGATGCATCAACAGAGATATGTTTCCACTTCCCCTTTGATTGAGCAACAAGTGCACTCTGGGATTGTCCAACATTGGACTCATTTGCATTCCTTCTGCATCAACTAGGAACTAACTAAATTAAATGTTAGGTTCTAGCTTTTTGCCATCAAGTGTAAAGCCTCCACAAGAGATTCATATGGGGAAATCAAATTGTTCAGAACAAGAGCCACCATGTTGTCATCATCTACCTTTTTGTTAATGGCTCCTAACTAGTTTCAGTGATCTTTCATCTGAAGAAGATGTTGTGACAGGAACTCATCTTTAGATATCTGTGGAAAATAACAGATTCATTAGGTACAAAACCCAACTTTTATCTAAAGTTTGATACTTATTTTTCAAACTAGTCCAAAACATACTTGCCTCAGTGTTATTCTGGATCTGAGGAATTATGTCACTTGGCATAGATAACTTTAACAAGGCGTCCTTATGATGTTTGTCATAATCAACAAAGTTCGTAATAGACATTGCTTCACTATCGAGAATGATTTTATCACAATCACGATATTCCACAATTGTTAAAATATTTTGACTCCATACATTGTAATTCTGGCCAGTTAAATTATGCACTTCCGACAACCAAATTTTGAATATTGGCCATTTTATACACAATTTTTGACCGTTGATTTAGAAATCAATACAAGAAAAAAAGTATAGTTCTGACCCAAAAATCAATGCAACAAGAAAAGTATAGTTCTAACCTAAAAATCAATGCAATAGAAAAATATAGTTATGACCTAAAAATCAATGAAACAGAAAAAATATAGTTATGACCTGGAATTTAATGCAATAGTGATATACACAATTTATATTCTGAATTTGCTTATAAAATGAATTTCAAAAAATTTACTTACGTGCTCAAAAAAATTCGTAAGGTTTGTGCCCTAGCACAGACGATGCGTAGAACTGCAACTCTTGTGAAGACACTGCACATAAAATGTGGAGTCAAATTTTTTTTCCCTCTAGCTGTGCCCTAACTGCACAACACTGTATGAAAATCGCCCTAATTGCATAGCAAAATCGTGACCAGTGCCCTAACCTGTTTGCAATAAAATCACAATTTGAATTGCGACAAGTTGAATAGTGGTGATTTGATGGCACGTCCTTTGTCTTTTTCCACAAGAAAAGTTAGGAGACAACATTTTGCTCTTGTTCTATTTGTGTTTTTCTACATGGGATTTGATTCTTCTTTCGCCGTTCGTGTTCTACTCATGTTTTTCTTGTAGCTGTTTGATTTTCATGCAATTCTCCTATGCATGACCCCTTACAATTCCTTTAATTTATGCCTTCATGTGTGATTACCTCTTCACCCTTGGACTATTCGTACCTTTCTTATATGGCTTCCTTGAATAACTTGCTCTGTTTTGTGCCCAATCTAGGGCTTCCTGAATGATTGGCTCTGATACGAATGTTAACAAATATGAATGCTAAAAGAATGAAGAGAAAATTGGAAGGCATACATTGAAGTATGTGTGCATCGTTCTTTTATTGTGCAAAATATAGCTACATACGGTTGGGGTAGTTTATAACTAACCATTAGTTAATGAACTAACAAACAACTAATTAATAAATTTAACAGAAAGGGGACCACGTGACGGCCATTAACGGTTGCTGAAAGCTTTTTGACCATTGAGGCCTTTTTGTCAATTGGAGGCCTTAGAGGCCTATGGCAGACTTTGTGAAGGGCTGGGGGGGCCTTGTAACCTATAAAACAACATCTATCACCCATTTAAAATAAAAAAACAATCAAAAGTTAATAAAGTTGGAAAGCTAAGTAAAAGCTTGAAGACTCCGTTAATGGATGTTGTTTAGGGCTTGGAGGGAAAAGAGGAATGATTATGGACAAGTCTTCCTCCAATGCCTCAATCCCTCTTAACCTATTTACGTGTTCTTAGAAGATAGGAGACATTTATATATAAGGATTCTTCGGTTTGTTTAGACCTAGTCAAATTTGGCAGTTTAGGTAACCCTGATCCAACGGTGGAGATGGGATGCTCCACCCTTTGGGAGCTACGCTCAGATGTTTTAGACACCTTTTGTGGTCATACGAGGCTTAGTAGATATTTTAGGGGCCCTTATTAGTAAAGCAACTCAACTTAAATTAGAATCCGACTTTCAACTTAAGGTACATTCTGAGCCTTCTCATTTCGCCATAATCATCCAGAGCCTTGTTTGAACCCTGTAGGGCCTTAGAGTGGGTTGTTAGACCCTAATCGATCCTTGACCTCGTTCCATGCTAAGTGTGAGTCCAGATCGAGACCTCAAGGCCATTGGGTCTGCTAGGCTTTTTTAATATGGTTTAGGCCATTTGGATCATAGTGGGCCAATCAGTACAAGTGAGATTAGCATGGGCATTGTGACATCCATGTGACCACTTGTACATCGAAGACTGTACCCATCTGTTTGTGTTATGTTCCTTGTTGGCGTGTGGTGCGTCACTTGTCACAAAGACCCGTTCAACAAAAATAATAAATTACCCCGTTTGTTTGTCTTCTTCATGCCAAATTTTTGGGCATGACACAATCCACACATTTTCCTTTACATTGCATACATTTCTTGTCACAGTCTATTCCAACTTTCTTTACATGCTGTTTGAGCTTTCTTCTTGGGTGAAAACAAAGCAAATAGGAAGTTTGGGCATCGCTCTTCTATAGTGATCTTCTCAAACTCTTTGAAACCTTGAAATAACAAAACCCTTGTACATCAATTGTTTGACAGAAGTCTCTTGTTTATTCTTGTTCAATTGTGATATTTCTTATACAAGTTTGCTTTTCCAAAGCTTCTTTTACCCCTTTGAGTGGGTTGTGTTTCTCTCTTTTATACCTTGGTATTATCTTCCTTCTTGTTGCTGCCCCAAGCTCATTCATTCTTCTTCTTGTTTACACATTGCTGTTTTCACACATAAATTGATCTTTTTTAGCTTCTTTCTGTAATTTATTATCAAAATTCAGTCTTCCTTGTCATTCTTTGATGTCTTGCCCAAACATCTTAGTTGTTTCTGGTCCCTTTGCTTATCCTTTTCATCCCCCACTTGCTGTTTTGCAACATTGACAGTTTTGACAACATTTGTGTTAGTTTCGACATATTTCGTTTCCGCCTGTTTATACTAAATATTTTCACTTCAGTCATCCTTCTTTGATCATTTCCAACTTGTTTCAACCTTCTCACATTTCATTTGAACTATAATTCATCTTCTTTGCATGGTTGAGCAGCTTTGACAACTTTTTGAAAACTTTTGCAACATTTGCCGGTTTCATAACATTGCTGTCTTCTTGTTTCTTGCATCATTTCCAGTAAGTTTCTTGGTCGTTTTAGATTCATCTCAGCTGTCTTAAATCTTCTCACACACGTTCTTGTCTTTATTTTACATATTGCATCATTCTTGAGGTCATTTGGAGTGTTTCTCTAGCTTCATTTGTTGTTCTATGTTCTTCTTGAGTGTTTTTCTCGTGTCTTTAGCTTTTATTGTGCATGTTGAGTAATTGTGGTGTGTTTTCTTCAGCTAGCTTGCTGGTTTAGCATATCATTTTAGTTTTACATCACTTTTTGCACATACTATTACTATTATTAGTAAAGTTTTAGTCATTCCTAGCCTAGATGTGCATTGTTTGAGCTGCAGTTAGACTAGATACACTTTGTTTTCAGCAACATCATGTTTAGGATATATTTTTAGCATCTTTATATTATCTTAGAGATCATTTTTAAAATAATAGAGATATTTAGAGCTAACTTGTGGCGTTATTGCATTGGATTTGCTATGTGAATAAACAAATAGAAAGATCAGGTGCGTGCTTTCAACTTTCTTTGTCAATTTTACAAGTAGGTTTTGCTTTTGTTGCTTGAACAAATGTAGGATCAATTGAACTTCACAGTTTGCTTGTTTCTATACCATTATTTGATTAAGAGAGTAGAAGATTTCATTCATTAGTTACATTTCTTGGGTTTGAGTGTGTTTGTTGGTTTCCTTTATTGCAATTAGCATAGATTGTTTTTTTCAGTACTTAGATTAGTTACAAAGAGGCACAGCTACTTTACCCATTCTGTCTTGCTTCTTTCTAGCCCATCCCCCTCTAGCATGTTCTTTAGTAGGGTTGGCCTATACCATGCCTCCCTCTTTTATACTTCTGTCATTTTCGTTATTTCATGATTGTACCCAGTCAAGATCAACCCCTCACAGCTACGAGGATCCCGTGTTATGCAACTAGGCCTTGCAGCATCAAGCTAGAGCAGTGTTGACCAGCAGCTTCATCGGCTTGTCCTTAGAAGTTAGAACCACCCACTCTCGTCTTCTCTAAATTCCATACTTCCAAGCCTTCAACATTTATTACGAGGCAGCTAAAGAATTTTGGGAACAACAAGCCTGCAAATCAAGACAACAAATATATCAAATCAATCAAACCAATCAACCAAATCCTCGAGTCTCATCTTTATGTTTATTTCGGTTGTCTCAACCTGACCTTGGAAAGTCAAGTGTGTAATGTAAGACAGATAGTTTTCCTTGCATCCAGGACTAGGGTGGCGATTTGCCCCCATAGAATATAGGACTAAATGATCATTAGGAGAAAATATATTACACCTCTAATTATTATTCTCTTGTTATCATATGTATGTAGGGTTATGGAGTAGTCAACTTATGGTGAACATATACTTTAACTACTCAATAGTTTATTCTAAAATTGCTAATTACAATGCAGTCAATTCTATTAGGACTATGGGGATGCCCCAACTTAACGCTAACTACAAATAGAGGCTAGTTAGCTTATTGGAGGGCATTAGTCGTGGAATTATCTCTTCATTGTTTACTGGAGGTTGCCCCTCAAAGCGGCATTGCTTTTATACCTATCATTTAGTATTTTCAGCTTCGTGACATCACTGATATATCCAATCTGCTCTTTTTTGCAGTATTATTGACTTTTTGGATTGTATTACTGCTGTTATTTTGGATGAATGTTCACTCTTGGATAATATTGCTGTTGTTATTCTGAATTCTGTGCACTGTTGGATTGAAGTAGTACTGCTTTCTGGATTATCTGTTCCTTTTACAATTAGTATTTTCATTACAAAATATAATCATTAAATCCATTCTCAACTCATTCGTATCGTTAGAAATATCACAGGTCGTTGGTTCGGCAATAGTATGCACACTATTATACCATCTTTTTGCAGTCCCTTTTAAAGGCAGTTTTGCCATATGGATTTTGGCTCTTTTATGAACATCCATAGAAGAGGAATTATACACACATGTATTTTTTCCCCAATCTTAAACTCGGCATAAATGTTGTGACTTACAATTAAAAAAATATGCTTGCAATACTGCATTACCGGATACGCCGCTGGGGGGCCCAGAAACACTGGGGAAACACTCCCGGATACGGGAGTGTGGGGGAAATGCAGGGGGAGCGCCCTTGGGTGTTTTCTGCCCAATTTTTTTTTTTTTTTTTTCCAATTTCGCTTAATAAAAAGTCAAACACGGACTTCAAAAAACAAAATAAAGTATGAAAACCTCTGCAGTTTCAATGGCTGGCTGTGTTTTCAAAACATATGCCTCAGTCGATTCATTTGGATCTTCTTTATTAGGGCATCTATGAAGGTTGCCAGAGCAAGTCAGCAAGTCTTCCACTTATTGGATCATGTTTCAGCCTTGCCAAATTAAAGGAAATAAATGTCTGTAACATGATCTAGATGAGGGAGAGGTTCAAATCAATAATGTCTTTTTTTTCTTATCCTTAATGTCCCAAAAATATGGTTCTCTAGGACTCTTTTGTCATAGTGTTGAGACTCAGACTCAGCAAAGACTCGGCAAGCCTTTTTTTGCCTCGGACTCGTAACCACATTCGTCAAATTTAATCATAGAAGTTCGAAATTCGCCGAATGACAAGAAAATCTTTGAAATTTGTTCAAATTCATGATTAAATTCGGGATTAAATTCGTTTAAATTCATTCAAATGTGTTCAAATTCGTGATTAAATTCAGTATTCAATATCCAACATACTTTTCATAGTTTGTTTATTTCAATCAATTTAGGATAAATTTTGGACAGATTTTGTTATATTTGAAAATGACATGAAAACCCGAGTCTGATTTTCCTTGTATGCTTTTGTTTTGAGTCAATGTAAACATTAGGAAAGCAGATTATCATTAAATCATTTTGAAGAAAACATTAATAACTTTAATGAGATACTTGGTGGAAACTTGAAAGTTATTTTGACATGTTTATTTATATGAAACGTGATCTTTCTTAGTGGTGGGTTGGTATATTTTAAAAAATGAGTATATTTCTATCAGCCGAATTTAATCATGAATTTTATCTCAAATTTTTTAGTTCCGAATTTTATCCTCGGCGAATTTGAACACGAATTCGAATGCTGTGACTATGGACTTAGCGAAAAAAATCAGCAAAGACTCGGCAAGACTAGGCAAATTTTAAAAAATCATTAAAAATAGTGAATTTTAGAAGAAAAAACTATTAAAATTCATTCCATATCAAATTCACTCAAAACTAGTTAATTAGATCTAACATGCATACACAAAGAAGTAAATGATGCGATTTTGAATGTTTTTAGTTGAACAATTGAACTTGAAATTTGAAAGTTGAGAATTAATATTAAATAGTAGTTTTTATATTCATCAAATTGTTTTTTACATACAAAATATGGATTTAGAAATCCATGGCGATGGCATCAACAAAAACATAATATAAGAAGATACATCTAAGGTTGAGAAGAGCATGCATCGCTTGTCCTCTTAACACAAGCTCCAACATGTTGGAGCCTACGACATTTTTTATACGTAAAAGAAGCAGCTGCAACCATTGTACCTGCCGCCATGGTATCACTATCTACCACAACATCTTTATTCTTAGATGTACGAGCTCGCTCCTCCTCTTCCAACGCTACAAGCTTTGCCTCGTGATCAACTTGATCAACCCATTCATGGTCCTCCTTTGTAAACACATGGTTGTCATCCTCTGTGATCCACTTTGACTGTGGATCATACTCCTCTAGATCAATGGGTGATATGTCTTCCTCATCCCCTATAATCTTCTTGTGACAGAGGCAAAGGTCGTAATGCACAAATACAAGGTCATTCAACTTTTGCATTGACAACCTATTGCGGCTTTTGGAATGCATGTGCTCAAACATACTTCAATTGCACTCACACCCAAAAACACTGCATGGTTGGCTTAGCACTCGAATAGCAATCCTTTGACGATTCGACACCTTTGCAGCAAAATTTTCCCACCATGCATCTATAACCATAGGTATTAAAATGTCTTAGATTTCAATTCCAAAAAATATGAAAAAACAATAAAAAAATGGAAAATATTGATCATTCAACTCAAAATTTACCTGGCTTAATTGTTGTCCTCGCTGCCTTGCAAATATCTCGAGAAAAGAGTCTCCTAGTGCTTGTTTGTAGATCTCAATCTCGGACATAATCTTCACCCTTGTTTGCACATTTGTCTCCATGGCCTCTATGATTGTGTAAAGGCTGCTCATAACCTCCTCGACGGCTTTAAAGCTTTCAAGGAATTGGAAGTCTGGGTTCAAAAAGTAGGCACAAGCATGAAGTGGCCTATGGAGTTGTCTTATCCACCGTTGGTCAATGATATCCCAAATGGGCATATACTTAGCTTTAATCATGCCATAGACAATTTTTATTTGCTCTTTTATTTGGTCGATGCCCTTATAGATATAGCCCATTGTTGGCTTTTCTCCATCAACCACGCGGAGGAGAGAAACCAATGGTTCGGTGACCTATAACAAATATTAAAAAACGTAATTTAGAATTATAACTAAGTATTAAATAAAAAAATTAAATTACATAATATTTTTAAACAAAGAAAATGAAAATGCAAGCAACTTAAAATGACTTACATTTACAATCTCCCTTTTTGGCGCCCAAAAGTGGGACTCATCAAATACCCACTCTACAATAGCAACCTCGCCAATGCTCTTTGCATATGAAGACTTCCTCCATTTCTCGCTAACAAATATTCACTTCAACGAAGCTTTTGATTGTAGTAAAGATTGCAAGGTGAAGGAAGAGGTTGCAAAACGGGTTGCACCAGGTTAGACCAACTCCTTGTCGTCTATGAACTCTCTCATTAAAGAAAGGACCCAAGCATGGTTGTAGACATACTTACAAATATTATAACCCTGCTCCACAAGTGGCATGACCCACTCCATTTTCCCAATATCCTCTAGCATCAAATCGATGCAATGGGCTGGGCAAGGAGTCCAAAAGATCGAGGGGTGCCTTTGCATGAGTAGCCTACCTGCAACAACATTATTTGATGCATTATCTGTGACTACTTGTACCACACTTTTTTCACTCACCTCTGCAATAACTTATAAAAAAATGCCACATAAGTAAACATTTTTAATTCTCCTAGAGGCATCAATGGACTTCAAGAAGACAATCCCACCTGAAGAAGAAACCAAGAAATTCAACAATGTTATATTTTTTCTATCTGTCCATCCATCGGACATGATAGTGCAACCCTTATTCTTCCAAGTAACTCATTGCTCATCAGTGATTGATTTCACATCAGCCACTTTATTAGACAAAATTGACTCTCTTAAATCATCAATAGAGGGAACTTTGAACCCCCGACCAACAACGACGATAGCATCCATTAGCGCTTGCCAATAGGCTAAAATGCAAAATAAAATAAAATTAGAATTTAAATATAAAAAGAAGATTTAATAATATATAAACATATTTAGATTCTTAGAATTACATTAACATTCTAAATTCATAATTTTTTTATTCTTAATGTAGAAGAAATTAGAAAAATATGATATTAATTATTACATCGCTACATGAAAAGGAATGTCACAATAGTACCAAAAGTCACCCATTGTGCTTCTCGCAGCTACATGTTTGTCCTTGTTCCAACCTGTGCTTTCCAACAATGGTTGGGAACTAGGAGCACTGCGTGGGATGAACCAACTCGCCAAACTACGCTCTCTAGGACCAATGCCACCTGAACTCGATCCAAGAATTGGAGGCACAGGTTTGGATTTGGAAGCAACAACTATTTGTTGGTTTTGCTTCTCTTTTAACTCTTTTTTTTTATGAAAGCTCTCCAATCGAGCTGTGATCTCCTTTATAACCTCAGGCTTTGCGGTGGGACATACTGCAACATCACACTTAGGTATGCGGGCAAGGTGATATTTCAGGCGATAAATGCTGCCACCAAGAAACTCAGCCCCACAATATTTGCAAGTCACATGCCTTTTCTTCAAACCCTCAATGCCATGCTTCCAAGCAAGGTCTTTCAAATGTTTTGATCCTCTTGTCATGGTAACCATAGGACCCAAAAACCTACATTGTACATAAACAAAAATTAATGGTAAGGACCATAGGGTTAACATCTAACTTTGCAAATTTTAAATAGACAACCAAAAAAAACATAGAATAGAAAAACAACAATAACCATGGTTCATAATACATATCACAAGAAAAAACAGAAAGAAAGGGAAAAGATAAAAAAACAGAAATAACCATGGGTTTTAAATTGAAAATTTTAATGTGTAATGAAGAAAAAGAAGAAAATGCTAGGAAATGATGGAACTAAAAAACATAGAATAGAAAAACAACAATAACCATGGTTCATAATACATATCACAAGAAAAAACAGAAAGAAAGGGAAAAGATAAAAAAACAGAAATAACCATGGGTTTTAAATTGAAAATTTTAATGTGTAATGAAGAAAAAGAAGAAAATGCTAGGAAATAACGGAACTAAAAGAGAAGTGTTCATGCAATTTACCTCTTGTAGATGCACACTTGAATCAGCTCAAAGCCTCCAACAATGTACAACCACACACAATCCACAATGCACATACTTTGACTTGAAGCTTTGGATCAGCGAATGCACTTAAAAATAGCCAATCCATTGAAGCTCCAGCCTCCAAGGCTCCAACAAGACACTCACTTGTTGCTAAACCAACCTTTGTGTTGACGCAGTGGATTGCACCCTGGGCAGGAGGCCGAGCTCCTGCCTTCCACACGTCAAAATGGAAACTCCCCTCTCGCCTGTGGGACCGGCGAAGCTGGAGGGGAGAGTCTCTAGATAAGGGCTAGCTCCCTTTGATGTATCTTTTAGGCCCTGGATTCCTACTGCTAACAAATAAAATGAAAAAAGGGGGGGGATGAAAAGGGAGAAAGATGCTGAAAACAGAACGTAAACCTAAACTAAAAAAGGTGATACACCAAAAAAGATGACCCACCCAGCGCGAATATACACTTTTCACCAAGAAGAAGCTCCTATACACTTCATTTGATACGATAAATCCTTCTGCATCAGTGAGCTAGGGGTTCGTGAAAATACAAGGAGGAAGAAACTACCAAAGGCGTCATCAGACACACTTATGGCAGCCTATTCATAGGCACCTACACTCCTCTAGGGACACTTCTGGCAAACCTGCAAAAGAGAAACTCACAATGCATTAGACATGCTGAAATCACCCTGCGAAAGCATAAGGAAAATGACTTAACACAGAACAAAGGCATAGACACATCCAAAAGTGCAAGCTCAAATAGAGGTAAAAAATGCTAAGTCCTGATTCAAGGTAAAATCTGGCAGAGTTTTGCCTTACAAGCCCGAGAGATTTTTGGGCAGAGTTTTGCCTTAACGCTGAGAGATGGATCCCTCTCACAATGAGAATTTTACAATATATAGAAAGAGAAGAGAACTTGGTGCTTTCTGGGAAAGACTTTGGTGCTCTTTTTTCAAGTGGCCCATGTGCATTCCGAGCCTTGGGAAGAGGAAACCGTTTGATTGTCAGCTCCTGCTTTGACTTTGGTGTTCCAACATTAATGAGGAAGCATGGACCGCTCCTCTTTTCTGCGAACAGACTACTCCCTTCAAGGCATTTATGCGGCTTGTCTGCTTATAAATGCAAACTGGAGAAAACAAGCCGCGCTGCTTACTGTTTGCGCCGTTTGGTGACCACCTGGCAAGTGCTATTCCAACTGCAGGAGTAAATCCCTGAGTTGACACTTTTCCTTTGCCACCTGGACTGTTTGTCCGCTTCTGCACTTTGTCTCTTCCTGGTTTTGTCTCTTTCTGGCTCCTTAGGCCCTCGGGCTATCTTCTTGGCAGGTCGCTGAGTTCTTTGGCTCTTCCATTTTGTTTTTCAAAATCAACGGCTATTTCACCGCCTTAAACTTGACGTTCGCGCACCCGTCATTGCTTGAAAACCAACGGCTAGTTCGCCGTGCTTGACTTTGACGTCCTCGGCCCTGTCGCCCCTTGGACTTTCTTCGGCTTTCCTCTTCGATTCGGCCTTTTTTGTCGCTCCCTTTCCTTCGGATTTCTTGTTTTGCACCTTCCCAAAGGGGACCTGCCCTTCGGGGTCTTGAGAAAAGTCACTTTTTCTTGGCGAGAGACCCTCGCAAGGGCACATACCCTTCGGGCGGTCTTCTTTCTCCTCGGCGGGTTTCTTGCTTCGGGCTTTTCCCGCGAGCCTTTTTCCCGCGGACATTTTCCGCGGACAATTTTCTCGCGGACTTTTTTTCTGCGGACTTTTTGGCTCGCGGCTTCCTTTCCGAATTCCTTCGGACAAAAAGTCTGAAGAAAATATTCTATTGCTTTTGCGTCAAGTCTTTTCTCCGCATTTTTCGAATTCCTTCAGACAAAAAGTCTGAAAGAATTCGTTCTATGCCTTAGTCTTTATTTTTGCTTTTTTTCAACTGCCCTTTGAAAAGTGTCCTTTGGGATTCTTGAAATTGACCCTTCCGAAGGGTGTTGTTGCGGACCAAGTGCCCTCCGCAAGGGCACTTGTCCTTCGGGAGGCTCTCTTGAACTCTTTGATTGAACCGCTCCTTTGAACCAACCGTTGAACCATTTGATTGAACCGGTTCAATGGTTCAAACGGTTGTTGAACCAAGGCATCGAACCTAATGTTTGAACCAAAACAGTTGAACCAACTGAATTGAACCAAGTCTTTGAACTGAGCTGATGAACCATTTGATTGAACCAAAGCGATGAACTTTGCCGATTGAACTTTGTCGTTGAACCAAAACGATGAACCAAAGCATTGAACCAAAGCGTTGAATCGGTTCAATGGTTCGACGGTTCAAAGATGCCAACTCTTGGAAAGATCATGTCGTTGAACCACTTTCCCAACCTTAAGAAAAAGTGTCTTTGAATCATTTCATCTCTCTTTCCTTGTGAATTTCTTTAGACAAGAGTCCGAAGAAGTTTTGTAAAACCTTGCACTCTTTGAATTGGTTCTTCATCTGACGAAAGACATCAACTATAGAGTCCGTAGAAAAGTCTGCAGAGTCCATAGAAACTTCACCTGCAGAGTCCATAGAAGTTCTTGTGGAGTCCGTAGAAAACCTGCAGAGTCCGTAGAAACCCTGCAGAGTCCGTAGAAATTTGCAAAACTTGTGCAAAATCAAAATGAATTGGCTCAGAACAGCAGGGAAAGAAGGGGACCGATTTTTTTTGGCCTGTTGGGCAAAAAATGGTCAACAAATTGGCGACTCCCAGGGGAAGCATGCCTGCTATGCTTAGAGACCAGTTGCCTTGAAGTCCATTGGGCACGGAGTCAGAAAACAACTTAAAAGAAAGGTAAGCAATAGCCCCAAAAGATCCAAGAATCAATCATGAGCCTTTACCCCAGACACAAGGGGAAAAACACACACAAGGCTAAAAACACTACTTGTGCAAACTGCACTTAGGGAAAGTAGGAAAGAAAACTGAAAACCAACTACTGTGTACAACTAACCAGGTATATTTGCTTCCCTCCTAGATCAAAGGGAAAATTTCTTAAGTCTCCTTCATGGCAAGGAAACTTATGGTGCCAGACAAGTGGCTGAATGGAAAGGAGATTTGGTACCTGCTCCTCTTGCCTGCCACCTTGATCGGCTCGTATCCAAATGAATCAGGGGCAAACATGCTTCCAACATATATGTATTCTTCTTGTTCTTGGAAGCTTGCCACCTGTTGGTTCTTCATGCTGGTGTATCTTATCAAGAAATCAATCGCTGCTGGCTCATCACCATAAGCCCCTTGATATGCATCATTGATTGGCTTGGCCCCTTCTGCCTCATGCTCGGGTTCCATGGCATGATCATCCTCCTTGATGACTTCAAAAAAAATATCTTTAGACTTACCAACCTCTTGAAAGGGTAAATCTGAAAGCTTGCAACCCTTTTGCATACTTATTTGAGTCCCAATGCTGCCTTCTCCACTCTTAGCCAGCTCATAGCCTCCTTGAAGAATAGTGTAACCTGCCCCAATGACTTCAAACAAATCGTTCAAAACATGGTCAAGAAAGTGTCCATGCTCCTCCATGACGTTTTGAAAAGTGAGAAAAGGGTCAGAGATCACTTCTTCCTCATCAGAGATAGAGGCAAAAGCTTGTGACTTGTCTTCTTGTTCATCGAAGGGGGTACCTATGGTGATCTCCTCCTCATCCGCACTCATGAAGTCTCCCTGAACAGTCATAAACTGAGCATACTCCTCTTTACTTGCCCCTTTCAAAACAGGTTCCTCCTTGAGAAGGGGTGAAGTGGAAGGCTGACGGACGAACTCATGTGGAAGAGGAGGCAGTCCTTGAGCTAGAATCGAATTATTCTCATCTTTCCATTTGGCCAACACTTCATCTATATTAGGTGTGGCCTGATAGCTCTCTTGGAGGTGTGTAGATGGGGTGTGTTCAGACATGGAATCTGCTATTTGGTCTGAAACGTCCATCACACGTTGGCTGAGGAATCTCGCTCTGGACTCCAACTCTGCAATTCGGCTGTCTATATCTTCTTGGAAGAGCCTTTCCTGGAGGTCACAAGCATCATCATGATGGGTAGGAGCAGCTTTATCTTCTTCAAGGTTTTGAGCAAAACTTTTCTCCTCTTCCTTCCTGCCCCAAGATTCCACTGTTTGCTTTCAACTCATGACATTGGGATTGGAATTTTGCTCCTGTGAACAGGCAGCAACTTTATCCTCTTTACGGTCCTGAGCTGGTTCATGATGTTCCTCCTAGCTTGGGATCTGGAGATCATACTAAGAGACTTGAGGAAGTTGGGGAAGGTTAGGGAGGGTCCGCTGATGTACAGGAAAAGCTGCTTCAAGAGAGATGTGCTGGTTCATGATGTTCCCTCCAAAAGAAGATTCACAATCTAAGGAATTGAGAAGGTTCGTCTCCATGGGAGGTTGCTCTAGTTCCCTTTGATGTTTGAAGGCTAGGCGCACGGGGTTAAAAACATGATTGATTGATGCATTAGATGAGCTAGAATGAGCAAGTGCTATCTGATAGAAAGGATTTGGTGCACAAGGGGGGGCTTTCTTTAGAATAGGAGGGGGCACACAAGGCTTGTCAAAATTAGGTTGGGAAAGGGAAGCAGGGGATCCTTTTAAAACCTCATGAGAAAACAGGGGCAGACCTTGGGCCAAAATCACTTGATTTTCGTCTCTCCACTTTACCAACACTTCATCAATATTGAAATTAGCTTGAGGATTGGTAGGAGGGGTATCTTTTGGCGTAGGCTCCTCTACAAGGTTTGAAAGTTCCATCTCTCTTTCACGAAGCAGTCTCACCTTAGCCTCTAATTCCTCAATTTGCTTAGCTAGATTATCCTGAAAGAGTCTTTCTTGGAGCTCATAGGAATCATCATAGAGATGGGGAGTGCATGAAGGTTGCCATGAAATGCAAGAAGCTTCCTGAGGAAGGGTGGGAGGAACTTGAAAAGGACTAACCTCATTTTGTACCTCACACTCTTGGACAATGTCTTTCTCCTCCTTGCTGTTCCATGACTCAATCATTTTATTCCAGCTCATGATATTAGGACTGGGCATCTCCTTTTGGGGTGATGGGGCCACAATGTGAGAGGGTAGTGAGGGTTTGGATTCCACTTCCCTTGTTGCCAAAATAGACTGCTGCATTTGAAGATTTGTCAATTCAATCTGTTTATCAAGATTAGCCTTAAACACAAGATTTACTGTTTTGGAACTCTCCTCAACATGATTGGGGAAAGGACTTTGACAGGCTTGACTTGGCTCATAAGCAGGGGCTGTGTATGACTGATATGATACTTGGGGCAGCGGGTATGCAGGTTGATAGACTTGGTAAGGCTGCCTCTCATAAATATTCAGCCTCTCTTCCAAAGATGCAATCAAACCACTCACATCTAGTATCTCACTTGTAAGCCTTTGCCAATTGGCTCTTTTAATGGGAGTCCATTCACTCTTAACCAGATCCAGTGCATTTCTCACTTGATGGACGACATGATCAGGGATTTCTTGGCCACATCCCCTTTTGGTGTCAAGCTCTACTACATACTTTTCGTATCCCAGTAGTGCTCGTTTGAAGGTGGAAAGGGGTTGATTGGCAAAGAGATTGAGTTGAGTAGAAGTGACACATTGAGAAGACTGGGCATAACGCTGATATAGCTCATGACAGCACTGAGACTGGTCATATTGGACTTGATAAAGATCAACACAAGGCTGGTAAGGATCATAGCCAAGCTGGCCAAGGAAAACAGGGTCCATGGTTCTGAATGATGGAATTATACATACCAAAATACTATTTCTTGATGGCACCAGAACTGCTTAACTAGTTGATTTAACTCGGAGTCGCCATTGGTGTTGATGAAAAAGCCTCCAAAGGCTGGTTGGTTAAAGAACACACCAAAATTCTTCAACTCTTTGGACAAAACTTGTCCTAGTGAGTCCCATCGGGCGTGCCAAAAACTGTTGACCTAGTGGATTGCACCCTGGGCAGGAGGCCGAGCTCCTGCCTTCCACACGTCAAAATAGAAACTCCCCTCGCCTGTGGGACCGGCGAAGCTGGAGAGGAGAGTCTCTAGATAAGGGCTAGCTCCCTTTGATGTATCTTTTAGGCCCTGGATTCCTACTACTAACAAATAAAATGAAAAAAAGGGGGGATGAAAAGGGAGAAAGATGCTGAAAACAGAACCTAAACCTAAACTAAAAAAGGTGATACACCAAAAAAGATGACCCACTCAGTCCGAATATACACTTTTCACTAAGAAGAAGCTCCTATACACTTCATTTGATATGAGAAATCCTTCTGCATCAGTGAGCTAGGGGTTCGTGGAAATACAGGGAGGAAGAAACTACCAGAGGCGTCATCAGACACACTTATGGCAACCTATATACAGGCACCTACACTCCTCTAGGGACACTTTTGGCAAACCTACAAAAGAGAAATTCACAATGCACTAGACATGCTGAAATCACCCTGCGAAAGCATAAGGAAAATGACTTAACACAGAACAAAGGCATAGACACATCCAAAAGTGCAAGCTCAAATAGAGGTAAAAAATGCTAAGTTCTGATTCAAGGTAAAATCTGACAAAGTTCTGCCTTACAAGCTTGAGAGATTTTTCGGCAAAGTTTTGCCTTAAGGCTGAGAGATGGATCCCTCTCAAAATGAAAATTTTACAATATATAAAAAGAGAAGAGAACTTGGCGTTTTCTGGGAAAGACTTTGGCGCTCTTTTTTCAAGTGACCCATGTGCGTTCCGAGCCTTGGGAAGAGGAAGCCGTTTGATTGTCGGCTCCTGCTTTGACTTTGGTGTTCCAACATTAATGAGGAAGCATGGACCACGCCTCTTTTCTGCGAACAGACTACTCCCTTCAAGGCATTTACGCGGCTTGTCTGCTTATAAATGCAAATTGGAGAAAACAAGCCGCGCCGCTTACTGTTTGCGCCGTTTGGTGACCCCCTAGCAAGGGCTGTTCCAACTGCAGGAGTAAATCCCTGAGTTGACACCTTTCCTTTGCCACTTGGACTGTTTGTCCGCTTCTACACTTTGTCTCTTCCTGGTTTTGTCTCTTTTTGGCTCCTTTGGCCCTCGGGCTATCTTCTTGGCGGGTCCCTAAGTTCTTTGGCTCTTCCATTTTGTTTTTTCAAAATCAATGGCTATTTCACTGCCTTAAACTTGACGTTCGCGCACTTGTCATTTCTTAAAAACCAACGGCTAGTTCGTCGTGCTTGACTTTGACGTCCTTGGGCCTATTGCCCCTTGGACTTTCTTCGGCCTTCCTCTTCGATTCAGCCTTTTTTGTGGCTCCCTTTCCTTCAGATTTCTTGTTTTGCACCTTCTCGAAGGGGACCTACCCTTCGGGGTCTTGAGAAAAGTCACTTTTTCTCGGCGAGAGCCCCCTGCAAGGGCACATACCCTTCGGGCAGTCTTCTTTCTCCTCGGCGGGTTTCTTGCTTCGGGTTTTTCCCGAGGGCCTTTTTCTCGCGGACATTTTCTGCGGACAATTTTCTCGCGGACTTTTTGGCTCGCGGCTTCCTTTTCGAATTTCTTCGGACTTTTTGTCCGAAGGAATTCCTTCGGACAAAAAGTCCGAAGAAAATATTCTATTGCTTTTGCCTCAAGTCTTTTCTCTGCGTCTTTCGAATTCCTTCGGACAAAAAGTCCGAAAGAATTCGATCTATGTCTTAGTCTTTATTTTTGCTTTTTTTCAACTGCCCTTTGAAAAGTGTCCTTCGGGATTCTTGAAATCGACCCTTCCGAAGGGTGATGTTGCCGACCAAGTGCCCTCCGCAAGGGCACTTGTCCTTCGGGAGGCTATCTTGAACTCTTTGATTGAACTGCTCCTTTGAACGAACCGTTTAACCATTTGATTGAACCGGTTCAATGGGTCAAACGGTTGTTGAACCAAGGCATCAAACCGAATGTTTGAACCAAAACAGTTGAACCAATTGAATTGAACCAAGTCTCTGAACCGAGCCGATGAACCATTTGATTGAACCAAAGCAATGAACTTTGCCGATTGAACTTTGTCATTGAACCAAAACGATGAACCAAAGCATTGAACCAAAGCGTTGAACCAGTTCAGTGGTTCAATGGTTCAAAGATGCTAACTCTTGGAAAGATCATGTCGTTGAACCACTTTCCCAACCTTAAGAAAAAGTGTCTTTGAATCATTTCATCTCTCTTTCCTTGTGAATTTCTTCAGACAAGAGTCCGAAGAAGCTTTGTAAAACCTTGCACTCTTTGAACTGGTTCTTCATCTGTCGAAAGACATCACCTGCAGAGTCCGTAGAAAAGTATGCAGAGTCCGTAGAAACTTCACCTGCAGAGTCCGTAGAAGTTCTTGTGGAGTCCGTAGAAACCCTGTAGAGTCCGTAGAAATGGACCTGCAGAGTCCGTAGAAGTTCTTGTGGAGTCCGTAGAAACCCTGCAGAGTCCATAGAAATGGACCTGCAGAGTCCGTAGAAAATTTGCAGATTCCGTAGAAATTTGAAAGACTCGTGCAAAATCAAAATGAATTGGCTCAGAACAGCAGGGAAAGAAGGGGACCGATTTTTTTTGGCCTGTTGGGCAAAAAATGGTTAACAAATTGGCGACTCCTAGGGGAAACATGCCTGCTATGCTTAGAGACCAGTTGCCTTGAAGTCCATTGGGCACGGAGTCAGAAAACAACTTAAAAGAAAGGTTAGCAACAGCCCCAAAAGATCCAAGAATCAATCATAAGCCTTTACCCCAAACACAAGGGGAAAAACACACACAAGGCTAAAACCACTACTTGTGCAAACTGCACTTAGGGAAAGCAGGAAAGAAAACTGAAAACCAACTACTGTGTACAACTAACCAGGTATATTTGCTTCCCTCCTAGATCAAAGGGAAATTTTTTTAAGTCTCCTTCATGGCAAGGAAACTTATGGTGCCAGACATGTGGCTGAATGGAAAGGAGATTTGGTGACCTGCTCCTCTTGCCTGCCACCTTGATCGGCTCGTATCCAAATGAATCAGGGGCAAACATGCTTCCAACATATATGTATTCTTCTTGTTCTTGGAAGCTTGCCTCCTGTTGGTTCTTCATGCTGGTGTATCTTATCAAGAAATCAATCGCTGCTGGCTCATCACCATAAGCCCCTTGATATGCATCATTGATTGGCTTGTCCCCTTCTGCCTCATGCTCGGGTTCCATGGCATGATCATCCTCCTTGATGACTTCAAAAAAAATATCTTCAGATTTACCAACCTCTTGAAAGGATAAATCTCATACCCATATCCGTATCGGTAATGTAGCTGCAATATTAACAAACCACAATGTAATCATAAATATTTATCAAGAAAAATGTGCCATCATAATATTTGTCATAATTTTACAAGGGCAAGGGCAAAGCGACATTAACAAAGTTGCTGTGATCATATGCCAAGAATTTGTACTAGTTCTTAAAAAAAAAGTTACGACAGTGAAAACATGATGAAATATCCTTATAAATCATTGGAATTGAATGCTTCTCCAAGCCTTTTATAAACAATGAACATTATATATTGCATTTTTGAGTCTAACACAGGGAATTACGGGCATGGAGGAAATCCAAATAATGTTATCAATCTCCGTCTTGTTAATGTATGTATGATCAAAAAGAATCTTGAGATTTTGGGTATTTGCAATATGATGGTTTTTAAGAATCATTCTAATTCTTTCTTGGTACAAAACTATTTTTCCTTCAGCACCAATGAGAGGTTCCATGGATGCAATTATTTGAAAGTGAGGATTTTTTTATGATGTACATGTGATATTTTAACAGGGGTTTGTTGTATGGATGTGGTGCAGATGCATACCTAATGCATCCCATTTGACTGTACTACTGACTTGGCTGCCGATTTTTAGTGGAGTATATTGGACACCTTAATTTGACATTTGTTTTGGTTTATTGGATGTGCTGCAGACACATGGTCTTGCTGAATATATTGCACAGGTATTTGATTTTCATCCTTAATTGATTTAGTTCTAGAGCTTCATATGTCTACCTAGAAATCTATAAATCAAATTACTTTTTATGTGTTCCAGGAAGAGATGGAACGCAAAAACGGTTTTTGGTGGTCAGCAGATAGTAGCTATATTGCATTCACACAGGTAGATACCACTGAGATACCTAAATTCCGAATCATGCACCAGGGCAAGGCCACAGTTGGTGGTGGTGCACAGGAAGACCATGCCTATCCCTTTGCAGGAAATGCAAATGCGAAAGTACGGCTTGGTGTTACTCATGCAGCTGGAGATGGAGTTACTTGGATGGATGTGAACTGTGGAATAGAAGGCAAAGATTATGATGATGAGGAGTATCTGGCCAGGGTTTCATGGATGCCAGAAAATGTACTTACTGCTCAAGTCTTGAACAGGGCACATTCCAAGCTGAAGCTTCTTAAGTTTGACATAAGAAGTGGCAGAAGGGAAGTTTTATTGGTGGAGGAAGATGATATTTGGATAAATTTACATGATTGCTTTGCTCCCTTGCGTAAAGGTATTGATAGGTTTGTAGGGGCCTTTATTTGGGCTAGCGAGAGATCTGGGTTCAGACATTTGTATCTCTATGATCGGACTGGCACTTTCTTGGGACCTATCACGGAAGGTGATTGGATGGTTGATCAACTAGTAGGTGTAAATGAACATACAGGGCTTGTATATTTTATTGGAACAGTGGATAGTCCACTGGAGGCCAATTTGTACAGCACAAAACTCCTTCCTGATTGGAGATTTCCACTGCAAAAACCAAAGAGGTTGACTCAGGGTAGAGGGAGGCATGTGGTGATTCTGGATCATCAGATGAAGAGATTTGTCGATATTCATGATTCTCTAAGTAGTCCACCTAAGGTCTGGCTCTGCTCTTTAGAAGATGGCAGTTTGTTAATGCCCCTATATGAGCAACCTGGTGCAACACCTCGCACAAAAAGTTTGCAACTTTCAACACCAGATCTAGTTCAGATATCAGCAAGTGATGGTACCATACTGTATGGAGCTATATACAAACCTGACACGAGTCGATTTGGGCCACCTCCGTACAAGACTCTGGTCTGTGTATATGGGGGCCCCAATGTTCAAACTGTTTTTAATTCATGGAAGAATACAGTTGATATGAGGGCACAATATTTACGCAGTAGGGGAATCTTAGTTTGGAAGGTTAGTGATCTATTATGAAGAAGATATGTTTATGCCATCTCCTACATTTAATGAAAGGTCTGCATCTTTTACTGTTGATCTTTTGATCTCATCTGGATTTTGAATAATGTTTTCAAATCGGGCAATTTGATGTATACTATAAAAGTAAGAGGAAAATTATAATAGTTAATAATTTTGTATCTACCATTGGCTAGTCATTGTAATTTTCCAGACACGATCAAGGATTCCTCTTGAAAACCAAAAGTATGAGGCAAAGGGCTATTTGGTTTTATTTTTGGCTGTGAACAGCTGCTCATTTCCTGCTTTATTCATTAGCATCTAAATTCTGGAATGCTTTTTTCAAACCTTTCTACATTCTTTTTCATGACATGTTGGTCTTCTGTAGCACTTATTCGATATGTGAAACGTCATTGAATGGTTTCTCAAAGTTGGTCTCCTCATGCATACTGAATATCGCCATCTCAGGCTGTGAGTTGCCATTGTGGCATTTAAGTACTCCAGTGTATTGCCACCATGGGCATTAGTGGTGGGGGATTATGTAGCTTATTTGTTAGTCTAATTATTTATTCCTGATTTATAACGTTCCACTGAGTTGCAGGTTGTGCACAATTGTGTAGGTGGAACAGTGGTTCAATTCTTTTTTACTTAGAAGATAAGATGTTGTAGTCATACATATCACTTCCAACTCTGTGTGTGCCTGTGTATGTGTGCATGCGTGTGGGCATGTACATGCACGTAGGTGTCTGCACATGTCTGTGAGTGTGTGTGCATGTGTACATGCGTGCTCGCGTTTGTGTGTCTATGTGTGTGTCTGTGTATGTACTTCTTTGGAAAACCCCTTTTGAGCACCAAAGAGGCTATGCCACTTCAACACACAATACATCATATACTCAGATTGGAGGGCAACAACATATAATTAAATTACAGGTAACATGCTTGCAGGTTTGAACCTGGGTTATCTTGGTGGTAAGTGCCCCAAATTACTGTTACATCATAACCCTGCGGACATTTGTATATAAATACATTATGGTGGCTGTTATTTCAGTTTTTGAGGCTACCCGGTTTATGGTTTGATCAATATTTTCTTTAAGTATTATCCTCATCCTGTGGTTTCTCTGTGCTCTGTAGCTTGACAATCGAGGGAGTGCACGGCGAGGATTGAAGTTTGAAGGTGCATTGAAATACCATGTGGGACGCATTGATGTTGATGATCAAGAAACAGGAGCAAAGTGGTTAGTCAAGCAGGGTCTAGCAAAACCAGGCAGAATTGGAATTTATGGATGGAGTTATGGGGGCTACATGGCAGCTATGGCCATAGGTCGCTATCCTGAAACTTTTAAGTGTGCTGTATCTGGTGCACCTGTGACAGCATGGGATGGATATGACACCTTTTACACAGAAAAGTACATGGGCATGCCTTCAGGTAATCCTGCGGGTTATGAATATAGCTCTGTAATGCATCATGTGCATGGAATCAAAGGCAAGTTGCTGCTTGTACATGGCATGATTGACGAGAATGTGCATTTCAGGCATACAGCTAGGTTGGTTAATGCATTAATAGCAGCTGGAAAAGGGTATGAACTTTTGTTGTTCCCAGATGAGAGGCACACGCTTCAGCAGCTTAGAGATCGCATGTATATGGAAGAGAGAATATGGGAGTTTATAGACAGGAACTTATGACTCCGTCCCAAATATGATGTTCAATTTTATTCATCAGCCTAATAATTAGGTTGGTTCTGGAATCTTCTCTTTTATTTATGTATTCAAATGTACAGAGGATTTGTGTTTTGGGTTTACATTGTTATGTACAGAACCATTTTTTAGCCAATCACCTTCTGCCAACATAAAGCCAATTTGGAACTATTTTTTTTTTCTAAACTGAGGTAATATTAACCTACCGGAACATAATAACTTAGAAACTCAGGCTATTCAAAAGCTTGTCTACCTTTGTTCTTTTTTCTTTTGGATGAGATCATGTGACTTGTAGTGGAAGTTTTCAGATTCCCCAGTCTTCCTGCTGGTTTTGTGTGTGAAATACTGCATTTTGTTTTCCTTGGGGTGGGGGATTGGTGGTTTTCATTCGAGGACATCTGAGGTTATAACCTGCCTACAATGCAAGCCTTGCTTTTTTGCATCTTTTTTCACTTAAGTGCAATTGTAAACTTTAGCCTGCGGTAGATAATCTGGAACTACATTATATAATTAAGTACATGCGCCACACAAAAATGTACATTCAAAGCAGAAAGACAGACATTCCTCGAAAAAAGAGAGATCAAAATTGATTCATCTCATTATATATGTACAGGCCAGAGATAGCTGATCTATCAGTGTAGTTTTTTAATTTAAATCATTTATTTTGTAAATTTATAATATAACTAATACCAAAAATGTTCTGCCGTTCTATGTGCAATTGTGATTTCATCGGTCCCCTAAACAAACACGTTTATATTTTTACTCCTTTCCCTACAACTAAATACATTGAGCTGTCGATCATGATGCATTCTGAGAGCAGCTTGCAATATCCTCTGTCTAGAATGCTCATTATGCTCCCCAAGACGCTCAACACACCATCTCTTATGTAGTTGGAAGCAAGATGTGTAGTTTGGTCAGTTTGGCCAAACTCATATATACGAGTTATGTTAGCCTATTAGCACTCTAAATATGAAAAATTGATTTACTTGCGTTCTTATGATTGCACTTAAAAAAAGAGAGCATCAGCAATTTTTAGAAATCCTTAAATGGGCTGTTTCATCATAAAGAAAATATTGGTCGCACACCTAAAATGTTGGTTATACACATGCTTGTGTAACAAAGATTGATTTGTTGTTCATTATTAATGACAAGGTCCACTATAGTTAAGAGGTTCTAGATTAGATAGTGTACTTATTGAGATATGATCATTTGTTATCTATATTTGTGCACTTATTGATTCGTGCACTTATTGCTTTTTACGCTGGTCGTAAAACAAAATTGTGTAGTAGCTATTTTAAGACCAATAATGTTGGCCAAATGGACCCATAATTCTATAGTTAACATACTAGTAAATGCTATACACACTCAAGATTGTAATATTGAGACTAAGATAGGACTACATATAACTATAGAATTTTAGTTAAGGGTGTAGAGGTCAATGTAAAGGTGAAAGAAAAAACGTCCCAGTCCCTGTAATGCCTTTTGACACTACATCTCCTCAATCTGAATTGACAACTTTTGCTTCTCAAAATTAGATATTAGAGTGCATTTGGTAAGGGTTTGTGGGCACTCTGGTTGCTAATCACCATGAGCGGCCCTCTCATTTTTCATTATTAATAATTTTAAGTTTCATACCTTGCACATTTGTGTAATATCTATCTACTTCTATTTCCAACTCTAAGATTTGTTTTCCTTCACATTGGATGTACCTAAAAGCACTACCAGGGATTTTTTTTGTTATGATACTAATATGTTCCATAAGAACATATATAGTTTCATTTGTAAGTCATCAACACGATTCTTAACATACGAAAAATATGAATCCCCAATTTATATTATTTTCTGTAAATACTTAGAATTGTTCTTAGAATTGTGAAGCAAAAAAATAAGTTAGTTGCATAAAATGATATTAATGAAAGAAGTAAAACAATATGTGAAAATGAGAATCAACAAAAGAATCTATCTTAGAGAATCCCAATGTGAGAAAACTTTATAAGAGGGATTGTACCCCATCTTTGTTGTTGTCATGTAAGATTTATTAGCCTATTTTGCTAATAGAACCTTCAATAATATAAGGAGTTTTGATGCACTACTACAATGTTCTACAAGTTTGTCTTGTTCATAAAACATACTTAAATAACATGGTTCACTTTTCTACTATGTTTTATACACATCATACAACTCTAAAATGATTAATATATAAATCCAAGGATATATTTATATAAGTATGTGAACAATTGAATTAGACAAAAACTCCAACGACCATTTCCTACTAAGAGATGTAAGAGGAAACATTGAGGGTTTCATTTTGAATCCACAAATCTTTGCTTTTTGTCTCATATGGGGCAAAATCATCACGTGTCATATATATATATATATATATATATATAACATTGAGGGTTTCATTTTGAATCCTCAAGTCTTTATTTTTTGTCTTATATGGGGCAGAATCATCACGTGTCGAATCATGTATCAAATATGTATGTATGTACGAATTCGACATATGTCATATATATATATATATATATATATATATATATATATATATACATTGAGGGTTTCATTTTGAATCCTCAAGTCTTTATTTTTTGTCTTATATGGGGCAGAATCATCACGTGTCGAATCATGTATCAAATATGTATGTATTTACGAATTCGACATATGTCATATATATATATATATATATGAAACATTGAGGGTTTCATTTTGAATCCTCAAGTCTTTATTTTTTGTTTTATATGGGGCAGAATCATCACGTGTCGAATCATGTATCAAATATGTATGTATGTACGAATTCAACATATGTCATATATGATTACATGTTTGGCACATACGAGAATGTCACTATATGTTGGTTTCTCATATAATGTGGACTTTGAATCATCCTCAAATCTCTCTTCACATGTTTTATAACTTTTTATATCTTCTATGATTCTATTCAATACACACACACATGCGCGTGCACACACACACCACAAATTTGACATGTGTCATATATGACCATGTATTTGGCACGTGCAAATATGTTACTACATGTTGATTTCTCATGTGATGTGGGCTATAGAATCTTTGGATCATCCTCAACTTTCTTCACATATTTTATAACTCAATTTATCCTCTATGCTTCTATTTGTACAGTTCTATTTCATTGAGTGTGAGCATGTCTCAAAGTGCTCCATTAGTCATACAAACTATGAAGTTGGTTTGGTTATCTTAATCAAACTAAATCACAATATTATTTATGATTTATTTGGGATCATATTTACTTTGTATTCATAGTTAGCTTTGCTTTATTTTTGTAAATGGTAATGAGGATAGAGGAAACATAATAGAGGATATTAGTTTTATTCATTAGTATTTATAGTTTGGTTCGTGTTGTTTTTATTCGGCCATGAAAACAAATGATAGATAATGAGGCATATGTTGTACTAGAAATCAACCATTTATTGCTTTAATTCAAGTACACCAAAATTTATCTATAGTTGAGTGCATTTTAATATAACTATTTACAACTTTAACTCTAGTATGGCAAGATATGTAAATAGTTGAATGAAATTTAATATATCAATTATTTTGTTTAGGTGTTGATCTATCTTGGGTTTGTGTTTGTGGTAGTGGGTAATTCCATAGAATTTGAGATAGGAAGAAAATTAATATATATTTACATATGGTTTTTGGTATAAGAGGATGCAAAAAAAAAGTAGATCCAACAAGGCATAGGCATAGGCATGGACATGTGGAAGGAGTTGATGGTGGGGGTAGAAGGAATTGGGGAACGAAATTGTGATGTCACATGATCAATGGATGGGGTAGTACAACATGCTAGTGTAAGAGGTGGCAGTGGAGGGATAAGGGGAGAGATGAAGGTGGGGGTTGAGGGTTGAAGGATGATGATTACAATTTTGAGCATTCTATTTACTTTGTATATGTAGTTTGTTTTCCTTGGTTTTTGTTTGCCAATGATAATAGAGGACAAATAACAAGGCATTAGTTTGTTCACTTGTATTTGTAGTTGGGTTTGTGTTGTTTTTGGTTGACAATGAGAACAAAGGGTAATTAACATCACATAGATTGTGCTAGCAATTAACCATTTATCAATTAATTTGTTTAGGTGATGTCTATTCATTTTTGTATTTGTGGCAACCAATAATATCTATAATTGAAAACCTAAATGCGATTGGTATATTTGTTGAACTGATTTTTTGTTTTAGTTAGAGAAAAAACTAAATACAAGGAGGGATTGTTATGGTCATGGGGTGGGAGAAAATAGTGGTGAGGTAGATGAAGATGGGTAATGAGGTTGTGGTGTTGTAAGAGTATTGGGTGGGCTAAAAGGAGGAGGTGATAGGTGATTATATAGGAGGTGATGGTGGAATGAGAGAGGAGGATGGTATGGGTGGTGAGGAGAGAGGGATGGTAAGGCTAGTGATTGCAAGGTTGTGGAGGTATGTGCTCATCAATTTTGACCTATGTTTAATGTATTTTATTGATACATATTTGTACTTTTAAGCAACTATTTCAATTAATCAAGACATGTACTATCAATACAATACCAAAACAAATGAAACATGTTAGATTAACTAATATTTGATATCTATGGTTTTTCTTATTAAGATAGAATTGATGTAGTACTCCAACAAAATGTTTTCTATGTTATACTATGCACTATTGCATAGATAGATGAAAGATTAGAAAAACAATCCAAAATATCTTAGCTTCAAATATGCAAGTAGACAATAATAACTAAAAGGGTCAAAATGCTTAAAAAGTAATTTGTAGGGCTAAAAGAGGTGATTATAAGGGAAAGATTTTGCACTTGCACTTAACACATCATAATCATGTCAAAACAAAGTGTAATATGCAACAAAGACGAATAGTCATGATGCCATTATGGGTTGTTCTAACATTATGTAAAAATATAAATTAATTATTAATGAAATTGATAGATCAAATAATCTTTCTTAAAGCAAAAATAAAAGCTTTAAAATGATAATGATTATCAAAATTTAAGGTGCAAATCACTGTTTTGATATGTTAGCATATTTTGTCTCTTTACTAATTTCATTTAAAGGTCCTTTTGTGCTTTGTGATTATTGAAAATGTAAGTGTTGTATAAATTACAAGCTTACATTTTGTAAAAGGTGACATATCTTACTGACTTAGATTTTGCTCCCTTATAATATGTAACTATCATGCAATATCGAAAGAATGAGTTGAGAAAGAAAAAGAAAGAAAGAAAAGATGAAATCATCATACATTGTGATGTGCACATGTACATGACTATGGAAAACTTAAATCCACGTATAATACCCATATCATTTATGGATATTTCCACTTCAATATTTATAGAGAATACAATTAATAAAAAAAATGAGGATAAATAATCTACGACTAGGATTCAATGGAAGATTAAATCCTAATAAAATGTATAAAATTGCTTTTGGAAGAGAAACAATATATACATCTACAAAATATTATTCTCTTAACAACATTTATAGAGAAAGAAAGAAAAGATGAAGTCATCATATGTTGTGACGTGCACATGTACATGGCTATGGAAAACTTAAATCCATGTATAATGCCCATATCATTTATGGATATTTCCACTTCAATATTTATAGAGAATACAATTAATTAAAAAATTGAGGATAAATAATCTACGACTAGGACTCAATGGAAGATTACATCCTAATAAAATGTATAAAATTGTTTCTGGAAGAGAAACAATATATACATCTACAAAATATTATTCTCTTAACAACATTTACAAACTATATATGCCTTTAAATGAAAGATGTCTATGGTTTGAGAATCTTGAAAGGAGGTTGATCCTATTCCATTGTGCATCAACCACTTTTATAGAATTGGAAGCAAATAATGCATCCACCATTGTCCAATTAACATATTTGTGCATCTTTCAAGTGTTTACATTTTTTCAAAAACTATCTTTCAACACAACAACCATTACACACCAATGCATATGCCTCTTCCCTTGGCAATATCCAAGAAATACACCTAATTTTGAATATGATATTTACCATCATATCATTCTTAGGCAGTGTTGGTAGCTAAATATTTATAACAAACTACTGACAACAAATATCATAAAGGGCATTGCATGTATAATACATGTTTCCAACATCCACAATTGCAACCCTACACCCTTTTACACACCATATTATGTTCATCTAGTACCAGGGTCATTTATTCCTTTATTTCAATTATTAAGAATTATAAAGAACCTATTTTACTTAGTCAATTATCTTATTCCTAATGAATATTTCAGTTGAGCTATTTTACTTGGTAAGATATCCCATTTTGAAATAAGAATTAGGCATGTCATTCGATTATAAGAGAGTCGAGTCAATTTTTTGATTTCAGGATGAGTATTATGTTCCAACATTAGATGTACAAATAATCTATCTACTTTAGCTTAACAATTCAAACCCAATGTCTGCCCTTATGGGTGTTGGGCCATTACATTCTAAAAAGGTAGGATCTTTAAAGACTAATCATCTTTATCAATAAGCGAACAACCACTTAATGAGCCAAATACAAATTCACATATGAAGAAGAAGTAGATAAATATGAAAGTTTTTTCAATCATAATAATTTGATTAATGGGAATCACATTGACCTATAAAGACCTTATCATTTAAAGCTTACATCCCTTGAAGCTTAAAAATTCCAAATTTAGTGGCAAGGTTGGTGAATCTTAACATGAACACCAATAAAATTTCATAATTATTTGCATTGTATTCAAAGAGATAAATGGTAAAAATGCACCAAAGTTTTTTTTCACAGGCCTTAGAGAAATAGTTAAAGATTTCACCAATCAATCTCATAACTCAATCTCTTCTTGGGAAGACTTGAAACATTCCCTCGATATTTGTTTTGAAAAGGAAAAAAGTTGAGTTTGAACTAATCAATGAATTCTCTAACAAGACCACCGATCCTAGCAAAAGCATTTACCAATATGTTAGTTTAGAATTTCAAAGTTAAGGTTGAGGATTCTCCAAGACATCAGGGCTTCAAAGACACTTTCACTCTCTAATTCATTAACTATATTTTAATTAATAACAAAAAGCTCTCCAAGAAACATAAATAGTAGTGTTTGAAAAGACAATGACACACACCTCATTGACTATGAAAAGAAACTTAATAAATTGGGGATACAAAACCTCATTATTATGTTGCATGATATTTCATAAATCATTAATGTCATTCATAGTTTAGGAAACAAGGTTTATATTGTTGATTAAAATAAAGATAAACAATAGATCTTTAATTGTGAATAAATATTCTTTAACTTTCACATAATCTTCTAAATTTTATTTTAAGTTTTGAAAAGCTTATCATGATTTTGGAATTTGTGTTACAGTTTCTAAGTTTATGAAGTACTTTATATATAAATATGTCAAGGATTCTACTTAAATCAGTATGTTGACACACCATGAGGAAGATAAACGATACTCCCACTACTAAATTTGGACCAAATAGTGATGTTAAATTGATTAATAGAGAATAGATTTAAATTGTATCAAACATTGTTAATAGTGAGGTTTACGAAAAGTTAAATTTAAACAACTTTTGGATGGATCATTTTAAATTTTGTCTCCATGAGGGAATGGTGATAAATAATGAAAAAGAGAAAGGATTCACAGATTTTGCGCCCACAACCATCCACTCAATACATGTCATCCATGCTTTTAGCCAGCCACCCCAACATGAATCCACATCAACAAGAACCTTAGCAAGTATCCATGCAAATAGAGAGAGGGCACATGAGAGAGTAGACATCCTATCCAACATATGCCACCATGGCACCAACTTCATTAATATTTTCCCCTACAACTTCTGAAAATCCTAATCCTTGTAATTCCTTGAAAACCCTCATTATATAATGATCAAGTTATCATAGTTGTAAATACCATATCCTTATCTTCTCAACTTGTATCATCACCCTCCCAACTTGTCTCAAAATAAGATATCCCTTAAAACATAATAAATTTTGTATTCTTTTTCCTAATAAACATGTATGAGTTTGGATTGGAGAGCTAGGGGAAAGGGGTTTTTTCTTCTTCAGGTGTCTTAGTTGTAAATGCCTTGCTAGACATGTACACAAAATGAGGAAGCTTACAAATTACTCAAAAACTATTTGAGGAAATGTCCCAAGCAAAAAATTCTCATTATAAAAGTAAGTAGTTTTTAATTTAAATAAACCTGTAAATTCCCTTATACCTTGAATAAATGAGTTTAGCTATAAATAACCTTGAAAATGCCCTTAAAAATCTTAAAATACAATGATTAAGGAGTTTAGTTGTAAATATTGTTACAAACACCTTAAAACCACCATTATACATTGATTAAGAAATTTTAGTTGTAAATAACCTCACAAATACTTGTAAAACCCTCACTATACGTTGATTAAGTATTTTTTCCTTTCAAATAACTTTACAAATGACCTTCAAATCTCCATTATATACTATATCCTTTTATTAATGAAGAAATAGGGTATGGACCTTTCAAAAATTTGACACGGAGAGGTGGATGATGATTATTGCAATATCAAATTTCTTCAATACATGGAAGTTTAGTAGTGATAATCTATCATCATTGTTATCACTTTCTAGAATGGATTGTATTGGACAAACTACCTTTCCTAGAGATGTGATTTGACTTCCTCTATGTAAAAAGTTGATATTTGAAATTATTACTATGGGGATCTCTCATACATTTTCATCCCACAATGACTCATGTGTATCAACAAAGATCATGTAGCAATGTGTGTCCTCCATTTTACTTTATATTTTACATTTATGTAGTGTTTTGAATTTATCAAAAATTGATTTTGAGAAAAAAAGTTCTCATATATACATGGTTCAAATTGTTATGACATGGATGCCTTTTATAGTTAGTGCTACTAAGACCTTCAACTCTTATCTACCAATATTTTTATTGTGACAATACTGTAGTTATTGTACCATGTATGGACATGTTTAATTATGATGATAAAGATATCACTATCACACCAAAATGCAAAGTCATTGAAGTCACCTCTCATAGACTCATTGCACTCAATTATTATCTTAGATGCATCTTACAATACCTTGCCCAAGAAAATTGATCCATGGTAGTTACATAATTCTTCTCTATGTAAATTGTGCAAAGATCCATCTAATGTGGTTGTTGGAATAATAGGTAGTTCACTTCAATAGTACAATGGTATAGTTATCCTCTTAGGAAGAATGTATATACCCATTGCTTAGTCTTAAACCCATGGTTAAGCCCCACTTTAATCTCAATTATGGTGCTACGAAGTTTTTCTACCTTGTAAAGAAAATAATAATGTTATTTATTGTGTATATGTAGATGAAGAATATACAACTGTATGAAAATAAGATAATCCTTTGGGTTTTATGAAATTCATGAGCTTAAACATTCTTAAACACTTATAGAAAGTTATGCACATAACTATATATTGTTAGTTGATCCATAACACATTTATATCCTCTTGAAAGGAAAATTGAACCTTATGATACAAAAAATATGACAATGTGTATGTATTTAAAACTCTAGACAACTTAAAAGTTTCTCATCTCACTATATGGACATTTGAAATTCATGCAATTAGTCTCCTAGAATTGAATGATAATGCATCATCCCCTCAGTTTTTGGCAAATATGTGACAAGACTAACTCTTATTAATCAAAATTTTCATTGTGAAAATATTGCAATAATTATATGATATAAAACTCTTATGACATGTAAATGAAGAGTATAACTTTGTATGAGCATAATATAGTCCTTTGGGGTTTTGAAATTGTATGACTATGTTTTTAATTATAGACGACTTAGAAGTTTTTCACCTAGTTATATGATTGTTTAAAATTCATGCTATAATATCCTAATTCGAATGATAATGTTGCTTCTTAGATTGATTATTGATATATGTAATCATTGTTGAGAGAATACCTATTTATGGAGATATAAAAACAAAAACATGGGATACTATGTTTTGGTAGATGCTACTTAAGATGTTGTGATGTAAGTAGACCTCTTTTAGGTCTCTTACACGATTAGGTCTTCTAGGTCTATCAATAGGCTTTGTAGCCTTCTTTATTTATTGTTCCCTCAATTAAAATATCTTAGAATGTCAAGGTAAAAACAAATGAATTATTTAAACCAATATTGATATTAAATTCTTTGCAAAAGAATCAAAGAAACTTTTTCAGCTCTAGGTCTATCCTCTCATGTTCTTACCTTTATGTCTTTTCTAACTAGGTCTGCTAGCTTCTCCAAAGAGTCTATTCACTCCAACATGACTCTCAATGCTTACACAAGGTTCTTAAAATAAATACTTCATTTATATATTGATCTACGACCTTCCTTTACCCTGATCTTTGCCCTCAAAACACAAAATTTTGCCTCTTAGACCTTATTCATAGACCTGCAATTGATCAATTAGTTGTAACTTGAGAGATAGAATTCAATAGATATTGAAAACATACTAAAAAATTTCAAACAAATTGATTTACCTCCTCACAGGGTTTCAAACCCTCTTCATCACTCTTCTTGGAGTTATACTCTCTTCTTGGGTTCTCGAACAAGGTTTCTTACTTTCTAATAAGACTGCAGTTAGGGGAAACATGAATAACTCTTTTAATAGTTGATCAAAAATTTTACAACCACATTTAACACTTCACACACATTATGACATACCATATAATAAATTTTGAGCCCTTTTGTAAGTGTAAAACTCAAATTATAGAAAATTTTGATCCTCAAAATCCTGTTTTAGGCCTAGTTACAAGTTTGCACAAAAGGAAAAATAAATATCTTTCATTTTATGGGCCTTTAACCTATTAAACCACTTTAATATCTTTTAATACCTTCTCACACACCTTCCTATCAAGTTTTAATACTTTTGACCATTTCCTTTGTGTTCTATGAGCATTTAGGTGACTTGAAACCCTAAACTAGGGTTAATAGGACTATCATAGGCTGATAGCAAACAAAATGGCAAAATTCAACTTATAATGATTGGTTTTGAATCTTTTCAATTGGAACAACATATTTTTACCTTCCCTGTTCCCTATAAATACATTTCCATGCTCGATCAATCTTTAATTACTAAAAAAATCACTATTTCCCTTGACGGTTATAAAATGTTTACTCTGTTTCAGGCTGAGAGTACTTTTCTTTCAATTTATTGATTTTTAATGCTTGTTATAGAGGGTTTTGGGTATGAAATTCATCTACACACCTTATATCAACTCCGTGAAAAGGTTTATAAGTATTAATTGTTCAATAAACCTCACAAACTCACCTGCAATACTATCTAAAACACCACAAGCCTGCATATCATAAAAACATCAAAAATTACAATCAATAAAGCTTGAAACACATCCACATCATTCAGTTACTGATTATGAAGATGACACAAGACTTCAAATGATTGGAAGAAGGATTTCTTCGTTTATTTTTTCTCAACTCAAGTACAATCCTTATAAATCCTTTTGCAAATCTTGCCTACAAAGGCTTTTTAACCTTATTTTCTCCTTCTTTCCTCATGGTTTGTACATATCACTTATAACAACATTCTAAACTTGGTTTTATTTTTTATTTATGCACCAAGTATCTCTTAACAACTTTGAAACTCATTCAAACATGCTTAACTTAGCCTTTTCCTACATTTCACATGCTCCTACTTGACCTTTAGACAATTTTAACATGAGTTTTGATCTTAAACATATTAGGAACACCTTCTAGCACCTCTTGACCCCTTCCATGAGGATCAAGGCTTCTACAATATAACAAAATACTCAAAATCCTTTACAACCAATTCAAATTTATGAACTTACCATTTTGGCGGGAAAACTCAAAATTATACTAAATGATAGATTTTTTTGAAAATCTAACTACTAGAATACCTCTAAAATGACAAATAAGGACCTTCTAAGGCCTCTCATGACCAAACTAAACCAATTTTCCATTGCATGTGATGATGCTCGTGCATGTCTTAATTAGGCTAATAGGCACAAGCTATAATAGTGATGTGGGTGGTGGTTGTGAAGTGTAATAGTACAAGATGCCAATAAAAAGTATTGACTTTAAATTTGATTTTTATTTGACTGTTATATATGTGTTTTTATTCTTGATTAAATAATGAAATAAAAAAATTGTGATATTTTGGACAATAATAGAGTTTGACCCCTATTGTTGTTTGGTAAAAAGATTTTTTCGAACCCAACACAGATGTAACATAATTATGACCATCTATCAAAAATCAATAATAAATTCATAAAATCATTAATTAGTATATGATAAATTCAAAATATATATCCTCATAATATTTTTTATAAATTTTCAAATAAATATATTTAAAATATATAATAATAAAATACTACTTTTAATCATACCTCCTTAAATAATTTATAAATTGTTAAATATTTATATAATTAAAATGTTGTCAATTTTAAGATTTTTTTTGCTACTTGACTTCGTAAACGTCATTAAAATCATTCATTCATTTTAACTATTTTGAAAAATTCATCCTTAATCTCATGGCCAAATAAAATAGACATAATATGGTAGCTTGGGTTCCTCCACGTAAGATGGGAATATTCATTGAATGTATTAATGCATCCCCAAATTTAGATCCACTTTTATAAGATCAAAATCATGATTATGATTATGGTATTCATTTAGAGGTTCGGAGGTTAAAAAATAATTAGTACCTTTCAAGGGTTAAGAAATTCTATTTTAACTTTTCATTATAATATTTAAATTAATTTTTGAAGATGTTGGATATTGAATTTAGAGGTTCGTAGGTAAAAAATATGGTAATTCATGTTGAAATTATTTGGTGTAATTTTTTATATTTGATTTGATGTTAAAATTAGATGGAAAATTTAAAATATGAATATTGATTTTTTTAATTATAAAATTTTGATTCTAAGTTTTAATTTATTTTTATTTTGTCATAAATTAATGTCAAAATTTTGGCATATATCTATTTTCATCATATATATTGTTTACATATTTTAATATTGTAATTTTGATATGAATTAAAATATAATAATAACATTTCTCTATTTCTAAATGCTATTGTGAGAAAAATGTATGAATTTTGAAAATGTATAAACTAGTAAAATGTAATATTTTTAATGTAATTTCTATTTATAATGAATTTTTTTTCTTCAGATTTTTAATTATTATTTTTTATATGACGACTTTTTTATATATACAAAGATATATTAAATTAGGGATCTCCATCCAATATATATTTGGAAAAATATAATATTATTTTGAATTTATTTTGGACATATGTTCTTGAGCTATGGATCTAGTCGAAAAATATTTTTATTATAAATTTTTATTAATATTTTATTTTTAATTAATTTATCAATCCTAAAAATTTAGAAATATACGATCTCCTTCTTTTTATATTTTTCTGTATAATGTTCAAATCAAATAATTTTTCATCAATAAAACAAAGACATTAGAATGTAGTGTAAATACATTTTAAAAAAAAATTAATAATACATTTTTATATATTTCCCAATATCACAAAAAATGGTATTTTTCTTATAAATAACCTTAATTGAGTAAAAAATTAAAAAGAAAAACTAATTTTTTTTTAAAGATCTATTATATTTATATGTGAAAGATCATATTTTCACTCACCATTTGGCTTGAAATTATGGGCCATGAATTGGCATTTTTAAGTGAATTAAAGGTTGTCATTTTATTTGTTAAAGATTTGGTGCCACTTCCATGACACAAGGGTTTGGAATGAAAATATGTTTTATCGGTTTAATACCAAGTCCACCCGCCTAGTCGCCACCAGCCCACTATTATTTATTTTGTTTTTAAATATTAACTTTAAATAAATATTTAATATATAAAATTTAAAATTAGTTGTTTTTATATTAAAAATTAAATAATTACTTAAAAAATTAAAACAATAAGAAAAAAAAAAAAGTTTAAAATAAATGATTACAATCACTTTAAAAATAAATTCCTATTAATGGGATTATGTAAATTAAAAATGGCTAAAAACTTAAAGCAAATTAAAAAAACATGTTAGCTTAATATTATATATAATTGTGAAACCAATTTATTATTTTAAAATAAACATGTACATTTTTTGTTAGAGCTACTTTTAGAGGAGAAGATGGGAAATTAGAATGGAGAGGAAAAAAATGTCATTGACAATATTTTCGAGAACAATATGATGAATTAAATTGAAAAATATATAAATAATATAAGGGTAAGTGTAAAGAGTTGATGGGTCAATTCGTGGACATTTTTACGAATTGATCATAAATACGTACACATTTTTTTTAATGATTGGTAAATACCAATCCTAACACGTGTACACATTTCTTAAAACATAGTTAAAAAAAACTCGTCACTTTCATTTCATCTTGATCACACCATGATCGTGTTCATTTTCCGAGAGGAGACAACTACCACCACACACTGTGTTCACTTGAGTTTTCCAATTAACTCGATAAATCAACAATGTCTTGTCGAAAGAGAGGTAAGTAAACTAAATTCCTACCAATTAACGAAAAATTAATATTTTTAAGATTTCCATTGTTTTTTTGTTAAAACCATTTATTTTTGGGTTTGTACATCCCTTTTAAGTGCAAGACAAAATTTGAGAATTGAATAAGAAGAAAATAATCCACAAAAACCTCCTAACCCTCCTAGCCCTTCTAATCCTCCTAGCCCTCCTAAAATTCTACAAGACCCCCAAGGTAGTCAGGAGGATTTGGCCGCACATATAGTAGAAAATAAAACACATCTATTCAAGAGATAATTAAGAGAATAAGGGAATCTGTTCGATCAACACCCACCATGCTTCTTTGGAAAATACCTTAGAGTCATTACTAGAGTAAGTTAACTCAATAACGTGTCAATATAGGTCTTACTATGCTAATACATTCTCAACGAATAGTGTGAGAGATTAAAAAATAACAAAAGACAAAATTTGTGCAATATTAATTGATCCATTAGCCAATGCACTACCTCTATTATCATGCAAACAATTCCCAATCCATTGGTGCCAATATAATTTGATAAGTGATAATTTTGGTACTGATGGTGGATGGTCTTTGATTACCAATCTTGTAAAAACCATGGGGTTCCTTTGTATTTTTTGAGGAAACTTTGTACGAGTCTATCCTCAATGAAATTCTTAATTATTTTGACTACTTAGATTTTTAGTACCGAGGAAAAGGCTTTGTACAAGATAGACTAGGTGCACATCATGCACCTAATCAATGTACACAGGTCTATATCCAAAAGACACATCAGACCAAGATAATCCCCTATGTAGTGAAGGAGGTTGTCAAGATTGACACTTTGCATGCACTTGATGTGCTTACAGAGACCTTTGTTCTGTATATGAGTAATCTTTTTGACACTGATACTGGAGAGGGTTGACATGGGAATGCTCCAGCTAGCGTTGATGCTCGACTACACCATTGCAAATCCAATTAGGAATGGTAAAGGCATTCCAACTCAAGAATATGAGGTGTTAGAAATAAAACATCACACAAGGAAGCTGCAGATATGATATACAAAAATAAGGCAAATCATATATTATTCAGAAATGAAGCATACGAGTATAATAGATAAGCTCTTGCATAAATAGGTAAGGCAAAATAGAGAAATAACCTAGCTGACCAATATGGGATAAATCCTCACATATGACAAACTCACTACAAGATGAAATAATTAGCTAATACACTAGCAAATATGAGAAAATACATGAAATACATATTCTAACACCCTCCTCAAGTGAAGCTAGGGGCTAACAAAATTCAAAAAAGAAATAGTGGAATATCCACAATATGAGTCTGAGTAACTAGACTTGATAAGGTACTCATGTACAATATGTATCCATGAAATGAAGATGGAAGATGTCCTCATGAACACCCCCAAAGGACAACTTATGAAACCCAAAGCATGCCATGCAACTCAAGGAAATGAGGTGATGCAAAAGGCTTCATGAAGATATCTGCAACCTACTGCTGAGTCGAAATGTACTCCAAGTTAAGAATTCCATTCTGAATATGCTAATAAATGAAGTGTATATGTACCTCAATGTGCTTGGTCCACTGATGCTCAGCTGGTTTGCAAGATATATGAATTACACTTTGATTGTCACACCAAAGTATAGTGGGTGAATTCTACTTGAAGCAAAACTCTATCAACAACAGATGAAGCCAAATAATCTATTGGCTCATTGTAACTACTATCCTATACTCAACCTATGTAGATAAACATGCAATAACATACTAATTCTTGCACAACCAAGCAATAGGTGAAGAACAAAGATAAAAGATGTAGCCATAAGTGGAATGCCTATTATCAAGAGACCTTGCCCAATCTAAATCACTGTATCCAACCGAGTAGAACCCTTGGTGTAGTATAATCCAAAATGATTAGTGCCTCACAAATATCACAAAATCCTCTTGATAGTCTGCTAATGACTGTCATGAGGGTCATGTGCAAACCTAGATACAAGCCCAATTGTAAATGAAATGTCAGAGTATGGTTCAAATACATAAGACTCCCAACCATCTGCCTATATAATCTATGATCACAAAGTGGAGTAGTACAAGAGGCAGTCAAAGTCACTCTAGACTAAAAAGGAGGACTTGGCTTGTAATCAACCATGCCAAAATGCTGAAGAAGATCAAGGGTATGTTTTTGCTGATTCAAATAGATCCCTGTATTTGACTGTGAAATATGTAAACAAAAGAAAAAATGCAAAAGACCAAGATCTGCCATGTCAAACTATGTTGAAAGTGTTGTTGAATAATCTAAATTTAAGATGAGGAGCTACTTGTGAGAAGCAGATCATCAACACACAAGATTATAATAATAATATCCTCCCCAATACGTTAAATATACACTGTGGGATCAGAGTGGCAGTAAATAAAGCTAGTGGAGAGAAGAAATGAATCCATCTTCTCATACCAAGCTTGAGGGGCCTATTTGAGATTGTAAAGAGACCTCCTAAGTCGATAAACGAGAGAAGACTGATGAAAAAACCCAACAAGCTATTCTATATATATTTTATCATGCAAGTCTCCATGCAAGAAAACACTCTTAACATCCATTTGATATATTGGCCAACCTTGTGATGTAGTAAGATAAAGTAAAAGGAAAACATAATCCATCTTGGTAATGGGCACAAAAATCTTAGAGTAGTCAATACGTTTGACCTGCAAGAACCCCTTTGCAACAAGACATGCCTTATACTTGTCAATGGATCCATCAGCTGTATATTGAGTGTGGTAAATATATTTGTACCTAACCAACTTTCTTCCCTTAGGAGGAGTGACCAAATCCCAATTGTGATTCTTCATCAATGAAGAATACTCATCTGTCATTGCATCATCCCACTCTTATATCTCATGAGCCTATGAAAAAGACTATGGATTCCCAGAGAATGCTTGACACAAATGTCCAGTACTCATAAAATGTGCATGACAATGTCAAATAGGTGGAAGATCCTGTATGAATGGTGCTACCTTAGTAATTATAGTATGAACCCACTTAGGTATAGTGGCAACATCAATGTGAATAGATAACCTCCTCAAGAATATCCTGAAATGGCTCCTCAAAGAATGAATCCTTGAGAGGCGGTGAATCATCGAAATAAGGAGGCATGGAAGAAGATGAAGAGTCATGAGATGTGAAATGCTTATCAAACTGTACATGAGTTCAAAAATGAACATCATGAGTATCAAGATCTAAAAGATGATAAGCTCTCATGTCCTCACAATATCCTACAAAAATCAAAGGTTTGTTCTTCTTATCCAATGATTTCCTTTTCTTCTTTGGTACAAACTCCCAAAGCAAGTTTCTCAAATACTCAAAAAATTGAGACATTAGGATTAGTTATAGACTAGGCCTCCTCTGGAGTCATATTCTCAAGTGTTTAATGTGGTGTGTGGTTCTGAATGTAGTTTGCATAATTAACTACCTCTACCCAATATATAAGAGGTAAATCTCATTAATGCATCATGCAATTAGCCATCTCCTTTAAAGTTTGTTTATTATTTTATGCTAATTCATTTTTTTATGGAATATGTGCAATAAGATGCTGGAAAAAAATACCATAGATTGCCAAAAAATCAGAGAACTCTGGATTGAAGTACTCCCCCTATTATCTATATGAAGCTTCTTGATGCAACTTGATGACTATTTCTCGACCAAAGCCTTAAATACTTTTAAGTGAAAAAATACATCACTCTTGTACTTGAGGAAATAAACCCAAGTATGCCTCAATAAATTATCAATGAAGGTATGTGTATACTTAGCTCCATTGAAAGGAGTAGGAAAGACCATCAAATCACTATGCACAAGCTCAAGTGGTGAAGAAGCTCTTGTGGACATGCCCTTAGGAAATAAATCTTGGTGTTGTTTCTCCAATGGGATAAACTCCATCAAGACATGAAATTGTAGGAAGACCCTCTACCATAATATAAGTGCTCTACTCATTCGAATATCTATAGTTGAGGTGTCCAAATCTCTCATGCCAAAGTTGACTCTTAAAATCTGCATGAGAAACTAAAGACGTCCCTAAAAGAGAAGTATCATCAAAACCCTCAAAATAGTAAAGTCAAGAACTATGATCAATAACACATTGTGAAATAAATGTGTGTGGCTCTAATAAAGCTCAAACTTTAGCGCCATGTGGTGTGAAAGTCACTATCTTACCCTGACCAGAATGACAAATCTAATAAACTAAAAGTAGATTGATGGTAATGTCTAAAACATATAATGCATCATTGATACAACCACCATCTAGTTGTATTCACCCCTCCCCTTAACAAAAATGAAGGAATAATCTCCAACCTCAATGTTGAAATTATATATCAGACCAAGAGATATAAAGGACTCCTTGGTAGAAGTCATATGGTGTGAAGCACTAGAATCTGGAGCCCAACTATCTGAAATAAGAAACTATGATCTCCCAACAAAATTAAGTGATTTTTCATGCTTATGAGATGGAGGAGTGGAGATACAAATCTTGTGTTTCCTAACAACATCCTCTAAGGCTTGCATTCTCTTGAAACACCTAGACTCTCTATGACCAGTCCCCCCACAATAGGAGCAAGATAGGCTAGACTTATTCTTAGATTTGGAAGATGGTTTGGGTTTAGATGTATTAATGTTGGGCTTAGGTGCATTATGAGGTGGAGGAGGAGTGTTCATATTCTTAATTTTAGTTTTTCTTTTAATCTTAGGATGTGAGGCCATTAATGATTTTTTAGAGGTGAAAGACTTAAGGTGAGATAATTTAGATTCTTTCTTAGTAAGTCTCTAAGTAAACAACTTTAGATCTGATATTTTGAATGTGGTACCTAAGGCATCCATACTATAGAAAAAGGTAAAAGTAAAGATTTGGAATGGGCCACTCAACTTAGACAAGATCAAGTACACACACTCTTCATCCTTATTATCTCATCCACTCCCCTTAAATTGTGTCAACAAATACTTAAACTTATTTAGGTAGTTTACAATGGAGGCAAAGTCATCTAGATTTAGTGATGTAAACTCCACTTCAAGCTACATCACTCTCAAGTGATCTACTTTTTCAAACAAAACCTTTAACTTAGTCCACATTTTGAATGGAGAATCACACCCATCAAAATGAAATAAAAGACTATCACTCACATATCTTCCAATCAAGCCCATTCACTCTTAAAATTTAAATTGGTGCTGAATTTTTTTAAATTCACATGTAAACTGTGGTTGTGTTTCATTCATTAGGGACCATAATCTTTTACGCTTTATGATTGTTTCCATTTGATGTCTCTATGTGTGGTAATTATGTGTAGTTAAAGGCTCACAATGGCCAAAATTATAAGTATAAGCCATTATACCTAATCACTAAAGAGAAAAAACAATGCAAAGGGTACACAAAGTAAGTATCGAGACAACCCTCTAAAAGATTATATTACAAGACCCCCCTCCTTAATTTGGATCTTTATAAAATTAGCTAATTTTTGAAAATTAATGACACCAATAGATAGAGAATCAAAAAACATGCAACTTTGAAAAAAATAGAACTCAAATTCAAGTTACGGTTCAAAATTTACAAGCATTAAAATTTCCTGTAAAATGGGTCAAAACATTAAAAAAATCACTACAAACTAAAATTTGTGACCAAATTAGTAAAGAACATAGTTGTCCAACCACTCATTAGAACCAAAATTGAACCACAAACTTAGAAACGTAACTGCCATGAAAAAATATTCTCCTGGTTAATGCTATGCTTTCGTAAGCAAACTGTGCTTCCACTTGAGGCAAAAAATAAGTGTTGTAAAAGCAAAAATGAATGGACAACTAGGTTTTCTTAAGTGAAAAAGAAAATTTTAGGTTGTCTTTGACTCTAGATCCTTCTAGTAAGATGTAAATTCAAATCTTCTAGAAAAATAAGCACCAAGGTTGAAATTTTTTTCTCTCTCCTCAACACCACTCTCAAGCCTTTTAATGCCCCAATCTTAGAAAATACCAATTTCTCTCTCCTCTTGAAGTAGGTAGATCTAAATTTTTTCAAATTTTAGTCCAAAAAATAAATGATAACAACAAAGAAATAACAAATTTGGAATGGCTCCTCTTCCTTTAAGATAAAAAATAACTCAGAAAGAAAATATAGATCTAACACCTTTGCTGAAGAATGTCAACGCCAAGCTGAGAAGATGAAAAAGGTTCCAATGCAGGTCTACAGAGATAAAAGAGAAATCAAAGGATGCCAAAGTAGAGATAAGATGCCTAGCTCAGATCTAAAAAATTGATCAACAAAATAGATCTCTTTTCCAAGTGCCACTTTGCTAGTCAACGCATAAATGATGCCAAAATCAGATCTTACAGATTACTATGCTTGGCTAAAGTAGATCTATAACAAAGGTGCCTCTTTCTCACAGTCAGATATGAGATAGAAAAGAATAAAAAACTCCAACCTCATTATTAGATCTCAATGCGTACCTAAATATCTCAACGCTACACTCAAATATGCAACACAAATTTGAAAATGCCAAAACCAATGTAGCATAAAAGGCACTTAAAAACAAATCTGATATAAGACAAAAATGATGCCTAACTGTATGTAGTTATTTTAGTTAGTAACAGAGGGTGGGTCAAATAATGATTCCAAGATTAATATCTCCACAAAAGCACCAAGGAGGTAAAAGGATGTCTCGATTAGAAAGAAAGTGCCAAGATTTGATAGAAAAATGATGTAACTATGTAGATCTTAGAACAAAATAAAAACTTCTAAACTCATATCTGAAGCAAACAAAGAGATAAACCCAATGTTTAGCCTCAAATCACCAATCTAGCACATCATGTGAAAAGAAGCAAATCTCCACATGAGGCTTGGAAGCAAGAGCTTCAAAAACAATGAAAAGCTTAAAAATATTCAAAAAGTCTTGAAAAAGGCACCAAATGGCACCAAGATATCCTCACACACCTCTCTTCTATACTTCCTCTCCACAACAAGGGAAGAAGAGTAAAATTATTTAAAAATTAAAAGCTAACGGATAGTTGAAACTTCTTTAGGGCTCTGGTACCATGTTAGGAATGGTAAATGCATTCCAACCCAAGAATCTGAAGTGTTATCAACAAAACATCACACAAGGAAGCGGAAGATATGATATGCAAAAACAAGGCAAATCATATATTATTTATAAATGAAGCATATTAGTACAATAGGTAAGCTATTGCATAAATAGGCAAGGTGAAATAGAGAACTAGCCTAATTGGCCAATGTGGGATAAATCCTCACATAAGATAAATTCATTACAAGATGAAATAGTTATCTAATACACTAACAAACATGAGAAAATGCATGAAATACATACTCTAATAGATCCTATGGTGTTATATGCATTGGAACTTTAGATGAGGATGGTGGTGGTTTTAAGGGGTTAGATGCTATGGTTATGACTAACGAGTTTTTGGCACATGCATTTGTTGTGGACACCTTGACTTCACTTGTGCATGATACTTGACATGTTGCCAAAAAAGAGAATAAAAGCTTATAATATTTAACATTTTAAATTTAAAAAATATTTATATTTAAAAGTTAATAATTAATTTACATATAAAATTTAAAAATATATATGTCATCATTTTTTTTGTAGGAGACAATCCTTCCATTTTCACAACTAGATTGTGGGTCGTCTACTAGTGTTTATGTTGTTACTCAACCAATGTATACCTATACAAAGGTAATTTTTCATTAATTTTATACTTCATGTACATGTATTTATTTATATAGATATTATCAACTAACAATCATATTTTGATTGTTCAATTAATGACCACAATGGAGACTCATCCATCTATACAAGCGGGAATAGACATAGGCATTATTGTTGCAATTTCATCTTCACAACAACTCATTATGGTATTATAATTTGTAATGTTGAATTATAAATATAGATTTGTTTAAATAATTTTCCTTGGTACTTATGTATATGTAACTAACATGAATGTATTATCTACACAGGGTTATTCGATGATGTCTAATCATCCCATTGAGATGATTAACATGGAATCAATTCATGTTGTTTCTTCCTTTCACACTCCTGTGCATGTGACTCAACCTATTGATTTAACTTATATGGGGATTATGGAATGCAAAACCTTAGGTTGCTAAAGTGCTGGAATAATAAATCAGGGAATAAATATATAAATATCAATAGCCTTTGATTTGTACAATAGTTAATTTAACTTATTATTCTATAAATAAAAATGAAGTACAAGAGATGTACTTGGCTGAAAACTGGCTGAGATAGATAAGTGATAGGCTGAGAATTGGTATAAGGATTGTGAAAGATGTCATGAATAGGAACTAGGAGTTAGAAACCCTCTTGGATAATAGTGTAGTGCTCTAGATAGTAGTGCATAATGCTAGTGTCCTCAATAATGTGGTAGTGTCCTTTTACAAGTAGGGATAATGAACTTCTGGCTATACCTTCATCTAGTTTTGGGAAGTCTATGCCTATATGCATGGATGTTGGTTCGCTATCTATTCCCTATTTTAACTGATTCTAATGACAAACCCTAGGTCTCCATGTTTGCTAGGGTATTTGAGGAGCATAAATAGAAAAAGAGTGAAATTAGTCAGGTAGTATGGACATGACCTCAACACCCCATGTGCTAAGCATTGCCTATATATCAATACCTTGAAAGGGGATCAAGCGCGATATAGTTCTCCCAATCTAAGTGCTAGTGCAAGTGAAAGTGAATGCTAGTATTAATGCTAGTTTAAGTGCTTTGAGTGTGACTTGAGACTATAGATTTGAGTAATCTAAGATTTGAGATGCTATAGATGGGTGTATGTAGAGGTAGGGAAGAATAGGGGTCAATGACCTTGATTTGTGTAACTATTTCTGAGTTTGTTCATGAGTATTTGCATTTGATTTCCATCTAGTGGATAAGTGAATGAAAGTGGTTGATATATAACATTTTGGTGCTTGTTAAGATGTTAAATAGGTCTAGGCCAACCCTAAGAATGCTTTTGTTAGGGTGTGGAGCTAAAAGCTTCAACCTTTGCAAACTGAGGAATAATGGTTGCTGAGTTCTACAGGAACCGGCGTCGGCAGCATGACCGACGTCGGCAGGATCCAGTGCAGAAGGCAACCGGCGACGGCAGGAAGTCAGCCGACGTCGGCAGAACCAGACCAGCAGGGACCGACATCGGTCGCCTGTGTGTTCCCGAAGTGTTCGTTTCACGGACAGTTAGTTAAGTGAACTATGAGTTTGCATGTCAAGACCAGCCAGAGTCTTGGGCTGCGAGGACAGTTGTCTAAATTAAGAGTCCTAGTTATTGTTTGAGTTAAGGATCTATTTATAGACCCATTGGCATGTATTGTATAAGGTATGAGATAGAAAGGAAGAGTTCCTTCTAGTTGTAAGATCTATGAGTTGCAGGTTGTTGCAAGCTCATTGGTGATCTACATGTAAGCTTGGTCTTTGAATTGCAGGTTGCAGGTTCATGAGAGATCAGCTTGAAGTGCTATAGAGTGCTTGATGTACCGGCAGGGTTATTACTGACTGGTTGGTGAGGTGAACACCAATTCTGTGTGTGAGTTGGTTGTTGGGACCGTTTTTTGTGTAGGAGAGTGTGTGTGAGAAGAATTACTGTACACTTGAGGTGTGGCGAATCTCTGTAAGGTGAAAGAGTGTGGCGGCTCTTTGATGTATTCTTTTCTGTTAATGTTAATACAAGATAATGTATTGTCTCTCATATTCTGTGCTATTGGTGAATTCTAGTTACTTGTGTTTCTGGTTATTTCCGCATATTCAATTGCTTATATATTTGGTAATCATACTGTGCTCTATCTGAGGAGCAAGATCCTAACCAGTGGAGTCAGAGCATGTTTGTTGTTCCCTGATCTCCTGACAAGTGGTATCAGAGCCTTGGTTGTAGGTTCTTGAGCTTGATACCAACAAGTGGTATCAGAGCTTTTGGTTGGGATACTAACAGATTGGTGTAGATCTGGGTAGTGTGTTTTGATTACAGGTTACTCACAGGGTTTCTGTTTGAGTGGGAGTTGAGCAATGTCAGAAAACAGTCAACTACGAATGGACAAGTTCAATGGCAAGAACTACCAATTATGGAGGATGCAGATTGAGGACTATCTGTATCAGAAAGATTTGTACTTACCGTTGGGTGGGGTTGCTAGCAAACCCTTTGACATGAAAGATGAAGAATGGGAGGTTCTTGATCGGAAGGCTCTGGGATCTGTTAGATTGAGTCTTGATTCAACTGTGATTTCCAGCTTATCACAGTGTAAGACAACGGTGGAGTTGATGAAATCTTTGGCAAATTTATATGAAAAACCCTCGGCTTCAAACAAGGTATTTCTTATGAAGCGTTTATTTAATTTGCAAATGTTGGAAGGTGGATCTATTCATAGCCATCTTAGTGATTTCCATGGTTTAGTAAACCAGTTAAGTTCAGTGAATATTGTATTTGATGATGAACTTAGAGCTCTCTTAATCTTGTGTTCATTACCTGAAAGTTGGGAAGGTTTGGTAATGGCAGTTTCTAATACTGTGTCTCCTTCAAAAGTCTTAAAAGTGGATGATGTTGTGAGTGTAATCTTGAATGAAGAGATACGCAGGAAAAGCACAGGTGAATTATCCGGAAATGCTTTGAGTGTTGAAGGAAGAGGAAGGCCAAGAGAAAAGACAGAGCGTGGGAGATCAAGGTCTAAGACAGGCAAGAGATCCAAGTCCAGGTATGGCAGAATAACCTGCTGGAAATGTGGAAAGCAAGGGCACTTAAAGAGAGATTGCAGATCGGGTGAAGATCATCATGAAGAACATGAAGAAGAAGCAGATGCTGCGGGTTACATTGCACAGGATGCTCTGGTATGTTCTTTGGATAAAGTAGAATCTTGGGTATTAGATTCTGGTGCCTCTTTTCATGCATCTCCACATAGAGAATTTTTTCATGAGTATGTCCAGGGAGACTTTGGAGAAATTTGTGTAGGGGATGGTAAGCCTTGTCAGGTTGTTGGCAAAGGCAAAGTGAAGCTGAAACTGCAGACAGGTGACACATGGGTGTTAAAGGAGGTCATGCATGTCCCAGTTCTTAAGCGGAATCTGATTTTTGTTAGAAGCTTGGGTGAAGAGGGTTGCACAGTAACTCTCTCAGTGGACTCTTGGAAGGTTACCAAGGGTACACTTGTTATAGCTAGAGGTAAGAAAGTAGGTACGCTTTATCTATCTACTTGTTTTACTGATTCTCTTTCTGGGTTATCTACTTCAGCTGTAGATTCAGAGATGTGGCTTGATAGGCTTGGTCACATAGATAAGAAGGAGATGCTGGTTCTTGAGTCAAAGAATATGCTTTCGGATTCGGAAGGCATGGATCGTGGTTCCTGTATGCAGAAGAAGAAAGTAAGGTTTCTTGAGGAATCCGACGTTAGTGACAAGAACGGGAAAGCCTTGGTTTTCAAGGAGAAAGTGACGGACAGAGTTCAGCATAAGGTGCAGAGGAATTCTGAGCAGAGCAAAGGTGATTTGGACAAGGTTTTGATCCAAAAAGAGCTCGCGGGAAAAAGTCAGGTCTCACAAGAAAAGCACAGAGACCGACGTCGGCAGGAAAACCGGCGTCGGCGTCCAGACAGGGACCGACGTCGGCTATGTGCAGCCCGACGTCGGTGACTCGGGGCAGACAGAGACCGGCGTCGGCCAGGGGAAAACGACGTCGGCGAGGAGGCAGTCGCAGGGAACCGACATCGGTCGGCTGTAGACTGAGATGTGACCGGCATCGGTTACTGAGACGAATTTTGGGTGGACAGCTAGTTGTCATGGAGTCTCAAGCGCCCATTTGGAGGACTGAAGGTGTAAGTAAGTTCTTAAATTCGTCATTTCCCTTCTTTACACTACTTGTTGCTCACTTATGGCATAGGACCAGGAGTTGTTGAAGAAGCAGAACAGGTAGATCCAGGAAACAGTGGGAGCTAGGCATGGATGAGGATGTGATTCCTTGGAGGAGAACCAAACAGGTGTTTTGGGTAGTGTTGCCAGCTGGAAGTAAGCACTGAGAGACGAATGGATGTTGAGGATGAAGAAGAGCGGAAATGGATACATGAGATGGAAGATCAGGGTATATGATCTTGTATTAGCTGCAGGGCAATGGAGGTTTGATCATTGTGTTTCTCTTTACCAGGTTGGATAGTATTAGCTACACTATTCTATTTTCTGTATGATGTGCTTGTTGCAGGGTTACATATACAGGTATTTCTGAACTAAAGGTAAAGCTAGTTCAGGGGTTTGTCATGGAGAATCTGGGAGCAGCAAGATTCTTTGGCATGAGTGTGTTCTAGAGACATGGAGGTCTTGTTGACTTTGTTTCAGGATGATTGTGTGAAGCCAGTTAGCACACCGATGGTAAGACAGTTCATAGAACAGGTGTTTTGATTCACATAGTGAGGTTGAGTGCATGGTATGTACTAAACCTAAGTTTTCCCAAGCAGTGGGAGTTGTCACAAGTTTGGAGTCAATCCGGGAGAGTGATACTGAAGGGCAGTTCAGTGGGACCAGCAGCAGGTGCACATGCTATGCAGGGTCAAGTTCTTTTTCTACATGGTTGTAGATACGGATGTGGCAGGTAATTTGGATGATAGATTTTTCATCACGGATTTTGTGGTGGTTGGTCTTCAAGAGTGATCTTGAGGAGGGATACAAAGCCAAGGAAACAAACTAGACGGTGTACAGGTACAGGTACAGGTTGCAGCTGTTTATCTCCAAGTGGGAGATTGTTAGGGTGTGGAGCTAAAAGCTTCAACCTTTGCAAACTGAGGAATAATGGTTGCTGAGTTCTACAGGAACCGGCGTCGGCAGCATGACCGACGTCGGTAGGATCCAGTGCAGAAGGCAACCGGCGACGGCAGGAAGTCGGCCGACGTCGGCAGAACCAGACCAGCAGGGACTGACGTCGGTCGCCTGTGTGTTCCCGAAGTGTTCGTTTCACGGACAGTTAGTTAAGTGAACTATGAGTTTGCATGTCAAGACCAGCCAGAGTCTTGGGCTGCGAGGACAGTTGTCTAAATTAAGAGTCCTAGTTATTGTTTGAGTTAAGGATCTATTTATAGACCCATTGGCATGTATTGTATAAGGTATGAGATAGAAAGGAAGAGTTCCTTCAAGTTGTAAGATCTATGAGTTGCAGGTTGTTGCAAGCTCATTGGTGATCTACATGTAAGCTTGGTCTTTGAATTGCAGGTTGCAGGTTCATGAGAGATCAGCTTGAAGTGCTATAGAGTGCTTGATGTACCGGCAGGGTTATTACTGACTGGTTGGTGAGGTGAACACCAATTCTGTGTGTGAGTTGGTTGTTGGGACCGTTTTTTGTGTAGGAGAGTGTGTGTGAGAAGAATTACTGTACACTTGAGGTGTGGCGAATCTCTGTAAGGTGAAAGAGTGTGGCGGCTCTTTGATGTATTCTTTTCTGTTAATGTTAATACAAGATAGTGTATTGTCTCTCATATTCTGTGCTATTGGTGAATTCTAGTTACTTGTGTTTCTGGTTATTTCCGCATATTCAATTGCTTATATATTTGGTAATCATACTGTGCTCTATCTGAGGAGCAAGATCCTAACCAGTGGAGTCAGAGCATGTTTGTTGTTCCCTGATCTCCTGACAGCTTTGAGGAACATAAAGATATCTATTGTGTGAGTAAAGAGCAAGGGGACATTAAGATTTTCCTTTGGTCAACAACACGGTGTGTTATAGTCCAAAGGACCACGCTATTGTCCAGATGGTAAGAACGGGCAAAAATGAGACCTAGGTGCCTAGGAGGTGGCTTAGTGTTGCTTGTGGTATATTTGAGAATGGGTTGGACTTGCACAAATTTCATAAAATGATCAAGAGAGGCCCTAAGATAGGTCTAAGGATAAGCTAAGGATAAGGTGGACTCAAGTGACACTCATTGCACTCAAATGATATTTTAGATGACTACATTCCCCCTTATTCTAGAAATAGAGAAAAGTGAAATGACTAGGATAAAGGAAAATAAATGTACCTAAACTTACCTAAGAGGTAAAACTCATGAATCTAGGTTTGAGTCTGCAAAGCGTGCTCCATTGTATGCCCTGTAAATGAAACATGAATGGACCAAGACTTACTTAAGAAACATAAAAATCAAAATACAAAACTAAGTAAAAGAGATGAGAGAGAGGAAAGGAATGAATACACCTCATAGGGTACATGAACTAAAGTTAAAACCTATTAACATCCCGTGTATGTGTGTAGATGATGATTAAATAGAGAATAACTTAGACTGAGCTAATGGCTTGCTCAATCCTCATGTGTGGGTGTCTCAAGGACTCAAACTGGTCTTGAATCTATCATTGCCCACCCTTACTTGGTGGATCATAATTTGTGAATAACTTAGATTCGAATGATGAAAATTTTAACCCTCTTATATAGGTGGCTCAAGAAATCAAGTAGGATATGACTCCATCATTTCCCACCCATGTGTAGTATATGCATCTAAAACTAGATTTATGCAATATAATTGAAGCTATGTGATGTAACTAAAACTGCATAGGATGGATTTGGGGCTACTTAGAAACTCTAAAATAAAAATGGCTTAGGTCTAATTGGGCACTTAGGAATGTCGCTCAGGGACTACTCGGTAATGCCAACCATTGCAGACAGAATAAGGCATCAATCTAGTGTAAACTTGGAAAAAATGGTGTTTGTAGTAGCAACATGGAGAATGACATGGAACTATTATTCCATTTGAAAGTAATGGTGTCAAAATGAACATATGGGAATAATGTGCCACACACATGGCCCCAAATATGATATATGTGTATATGTATTCTAGATAGAGTTATAATAATCTATGTCTGAGTATATAAAATTGAAACGAGAGTGATTATGTTGTGCATGATACCCCAATTTGAATAAACCTATGTAATTATGTGTGTAACGAGCATATCTAATAATCTATGATTGAGACTATGTAAATATGAACTATAACTATTGCACCTTTTTGATAATTCTAAAATTTTTTATTTCTGGGGCTACTAGATAGTAGTGTGGTCCCTTGGTCAATAGTACATTGCATTAGTTTCCTCTATGTCATGCTATTGACCAAATGTGTTATTTCTATGCAAAAATGATTTGTATGTGACTATTTTTCACTATATTTTCCTAAATATGAGCTTTGTATTATGTGTTTGCATGCTAAAAACTATGCTTTGAATGCATTCAGATGGCTTGATCTCTATGACAAACCCCTATGAATGCCCCCTCTTTTGATGGGAGCTGTTGAACCTCTGCAATAATTATCCTTAAAATAAAAGCTATGCATTATGTGTGCTAGATTTAAAACATATGATATCTGTGTGATAAACCAACTATAATGTGTATACATGACATCATAATGTAAGATAGTCTTAACATGAGTTGGTATTATATGGTGCATGTTAGATCTAGCATTCATAAAGTTTTCAAAATAGATATAACAATGTAAACATGCATATGAATGAAAAAGTTGATTATAATCTGAGTAATTACCTAGGGGATGGGGAATGATGCCCATCAAGGCACACAAGGAGGAAATAGAGACGTATGAGGTCCGTCATGGCATTGAAAACTGGATGTGAGTGTAAAAAATAAGAGACAAGTGTCATGTCCATGACACATACATGAAAGCATATATACAAACATATGAGGCATGCAAAGTAGGCCAAGGGGACACAATACAAGGTAAATGGGCACATGTCACTAAGTCTGAGAAAGAGAAAACATACAAGGACATGTTCAAATGTCCACATACACAAAGAGCAAACAAGGTTGGCTTAGAGCCATATAGAAGGACATGTTCAAATTTTCACATACATAATCAAGAAGGCACACACAAAGACATGGGAACATGTCCAAAGCATGCACATAATGAAATTAATTGTTGTAGATCCATATAAAAATGGAATATTCAAATTCCCTTGAATATATGTAGAAGTAAAGATATACAATCAAATCTAAACTAGTAAAGCTAGAAATGAAAGTATGCATTAACATGTGGTACAAATCCATATAAGAGAAAATATGTACATAAGCTGAATCTATAGTAGTGGTAGTCAAAAAAATATATGAGTAGTATAGGATGATTAATATCAATATATAATCAATGTGAAATATATGACATGGAGTATAGAAATATATAACCTAGTAAACTAGAAGTTGTCTAGTATGATACCCCCAATGGGTGAATGTATCAATGTTGAATCTGTGTATTTGAGTAGGTGCCCCCAATGGGTAGATAGTAGTAAATTTGGATATGCGTAGAGGAACTAAGTCCTATAATGATATATAAAACACTTGAAGAGAACAAGTGAAACATTTATGTATGATAAAACTGATTATACTAGCATAGATAGCATAGGTAGTATCTAGAAGATAGAAGGAATGTAAACATGGAAATGTATACAATCTAAAATTTGTGTTTTCTGAGAAAATATTTGAATGTTTTTGTATTTTTGAAAGTGTTATATTATTTTTGTGTTTTTTGAGTATAATTTATGTACAATCAACAAGAAAATGAAACTATATACAAGGAACAAGGTAAGATAAACTATGTACAAGTAGAAAGGAAAATAGTAATTGATGAGTCTCACAAGAGACTCACGATCAAGGTGTCCTATATCAAATAAGGGAAGAGTGACTAAATGTGCTATGTGAGGAGGTATTTGATATTTGTGAATGGTATATACTAAGTAATCTATAGTTAAAATTGCTTTGTGGAGTGGGGATGTGAATCTATGGAGCTGATTGAACATGGCTATCAACTGTGGGGTTCATAGGGATCTATATAGTAGAATAAGCTATGAATGGCATGGGTGATCTATGTTGTAACACTGATCTAGATGGTAATGGGGTAGAGATAAGCTCTTTATAATCCACAACATGTATCTAACACATGGGTCTCTCTAATAAAGTTATTTGTGGTAGAGTATGTGTACATGGTAATGCTATAAGAGTAAACCTCACCTGCACTAGTGGCTCAACTGATATTGATGGTGTGATAATAAAAGATATGTTTGGAGTGATAACTTGTGTCTATTGTGTATCTATCTATGGAATATGTAAAGGATACTCATATGGAAGGTCATTCAACTATAGCCACCTGACTAAAATGTATATACTTAAGACATCTATGTACGATAGATGGAATGGATCAAAAGTGTTGTATCCAAGTTCTACTCAATAACATGTTAAACATGTTGAGACTAGGTATAACTAAGAATATGGTGGCCACATGTGTGGGCATAACCTATAATAGAAGTATTATCTCCCTGATGGAGCTTTGAATATGAACACTGAAGCCATGAACAATTATATTTGTCTAAGAAATATCTGATAGGACCTAAGTTCCCTAAAGCTCTGACACAACTTGTCAAATTTAAGAGCACACATGATTACCAATGTATAAGCAACTTAAACATGCAGAAATAATAGAAGAACAAATAACTATCAATGAGAAATAACACAGAAACTGAGAGGCAACACATAATTGTATTCAACTCATTACAAAGGAAATTACAATAAAGAGATCAGACTCTTCTCGACCTCTATGAGGCTTCCTCCTCAAGGGCTCCCAGTAATCTTCCCACCTAAGTAATCTTATCTCATAGGTCACAACACACAGCTAACACACGCTGTTGTTCACCTCATTGTACATCCAGTACAACCGAGTACGAACCGGTACTCCAAGTAGATCTAACCATGATCCTGCTTCTGATGTATTGTTGTCACCTTGGATCTAGCTCCCCCGCCGATCTCCTTTCTGACCCTTGCATTCACACATCTCCCTGCAGACCAACCTGATCTTACTTATCACATGTAGATCTCTTCCATGACCCTGCAACTCCCTGCATATCAACCCTGATCTTACATACATGGGGAATCCTACTTGATTCTACCATGGGAAGAAATCTACAAGTTCTACACTTGGGTTCTACAAGTTCTACACTTAACAATACAGCCCATGAGTCTATTATATAGATCTCATGCATACACTTAATTAGACAGGCGGCTCAAAGACTCGAACTGGCCTTTATCATGCAAACTCTGCATTCACTTAACTGACTATTTGTCAACAACAGTTCTGACCACTACAGGTGACCGACATCGGTCCATGCCTTCCTGGAGGTGACTGATGCCGGCCGATCTCCTATCGATGCCAGTTTCCTCTGCACTTCCCCTAACTGACGTCGGTTGTGGCCTGTCGATGCCGGCGACTGTCAAGCTGTGAAAAACCTCCTCCTTCTATTTGCAACAAGGTGAAGCTTTTAGCTCCACACCCTAACAATCTCCCACTTGGAGATAAAGAGCTACACCTGTACCCATACTAGTACTCTATCTAATCTGCATCCTGGCTTGTATTCCTCTTCAAGCTCTGACTTGAAGACAACCCACCACACTCCCTGTGGTGCTACACCTGTGCCTGAATTTCTCCATTCTTTTGCCTTGCTATACTCCCACTCAAACAACAACCCCTGTGAGTAACCTATAATCAACAACACTTAACAGATCTGAACCACCTATTAGTCAAGCTCACTCTAAGAACGTCCAACCTCGCTTTGGTACCACTTGTCAGGTACCCCTAGAACAAAAAACATGCTCTGGTACCAATTGTTAGGATCTTGCTCCTCATAAAGAGCACACTATGATTACCAAACTTAAGCAATTAAACATGTGGAAATAACCAGAAACACAAGTAACTAGAATTCACCAATAGCACAGAATATGAGAGACAATATACACTCTTATATATTAATACTTGTACAGAAAAGAATACAATAAAGAGCCACCACACTCTTCTACCTTACAGAGGCTTCCCACACCTCAAGTGTACAGTAATTCTTCTTCAAAACACTCTCCTACCAAAAAAATGGTCCCAACAACCAACTCACACACAGAATTGGTGTTCACCTCTCCAACCAGTCAGTAATAACCCTGCTAGTACACCAAGCACTCTATAGTACTTCAAGTTGATCTCCCATGAACCTGCAACCTGCAATTCAACAGACCATACTCATAATGGAAGGATCTTCCTTGCCTTCCTTTCTAGCTCAATAATGGAACTAGGAGGAACACACTCTTTGTTCTATTCACTAGCACACATTACAATACATGCCAATGGGTCTATAAATAGATCCCAGACTTAAACAATAACTTAGACTTCTATTTTACTAATAATAGACACGCATCTCAAGACTCAAAATAGCCTTTACATGCAAACACTTCATTCACTAAAATAACTGTTCATGCAACAAACAGTTCTGGAACACACAGGCGATCGACGCCGGTCCCTGCTTGCCTAGTTCTGCCAACGTCGGCCGACTTCCTGCCATCGCCAGTTGCCTTCTGCACTGGTCATGACCGACGTCGGTCATACTGCCAATGCCGGTTCTTCTGGGTCTTCAACAACCTCCTTTTCTATGTCTGCAACAAGTTGAAGCTTTTAGCTCCACAACCTAACAATATCCCACTCTAAACAACCCAAGTGTTGTAGAAGTGTAATAGTACACATGTTAATACTTAACATGTTTTCAGCCATGACACTCTAGTTCAGATGATGATCAATGTAAGATCTTACAAAGAGTGAAAATAAATATGAGTCATCATTGATGATTTTCTACTGTGATAAAGTGATGAGAGGTTTAGCTAACACTATAGTATGGTACACACTAATGGTATTATTTAGGGTGTGTGTCCATCATATGAGTATGATAGGATGATGGTGGTGGATGTGACTGATAATCATAATGAACACCTAAAGTGTTTATTTTCTCATTAGTCATAATCTTTAGAAATAGATGTAAAAACATTTTCAACACTTTTGCTTTTGTTGGCTATACTTTGGGATCCTTTGTATGTGTGCTCACATCAATGATATTAGCATCTATCAAGTCTTGTATCTTATGCCGTATGTTAATAAATCTATTTATAGAATGGTCTAGTGCCCTGTGATAGTAATAAAATCCATTGGAAGCATAATTCATTGAAAGAGGTCTATTTGTATCAACCTCTTTGATGGGAGGAAGAGATATGATGTTACATTCTAAGATTTGTTGGAGAACATGTACTGGTGATTCTAGAATATTTGTGAAAGGTCTTCTTGGAGGAGTTGATAAAACCATGTGAGGAACTAGATTTGAGGTTGTATTAACTATTTTCTTTTGGTCATTCTTGTTTTCAGTGGCCCTCACTTTATATGGGGGCTTATTGCAACTCTTAATATTTGAATTTGATCCATTTATGTACTTTAGTTTTCCTATGGAGAGAAGTTTGACTTCCCATTCTTTCATTACATGACATAGATCTGTGAATGATGGAAACATTTTAAATAATATAGCTTCATGAATTGCTAGTAATAAAATATGCTTGAATATGTCCTGGAGTTCTCTATCTACCATGGGGCTAGTCATCTTTGTTAATATAGTTTTATGTTGCAAGACATATTCCGCTATTGGCTCATTGGATTTTTGCTTGAGTTATGCAACTTGAGCATATGAAACCTTGTCACTTATGTTGATTGAAAAGTGTGTCAAAAACATACCTTCTAGTGGATTAAATGTTGTGATGGACTGATTAGGAAGATCATAAAACCATTGTAATGCTTAGCCCTTTAAACTACAAGGGAAAAACTTAGTCAAGAGTCAATCATTGGCTACATAATCCAAACATGCTACATGAAAAACATGTAGATGATGATTTGGGTCACCTTTACCATCATACAGAGTAAGCTTGGGTGCCATAAATTTGTAGGAAAAAAGAGTTACCATTATATGTTTTTGCCCAAGGTGTATGTAGGAGCATATGAGAATCCAAGGCATAAAATGGTCTAGTAGAACCCTACTAAATATGTAACACCTTAGACTATAGATAATTTATCTCTTTCCAAAAAGATTATATATCTGAAGAGGAAGGATGTGTACTAGCCATAAGAGATGGTGGCATTAGTGAGGGTTGGCAAGTTGTAGCAAGTTGTTATAGAATCCGAGTTACCCCCATAGTAGGAGTAATAATATTATTATCTTTAGAGTTAGAGGATTGACCTGTAGTGGATTTCAAGAGCTCTCCTTAATCAATAAGAATAATGTCATCTTGCATATTAGGATGTTTAAAAATGAAAATTTGAATTTATGTCTCTTATTTGTCTCATTAAATAGGTTATTGAATTATGCCATTATAAGTTGGGAAATAGGAAAACAAAAATTTGTATATTTCAAGCCTTTTAAGAAATTAAATCTATGAAAGATTACAACAATAGAATAATGAATCAGATCTAAGATTTTGAAATTAATTACTGAGCATAGAAAATAAAAAGATACAAACCCTAAGAGCAGCTAAGGCTAGGGTTTAGATAGTATTAGAAGTAAGTCAGGTTCACCAAATGATATAAATTTTTAGGGGATTATGGAATGTTAAACCCTAAGTTTATAGAGTGATAGAATAATAAATTAAGTAATAAATATATAAATATCAATAGCCTTTAATTTGTATAATAATTGATTTTACTTATTATTCTATAAATAACAAATGAATTACAAAAGATGTATTTAGATGAAAACTGGTTGATATAAACAAGTGATAGGTTGAGAACTGGTATAAGGACTATGCAATATGTCATGAACAATAATTAGGAGTCAAAAAATCTCTTGGATAATAACACGATCATATGGATAATAGCTCACTATGCTAGTGTCCTCTATACTATGGTAGTTTCTTTTTGTAAGTAGGGACAATGAATTTTTAGTTTGGGGAGTTCATTCCTATATGAACAAATGTTGGTTCATTGTTTGTTCTCTATTTTGATTGATTCCAATGCCAAACCCTAGGTCTCTATGTTTATTAGGGTATTTGAGGAGCACAAGTAGAAAAAGAGTGGCATTAGTAGGGTAGGCTAGACATGAACTCAACACCCCATGTGCTGAGTGTTTTATACATACCAATACCTAAAAAGGGGATCAAACTTGATGTCGTTCTCCCAATTTAAGTGTTGGTGAAATTGAAAGTGAATGCTAGTATGAGTGCCAGTTTGAGTGTAACTTGAGATTGGAAATTTGAGTAATTTGAGCTTTGGGATACTATAGATGGGTGTATGTAGAAGCAGGGTAGAATATGGATCAATGGCCTTGATTTGTACAACTATTTTTGAGTTTTTTCATGAGTATTTGCATCTAATTTTTACTAGTGGATAAGTGAATGAAAGTGGTCTATTATATCATTTTGGTGCTTGTCAAGATGTGAAATAAGTTTAGGCCAACCCTAGGAATGCTTTGAGGAATACAAAGATATCCATTGGGGTAGTAAAGATTAAGGGTACATTAGTGCTATCCTTTGGTAAATGGCATGGTGCACTGTAGTTAAAAATACTATTCTAGTGTCCATGTGGTAGGAATAGGATAAAATGAGACCTGGGTGCCTAGAAGGTGGATTAGTACTGATTTTGGTATAGATGGGAATGGGTTGGACTTGCACAAAATACAAAAAATGATCAAGAGATGCCTTAAGATTGGTCTAGGGATAAACTAAGGACAATGCAGTCTCAAGTGACACTCATTTCACTCAAATGACATTTTAGATGACCACACCTACCATTGACCCTACTAAGAGTTAGAAGCAAATTGAGCATAACCATGAGATTTCAACAATTGCATGTTTAAATAGTTTTTGTATCATTTTAAAATTAAATTTTCAATTTGGTTGGATGTATAGAATGTAAATAAATTCTAAAAATATTTATTTATGATCAAGTTTAGCTGCATGTGAGTTATGAGCGTAAAAGGATTCGTAGCCAAATATTGGAGGAATCTAAGGTAGGGATCTCCATCTATGAGCAAGGCATCTGAGGGAGATCCTTCTATGAGTAAGGAAAAGAGAGACATTTTTTGATGAGTATGATATATCTTACATGATGTACTTTGTTATATGACTATATGGAAATGTACGCCTTTTTGGCATTGTATACCTATATGACATTGACCCAACATTTTATTATGTTCACATTTTGTTTGCCTTTATGGTTTACACACACACACACACATGCTAACATTTTGTAGTCATGATATTTATGCATACAATTTGGCCCATATTATTATTATTAAAAAAGTAAATTTGATGGTGTATGACCATATTTAAATATGATTATCTTTGATATTCCCTTGTACAATGCTGAAAAAATCACTGTCATCAAAAAATAATTTTATAAATTCAATGTCCTCAATAAACTCCTAAATAAAAATCAATCATGCAAAGACTGAATGCAATATAATTGAATACATTACTAAATAATAATGATATATAACTAAATGAAAATCATGTGAGAATTTGGGAATGAGAACTAGATGGAAATCATAACTTGTGGTTGTTGAGAAAGGAAAATTTGTTGGTTGAGTGGCTAAGACTATACAGTGGGATTAGAGTGAATTGCTTGGTTGGCCCTTATTTATAGGTATAACATGTCAAACCATTTCTCTTCCTATCAAATAATTACTCTTGTATGCCACCCATGCAGTCATAATGCAACGGTTTACTAGAAAAAAAGGTTGAAATTGGCATATCTACATTTCTTGAATGTTATCATCTTTTGGTGCATTAAATAGATATTTAAGTACCAGTCATAGAGTTAAAAATAATTATAATTGGTATAAATACCAAATAAAAACACACAATTTTTTTTGAACCAGTGTCTTATTGACCAATTTATAGTCGATCAACGGTTAAAACATAGGTTAAGATTTGCTCTTCGTAGCTGATCATAACTCTATTGGAAATAAGTGATCTGGTTTGACCAAAGTGAAGTCAAAGCAATCCACTAAGGTATGTTTACACCAATTAAAAATGGTATCCAATTTGGTTTGAATATATGTCCCTTTGTAATAAGCACCCCAACTTACTAGCATCATTGTACATCAACTAGCATTTAAAATTGACATGTTAACCGCTAACAGTCCTGACATAAACCTTGCCTAAGGTTCATAGTACTAACATTTATATTGAATGTCCCAATGACTTAATTGAATTGAATTAGTGGAATCAATGCACCATTTATCAAAATTTTATGGGTATAAACTTTTCATGTTTTGTTACATCGCCAAAGGTATAAGAGACTTAAGATCTATCTATATATGTAGAAATGGCAAAATTTTCATCTCTGTGTTTAAGCCACTGTTAGATATATCCACCTATGGTGATTCATGGATGAAAAATGGGATCTCCACCATGGTGGGGGTGGATAATAATGTCTTTGACCAAGTTCTTATCCTTTTATCATGCCCAGTTAGAAGATGAAGTACCCATTCTAGCCTCAAGAACATTCTTCCTAATATGAGAAAATTATAGTGTAGTAGGCTAACTTCAGAGTACATAAAATAAAACTATAATTCATTTTCATTAATCAAAAGAACATTAAAATTCATGTAAAAATAATAAAATTTCACCCTAAAACATGATGATCAAACATAAGAGACGAATCTATGGAGGATAATGTATTAATTAGTGCCAAAATGCATTTTTTATGTAGTCAAAAGACAAGTTTTTGTCCTCCAATTGACATTTTCACTTCCAATACCTATCCATGAAAATACACCACTTAAAAAATGTATGAATAGAAAAATCACACATGTTCCCATGACCACAACCTCCAAATCCATGTGAATATGTGTTTTTATAGTTGCTCTAGTATGTAAAAACATTGATAACAAATGTTGTCAACATTGAAGCTGTAGTTTGAGATATCCACCTCCAGTGCTCGTGGTTAAAAAATGGCACCACCACATAGAGGGTGGTGAATTAAATATAGGAAAAATTTATTGGCCTATGATCACACTTGGTTAGGATATAGAGTACTCATTCTAGCCTCAAGAATGTCCTTCCTAATATGTGAAATTTATAAATTTTAGGCCAACTTCAGATGTACATAAAATTAAAACCTTAATTCATTTGCATGAAACAAAATAAATTTCATGTGTGTATTGAATCCATATAATTTTGACACAAATAATGATGATCGAACATAAGAGACAATTCCATGGTAGATGTATACTAATCAATGTTGAAATTTAATTTTTATGCAGTCAAGAGACAAATTCTTATCCTCCAACCAACATTTTCACTTTTGATACCTCCTTTTGAAAATAAATCACTTTAAACACATATAGATAGGAAAATCATACATTTTAACATGACCATGACCTTTTAAGCCACCTAGATACATATTTTTATAGTTGCTCTAGAATTTAGAAACACTAATAACAATGTTATCAATGCTGAAGCTGCAATTGGAGATTTCCACCTCTAGTGATTCATGGCTAAAACCTAACATTGAAACCATGTAGAGGGCGGTGAATAAATTTTAGGACCAAGTTATTGGCCTCTTATCACAATTGATTTGGAGATAGAGTACCCATTTTGACCTCAGTAATGTCCTTCCTAAAATGAGAGAATTATAATTTTTAAATCCAACTTTCGATACATGTAAAATTAAAACCATATGTCATTTTTATGAATAAAAATAACTTTCACATGTTGTTGAATCCCTATAATTTCATCCCAGAGGATGTCGATTGAAAATAAGAGACAAATTTGTGGTAGACAGTATACTAATCACTACTAAAACATCATTTTTATGTAGTCAAGAGATAATTTATTTTCCTCTAACTAACATTTATATTTATGGGACCTGCCCTTATAAATCCATCACTTCCAACATGTATGGATAGGAAAATCACATGTGTTCCCATGACCAAGACTTGTGAATCCACTCAGATACATGTTTTTACTATTGATCTAGAACACGAAAACAAATCCTGCTAATGCTAAAACCACAATTGGATATCTCTACCTCTAATGCTTCATGGATGGAAAATGGAACAACCACAAAGTTGGGGGTGATGAATAACATCTAGGGCCATGTTCTTTGCCTCCAATCATGCTCGATTAGAAGACAGAGTACTCATTATGACCTGAAGAACATCCTTCCTGATGCTTGAAAATTGTAGTTTTTTAGGCCAACTTTAGATGCACATAAAATAAAAATTGTAATTCATTTACATGAACCAAAATAACCTTCATGTGTGTTTAATCCCTCTACTTGAACCCTGGAGCACAAATATTGAACATACGAGATGAATTTGTGTAGACAATATAATAATCACTACTGAAATGTAATTTTTATGAATTTAAGAGATAAGTTGTTGTCCTCTAATTGGCATTTTTGATTTTAGGATATCCCATTGTAAATCCATCACTTCCAACATGTATAGATATTCAAATCATATGTGTTCCCATGACGACCTCCAAATCCACCCAATTAAGAGACATAGTGCCCTTTTTGGCCTCAAGAGAATATGAAATTTTGTAATAATGGTAACAACCTTCTCTTAAGAATTTATTAAATCTTATCTTAGCTTCAATAATATGAAATTATTTAGTAATGTTGCCAATTGTGTGAAATTGCAAGCTTATTTGGCATGAATAACATACAAAAAATATGTTAATAAATAATTAAATTAAAATTCATATGTTATCTACAAAATTAATAAAATTTGATAAAACTAAATACATTTACATTTGAGAACTCAACATACCTTTGAATTTTAATCCAATGGACCACTAGGATCTGATCTAATCTTGATAGTAACACTTCTTGGTCAAACTCACAAACCTTCCATAGATTCTTATTTAATGGCCTCCTCTGATATTTAAGCAATTAAACAATTATTGCAATAACTAAATCTAAATAATGTAGTATCTTTGTATGTATTTCATAGTCTTCAATCAACCATACATGTAAATTTTTGATAGGATATCATCGAAGACAAGTTTCATTAATTACCATAGACCCAGTGTGATAGTCAATGTTTTCCCCATTGTGACTAAGGAAGTCAATTTCTTTTTTCCCTCTACATACCTACATAATTAGTAATTAGTTCCCTCTTTGTTATCCTCATCTACAATAACTACATAAATATTCCCTACATGAAAAAGTAAAATGTTTTTTTAATAATGATGTTGATAGATAATGAGAATTTATTACATAATGATTAATATTGTACCTAGTTGTACTAGATCAGAGACAAGGTCAAAGTCATGTGATGATGTCATATATATAAGTTTTAATATTGGTTGAACTTGATATGTGTCTATTATACTTAGAGGTATACAAATATAACCATCCAACCACTCTTGTGAATCACACTCATTCCAAACAAATTCCACACATGTAGAATAAAAACATTCAATGTGCCTCGCATGAACTATCTAATAACTTGCATTTGAGCTATGAAATAAGTGGAGCTTACTTGATCCTATTATGGTCATAAAATCCACATACCTTTCCAATTATTCTTTCTCCATCAACCAAAAATATCTATGAACACTAGAGTTTTGTTGAGCATCATGGGTCATTTTATTGTTACACCATTCAACAATGATTTTTTCATTAGTCAGATCAATGCCATATTTGAACTTAAACTCCTCTCTTAATAGTGATCTTTTCACACATGATACAACAACATAATACTCCCCTTTTACATGACCAACCTTAGTGAAACTCCGAATATATTCTATGCCATTGCTAACTGAATCTTGTTCAACCAGTAAACCATCTATGGATTCTTAAATTATGATGTATAATTATCTGATCAAATATAATGTTGATTGAAATTAATGTTCCTCTCAGTCAAATTTCCATAGAACAACTCAGAACAACATTTCACATACTCTGTAGAATGTGATATATAATCACTAACATAGAAATGGTACTCCATTAATATTTTTTATCTTGCTCTATACTATCAAGTACATGCATGAATACTATATACATGAAAATAATAACCTGTAATGAGTTATGGTACTATGATTAAACCTCCATTTGTGGTATGAATTTGTAATTATTAGTAAATTGACTAATAAAAAAATATAACCAAATGGGAATGTGTTTGTTCAACTTAAATTATTCATCCAATGATCTAACTCTATGTGTGTGCCTTGTATACTCAAATAATTTCCTCCCTGAATTTCACCATAATTTTTGAAACAAGTATTTATTTTGTAACAAGATCACACCTTGTAGATTCATTTTTATATTCATAACATATTTGTATTTTTTAAAACAAAATAATTTTTATCCAATTCCACATGTACTCTCATGGATATAATTTTTAAATTTTGACAATCTACCATAAATGTTGCAAGTTTTATCCAAACATGATTTGTTTAAAAAAATTATCTATTTGGTCTTACATAAAAAAATGGTTGGAATAAATTCCTTTGATTATTATGGTTTAAATTCCATGCCACACTCCTAAAAAAAGTTGTCAGTATGTAAAGTATTATGCACATGATGAAAACATCATAATTTATTGAAAAATTCAACATGTTCCCTACAACAAGTGGTACATGTGTGATTTATTTTGATATAAAAGGGTTCGGTCATCTTAAGATATATTTGAATAATATAAATTCATGGATATTTATATAAAAAATATAAGCATGGATGTGTTTGTGTCATATACAAGATGGATGTGATTCATAGTTACGAGAATCAACTCTTATTCTCACTACATCACTTATATTAGGTGAAACCCTTGTGTTGTCTTTCTAAAATTGTGTAAGTAAATATTTGAGAGCATTCGATATAGCCTTGTATTTTTGTATAACTCTACCATATCATTGACATAACTCATTTTTATTGGCATAATCAAGTATTTGATGTATCCCAATTGATTTTGTAAGTTTTTTTTTTATGTTTAGTGTTTTTTTTTCCCTAATCAAACATTTCTCCCTATTTGACCACTTACTATAGAAATTGTAATTATTCTTTGAGTAGCATTAATATTTTGGTGCATCTTTTCACACCTAAAATATGGTATGAATTATGTAGATTTTCAATAATTGCCTTATTTTCACCATCAATATTAGATGTACTTAGTCATAGGGAATACATTGTAGGTCTCATCTTAAGTAATTTCATCAGTGAAATAAATAATTTACATATTTGAGTATCATTTAATTTTTCAAATTATTTACCCTAAATTATTTCAGAGTTTACTTTTAAATAATGGTTAGTCATTTTATTAGGCATTGGTTTCAATTTTTTTCATTAACTTCAATTAAGTACATGGGTCTTCTACACAAAATCTTGAGAGGTGTTACTAATGGTACAATTTTTTCATTTGGTGTTTTATATTGTTATCTTCACTATTAGTTGATTAATTTTGTGTTCCCATATCTTTTACTTCATTTTTAATTTCACTATTCAGTGTTTCCATGGAATTTTATTCATTTTTACTTTCACCATTTTGTTTTAGGTGGTAAATCATCATGCATATTATTATCATCACCAAAATTAAAAACTTTATAATTTTAGTGTGAACTTGAAACATAATATTTTTAGGTAAACATTCATCGTCATTATTCATTTCATCATTATCCATAACATTTTGTTCATTGGGGATAGTGTAAGTACCTTGTCTTGAATTCAATGTTTGCATTCATACCCTATATTTTTCTCTCAACACTTTTAATTACTCTAGAGTTTTGTGCTTCAACTTTTTCTTTACTTTGAAAATAAATACGACACCCATGATTAGACAAAATTGATATATTTTGAGGGTGGGGATAGAAAAAACAACTTGATAGCTTTTTCTTCCACTATGAAGGGCACAAAATGATGTAGAGAGTAATAGTGGGGCCAAAAATCTCTCAATAAATAAAAAATTAACATTGGAGAAAGCACTATAATGGTATTAAAAGGAACGTGTACATGTTTTTATATACATGTTATTTATACCATTTATTCAAGGGTTATTTATACCTTTTGTTTAAGGGATTATTTGTACCTTTTGTTTCTTTATAATTGCTTCATTTTTTGATAAAATTAGAGTCGTTTAATTGTAAATTGCATTTTATATAATTGATTTTGGCTCAATTTGGCCCAAATTGGATCAATAATTTCACTAATTGATAAATTAGCTCAATTTATGATAAAATTAGGCCTAATTAAACTCCTCATAAAATCTTATATTTGCAGTTAGGTTAAAGGGACTCAAATTGGCCCCAATTGCCTTTGTGATTGAGGCATCAACTATTTGGTTCATTATGTGATGTAATTGGGGTTAATTGATGCCAAAAGCACATCCCATGAAGTTGGAATTAGGTTTACATGGCTCAATTTGGTCCAAATCACATTCTATAATCATAGTTAGGTTCAAGGGGCTCAAATGGCCCTAATTACCTCCATGATTACATTTATGATAAAATTAAGGTTGATTAAGCCATAAATTACATCTTATACAATGGATTGAGTCATAAATTAGGTTCATGGGAATCAATTCAACCAAAATCATGTCTCTAATTGTACTAATCGACTAATTGGATCAGTACATGATGTAATTAGACATAATTTAGCCCCAAATCATGTCTTACTCTTGTAGTTATGTTTAAAGAGCTCAAATTCGCCCCAATTACATTTGTGATTGAGCCAATTAATTATTTATCTCATGCAATGATAAAATTGGTGTTGATTGAGCCCCACATTACATCTTATATAGTCATAATCAAGTTTAAACAAGGTTCAATTCGGCCCAAATCTATAATATACCTAGATAGGGGAATATAATGTATATTTGGGGTAGAATAGTATAATGTAATAGTAGTATGAATAATAATGTCATAGAGGAATAATATCACATGCATAGAATGGAAGAGTGGGATAGATTATAATAGTATAAATGGAGAGGCACAATCCATTGTAAGATCATCTAAGTAAGATATATCAAATAGAGCCAAACTGCTATGATAAGAAGGTAACCCCCTCGAACTGGCAAGTGATTTAGAGTGATTACTTTTATAAAATGAATAAAATATTAATATATTTACTATTATGTGTATTTTATGTATGTGAGATATTAGGTTCCTAACATTTGTTATCAAATTTCTTTCTAGGGCCATTTTCATATTATTAATTTTTTACAGAAGGTTATGTAAGAGTTTTGTTCATCGTATGCTCTCACCTTGCCTTAGCAGGATCTTGGTGATTAGAAAGTGGATAGAGTGGGAGATTATAATTGTAAAAGTGCATGTTTTCTGGTATTGTGAAGTCAACTATATCTACCATTTAATTGTAGTTTCAAGTACAGATTTATAATTTTGGTCCTAAAAAAAAACCCGACTGTTATTTTATATATAACTCACCAATGGTAGACAATTATGCCAAATTTTTTTTGGGTTTTGTGAACCTCATTTTCATATTTATATAAAATTTTAAATTTTTGAATTTAATTAAGTATTGTATAAGTTATTGTGTTCTTACTAACTACTATTGTGTAAAAAATAAAAAAAATCTGATTGTTCTTCTACATGATGCTCTCAAACGAGAAACAATTACACCAATTAATTTATGAGTTTTATGCCCCTCTTTTCTATATTTATAGAACTATTTCTAATTTGTAATTTTATTATACATTTAATAATTTTTCATATTTTTACTAACTATTACTATTCTTATATAAAAAAATAAAAATATTATGGTTGTTTTACTCACTGCTGCCCAAAAACATCAAATACGTTTATTAATTTCAAAAGTGGATGATATTTTGAATAAAATGAGCACTAATCTAAATCAATTAAGTAGTAGTATAATGATTCAATACCATATAATAACACATTATGATAATAAAATTAATGAATGGTTGGATTGGGAGAATAATTACAACACATGGTATGAGGATTTATTTCCTATAATTGAAGCATATGAGATGGACATAAATACATAGATAGATTTGGAAGAATTTTTCAACACCTAGTATGCTGATTTCCTTCCTTTGGTTGAGACTGCTTCACATTTGGATGCATCCAATTAGACACTATATGCAGCCATATCAACAACAAAAGCACCTAATATGCCACCGATGGGCACACATTGGTCACCAATGCTTCAAAAAAAATTATGCATTCTTTGTTGGGGTTAGCCACTCCAAAAATAATGTATGTAAAGAAAACTGATAAGGGGGATGGCATGTATTCTCCATTGGCTCACCAAGAATATTATTTTGAGCATCCTTATTCTTGCTTTGAGATGATGATTGCCAAGCTTTAAATTATAATAAAGACTATAGCCTTTAGACTGCAATGTTCCTAGTTGTAGTTTTTCCCTCTGCTGATCTCTATGCACTTAAACCTCATTTTATAGTACTTAATTTCACATTATTGATGTACCTACTCATCTCCAAGAATATGAATAAGAAATGTGAGTAAAAAAAATGCATAGATGTGCCTCCATCTAGTCTTCTACATATTTTTGATATGTAATTCTTGACATATTTCAAGGGTGAAATATGTCAATGGGGATGGATTGTAATATACCTAGGTAGGGGAATATAATTTATGTTTGGGGTAAAATACTAGAATGTAATAGTGGTATGAGTAGTAATGAATAGTAATGTCATAAAGAAATAGTCCTACATGTATAGAATGGAAGAGTGAGATAGATTAAAATAGTATAAATAGATGGGTATAGTCCATTATAAGATCATCTAAGCAAAATAGATCAATTAGAGCCAAATGCTCTGATAAAGAGGTAGCCTTCTAGAAGCGAAAATCAATTTGGAGTGATTCCTTCCATGAAAGGAATAAAATATTAATATATTCAATATTTGTGTATGTGAGATATTAGGTTCCTAACAAAATCACATCACTGATTATATTAATTGACTAATTGGCTCAATATGTGATAAAATTAAGGCCAATTGAGATCCCAATCAAATAATATAGTCACTGTTAGCTTGAAGGGACTTAAATTGTCCCTATTTGCCTTTTTGATTGAGTTAATTGACTATTTGGTTCATTATATGATGCAATTAGGGTTGATTGATGCCCAAATCACATCCTATATAATTGAAATTAGGTTCGCATGGCTCAATTTGGCCCAAATCACATCCTATAGTCACAATTAGGTTCAAAAGGCTCAATTGGACCTAATTATCTCCATGATTACATTTGTGATAAAATTAAAGTCAGTGAAGCCACAAATTATATCCTATATAATCGATTGAGCTATAAATTAGTTTCACATGGTTCAAATTGGCCCAAATCATGTCTCTAATTATAACAATTGACTAATTAGATCAATTCATTTTGAAATCAGAGCTAATTTATCCCTAAACAAGTACTACTCTCAAAGTTAGGTTCAAGTGGCTCAAATTGGCCTCAATTATTTCCATTATTGAATGATCGACTATGTGGTTCATTATGTGATGATATTGAGGTAAAATAAGTGATAAATCACATCATATACAATTAAAATTAGGTTCACATGGCTTAATTTATTCCAATTCACATCATTGATTGCACCAATTGACTGATTGGCTCAATATATGATGAAATCAAAGCTAATTTAGTCTCAATTCACATTATATAGTCATAGTTACTTTCAAGGGGTTTAGATTAATCATAATTACCTCCATGATTGAACCAATTGACTATTTATTTCATTATGTGATGAGATTGGAGTTGATTAAGGCCCAAATTACATCCTATACATTTAAAATTACATTTGTCATTAAATTAAATGATTCCTTTATTCACTCTCTATTGAAATTGGGCTGATTGAGTCCCAAATCACATTATATAGTTGTAGTTAGGTTGAAGGGGTTGAAATTGTCCCCAATTGCCTTTGTGATTGAACAAATCAACCATTTGGTTTATTCTATTATGACATTGAGATTGATTGAGCCCTACATTACATCCTATATAGTCAAATTTAGGTTCACAAAGTTTAATTTTTATGAAATTGCATCACTGATTGCACTAATTTACTAATTAGTTTGACATGTTATGAAATCAATGTTAATTTAGCCCTAAATCACATCCTATAGTTGCAGTTAGGTTCAAGAGATTGAAATTGGCCTTAATTACCTTCATCATTGAAATAAAAAATTATTTGGTTTGTTAAATGATGAAAGTGGGGCTTGTTGAACCCAAAATCACATCCTATATAGGCAAAATGAGGTTCATGAGTTCAAATTGACCCAAATTGCATCACTATATTGACTATGTCCTCTGTATTGTAGTGTATATATTGACACACACCAAATTTATAATAAAAAAAAGAAAAAATAAAAATGACAGGTCTACTTCATGTTTACATCCCTCATGGCATACGATTTAGCTTTAGGGACAATAGGTAGTTAGCTATACAGACTATGAAAACATTGTATGTATCTTTGGCTATGTTTTAAGTGATAAAAAATCACATGAAATAAATACAAGGTATGTTTTTGGTGATGATAAATGAGAATAAATAGATACATATAGATAACTATATATACATCCATACATGTATGTGCATGTACATGTTATAACACATACACACTTTTGCTATGTATAGTTTCAAAAACATGCTTACAAGCTCATAAATTAGTTGGATTCCTGAAATAGAGGTTTGGACCTACAAACACAGAGTTGAATCAGTGTTTTTGACTAAAAATAATAAATTAACTCCCACCATCATAAACACTTTGATTTTTTTGAGACAGTTCCTAAAACTATTGCTACGACATTGAACACACTCTCCTCTTTCTAAACATATAATTTTATTTTTTTATTTTTTTGACTATTAATAAGGTTTCCATCTATATTGTTTTCTAAGTATGACTTTTTTATGCCACTATATGCCACAAATGTACATGTCTATATTTATTTATGTATCTTTTTTTTTCTGTTGATCTAAATGCAAACTACGTTTAATTCTATATACAGTTATTTTATTTTATTATTGTTTTTTTGAGGTAGTGGGGGGGGGGAGTGGGTTTAGGGGGGCATTATGGGGGCACACAACTGGATATCAAATTTTTTTATCATTTAAAAAAAAAGATATAGGTTGCAAACTAAATAATTTTATCTAACTTTTTTACTAAATAGTTTCAAACAATACTAAACGACACTCAAAAAATGAGGGGTGCACGATCAACTATTTAATTTATTTTTCTAAAAAATAGGAATTCTTTTTTAAATTTTAAATGTTTGACCTATTTATACTAGACGATTTTAATTTTTTTAGTAATTTAGAAACTAGACTCGAAATATTACAATTCATATTATTATATCATCTTTAAAATTTAAATGTATCATCTCAAATAATTTATATAAATTGAAATTTCTCATTTTTCAAAAATGAAATATCCACTTGAAATTCTCTTTTGGCCATCATTTCCCTACACTTACCCATAAGAAGAAAAAATAAAGTTACAAAGTTTCTATGGGTAGTGTGTTTCTTCTACAATAACTAGAAATATTGAATGCGATGAAGATATCAACTTCAATGAAGAAGCCACCATACGTAGTATGTATTTACTTGATATATATAAGTATTTAAATATTTTATATGTTGGTAGGGCATGTTATGGATAATAATTTTTTTGGTATGTGGATATGGAATGGCAAGGAGCTTATGAAACTTTTTTTGCATGTATATATATGGATTTTTTATATGTCTTTTATTTTATTTTATTATATATATATATATATATATATATATATATATATATATATATATATATATATATATATATATATATATATATATATTTTATATGTAAATAAGTATAGGTGATAGTGTTTCTCTTATTAATAGTTGAAATCATTTAAATGAATAATTTAGTTGATATTTTTTTATTAATAGGATATGAATGAGTGTGTACGTAATTAATACGTATTTATATATTTATAATATGATATCACAACTACATTTTAAACTATAGAAAAATATATAAATAATTGAATATACTAATAATATGTGTTATATACAATTTATTAATTATTTAATGTTAAAAAAGTTAAGAATATAATATATATAGTTTATATATATATATAAATTCTAAATTTGTTTATATTTAATTTTAAATTTTAAATAAAATTTAAGAACATAATGTATATATAGTTTATATCTTTATATTCTAATTCTAAATTTTTTATTTTTAACTTTAAATTTAGTTTTTTTACTTCTAGGTATGGCAAGTTAAATCGTACCTATTTACTTATTTGCATGTAGACATGTTAACATTTATATTTTTTTTTTGACATAGATATGATAATTTGTTTATATATATATATATATATATATATATATATATATATATATTTTAGATTTTAAAGTAAATGTAGGGTAATGGGGGACAAAAGGGGGTATAAAGTGACACTTTTTTTTGAAAATTATAGTAATTGAATTTTGAAAGAATATTAGAGATACTTGTAAAAATAGTTTGACAATGACGTAAGAATATGAATTGTATCATTTTGAATATAGTTCTAAATATCTAATTTTTTTTCAATACTTTTATGATAAAAGTATGTAAAATACATGCATTTATGACAATGGCTTGACCTTTTTTTGTAAAAAGATAAGGAGACTACATGTGTAATGACATATTTTTTTGAGTAAACGAATGAATTTATGTATGAAATTACATATTTGTACAGATGAAATGTTCAAGATTGGTTAGGATATTTTTGATTTAATCTTTTAGGGTCTAACTATGTAATCATATGTTTAGATTAAAGGGATGAGATGCCTATATCAGTTAAATAAATATGAAATAATTAAGTACTAATTTATCATGACCTTTGATCTTATTTGAATTTATAAAAATAATAATAAATAGGGATAAATAGAGACTTATCTAAAAACTGACTATCGTGGATGATCTGAATTCTAAAAGTTAAGATCTGGGTAGTTATTTATATCATCAATAGGATTTTGGTGTCTTTTTGCTCACTAGACAGTAGCAACCAGAATGGAAAGTAGCACCATATGTGTGTAGTGTCCTCAATATGACACTAATGTTCCCTTTGTGGGACTATTCCTATTTTTTAAGAGTACTTACACCTGTGTTTGTATGTCATGTTCTTATGTGCATAAAACCTGGTGCTTTGTGTTGTTCTTAGAAAACCTGATTTAATGTGCAAACCCTAGTCCTCCTTGAAAGTATGGTATGAGAAAAAATTTGTGTGTGTTAGTAGAATAGACTAGACATCCTCAACACCCTACTGTGTAGATATTTGCCTACATACCAATACTTCAAAGAGGGATCAAGCCCGATGTAGTTCTCCCACCTAGTACTTGATGCAAGTAAAAGTGAATGCTAAAATGAGAGTGGCCTTGGATGCCTTGATTGTGTTTGAGCTTTGAAATATTTGAAAACTAGGCTTAGGGCTGCTATAGATGGTAGTATGTAGAAACGAGGAAAGAATAGGGATCAAATGCCTTAATTTTACTTAACTTTGTCTTTGGTTTGAATAGATTTTGTATCAATTTTGTGTTTAGTAAATAAAGGTGGATTAGACTTGTATTTATATGGTTTTGTTGCTTGTGTGGATAAGAAAATGATCTTAGGCCGATATTAGAAGGAACACACATTTGAAAACTATCCGTTGGCAAGAGATAGGGTTAATGTCAATTGCATCTGGTTGGGGACACTAGCACCATGTGGCTATAGTGTCCCAAATGTGATGCTAATGTCCTCTTTATAGATTTCCAAGAAATTTGGATTAGGATCTGAGATGATAGTTTTGGGACGATGTTTTCTCTAGTTGTAGGTGACTATGGTCTAGTGAATGATTGAAAAAGTAAGTCTAATTTGAAATGATAGGTCTATGGATAGTGTAGGGATAGGTTAACTCAAGTGACACTCTTAGCATCCAATTACCAGTTTTAGGTGATTACATTTACCCTCCCCCCCCCTTTATGCTCATAATGCAGTAAAGCGAAATGACTAGTATAAAGGAAAAAAAGTGTACCTAGACCTACCTTGGAAGTGAACCCTGTGCAGCTCAGTTTGAGTATGTGAATCTAGGTCTGCACATGTGGAACATGACCCAAAGAAATATATTATAATTAAACATGTAAAAATTAGTCCTTACTTAAGAGATAATCAAAATCAAAAGACTATGTTGAAATGAAATAACTGAGCAAATTTGAGTAAAGAGAAAGGAAAGGAATGAATACACCTCATTGGGTATGTGAACCAATACATGAACCTGGTGACAACCTATGTGTGTGAGTGTGCATAGTGATCATATCATTGAATATCTTGAACTGATCTAATGGCTTGCTCAATTCTCAAATTGGTGGCTCAAGAACTCAATCCAATTTTGACTCCATCAGTGCCCACCCCTACTCAGTGGATCTTGATCTCTGTGAATAGCTTTGATAAGAATGTGTGTCTAACCCTCTCATGTAGGTGGATCAAGAACTCAAGTAGTCCATGACTCCATTTCCCACCTATATAAATTAGATGCATATGTAACTAAATTTCATCAAGTGTTGAAAGTATCTAACCGAGTAAATCTAACTGTGTATTCGACTCCATGGCCAGTTAGGTATATTAGGTGGCTTTATACCACTTGAGAATGCCAACCACTATAGATGGAGTAAGGAATGAATTTGGTGACAACCTGGAATGTGATAGAAAGTGTATACAACATAGATAATAACATGGAGTTTACCATTCCATCCAATCAACCTATCTGAAGCTGAGTATATAGAAACTATGTGCTACACACATGCCCCCAATCTAGTATCTAAGTATACTAAATTTGAATCGAGTATGTAATAGTTGAATCTATGTAACTGATCCAAATGTATGAGTGATGATGCCACACATGATGCCCCCAAATCTGAGCAACTAATATGAATTTGAGCTAAAATGAATGTTTCTAAGCAAAATCTAACCATAACTACCAAACCTATGAATGCACATGTGAAAATATATATTATACCTGGTGTACACGTCTAAATGATCTAGACTATCCTTAAGTTGGGGATATTGGATAGTAGTGCCTCTAGTGGGCAATAACACCCTATGGTACTAGTGTCATAATATGGGCATTAATGACTACTTGGTCTAATTTCTAAGTGATTTGGATTAAATTTTGAATCTCTATTATGTTCTATGTCTACCCTGAGTCTAATGTATGAAATTGAGCCTGTGTTGAAATGTATATGTGAATAGAAAATTAGGAGCCTGATCTTTGTGGCAAACCCCTATGAATTCCCCCTCTTTTGAGTGTAGTTGTGAAATATATTTAAGAACTTCCCTCTAGAGAAGTAACTCTGCAAAATGTGTTAGCCAAAACATGTACATAATATCCTAATATAATTTACAAACATAACATCAAAATGTAATATGAATTTGAGCATAAATAGGTAATGTAAGATGTATGTTGTAATCTATCATTGCACAAGGGTGTCAAGATAGATGTAATCAATATATATATATATATATATATATATATATATATATATATATATATATATATATATATATATAGCAGTAAAATCTAAGTAACTACCTAGGGGGATGGGGTATGATGTTCATCAAGAAACCCAATTAGGAAGGATAGATGCATGAGATACCTCATGGAAAAAAAAATTAGTGTATGTGTGTGACAAGCAAATATAAGTGTCATGGTGTAGAAGCATACAAGAAAGCAAACATATAAACACATGAGACACATAAAAGATAGGCCAAGGGGCCATAATATGAGGGACATAGGCACATGTAACTAAATTTGAGAATGAAGACATACAAAGACATGTTCAAATGTCCATATACATAGACAACAAGCAATTCAGCATAGCGCCATATAGAAGGACATGCTTAAATGTCTGCATATAAAATCAAAAAAGCATAAACAAGGGAAATGGGCACATGTCCAAGGCATATAAATAGATAAGTGGTGTAGAATCTAAAGAATAATTGCATATTTAAATGGCCTCAAATATGGAAGAATCACATGAAACACAATCATGTATAATCTAGGAACTATAAATGAAAACATGTATAAATATGTAATACAAATCTATGTAGATGCTAGGATGCATATATATTGAGTCCAACTAGTGATAGTCAGAGAAAAAAATCTAAGCAATGAGGAGCAATGATCAATATCAAGATAAATTAATGCATAAATTGGAATGTATAGTATGTAAAGATAAAAATTGGTTATAGAAACTATGTAAGAGGTGCCCCCAAGTGGATAGATGTATTAACGTATAAAATTAGATCGATGTAAATGCCCTCAATGGGTAGATAATAGCTGGTTTAGATCAATGTAGTGGACTGGAGTCCTATCTAGAATCTATAAGCACTTAACAAGAACAAGTGGAGCTTATGTATATGATAAAACCAATTATACTAGGATAGCTAACAATATGTGATGTTTGGCAAGTAGTAGAAATGTAAACATAACAATGCATACAATCTATAAAATTTTATGTTTATGAAATATTTGAATGTTTTTGTATTTTTACATGTTATATTATTTTTGTGCTTTTTGACTATAAGATATGTACAAGCAAATGAAAATAAACTATTTACAAGGAGTGAGAGAGAGAAGAAAGTATGTACAAGGATAGGAACCATACTAACCAATGAGTCTCATGGGAGACTCACTATCACTGTGGCTTGTGTCAAGAATAGGAACAATAATCTTTCGTGCAATGTGATTTCTATGTTTTAGTTGAATTTTGTTGTAGTAAGACTTTGAGTATTGTTCATCATTAAAATCATAATAATTGGCCATGATCAAAATCCTAATAACCTATAATGCTAGAGGGAAATGCCTCATAATGTGGATTTGACCTTTATGAATTATACTTTGGCATATTAATTATGATTTTACCCTTTGAAACTGTGCTTATTGTAGACATATGGTATTGTAGAGGCTCTTTTACTAGAAAACCTATTTTGAGAATGCTTGTTGGTTGGGCATGATTTTGAATTTACAAATGAAGTTTTTTCTCTTTTTGTAACATTTTATGTGTATCTAGAATTTTTGCCTTAATAAACTATATCTATGATTGATGTGACTTAGGATGTTTAATAAACCCTAAACCTTGTTGACTAATATTATCAATTGATAGAATAGGAGAAGTGATTCCTTGGGCCTTTTCACCCAAATATTGACCATGATAATCATATTGTTATATATAATTTTGACCAAACCCATATGACATTAAACATTTAACATCTTTTTAGAGAGGTATATTTTCTTGATTTATTTATGTTTGTTTTATTATTTCTTGCTATGATTTTGTTTTTGGAACCTTTTGTTGTTATGAGTTATGCATTGGTAACCATTTTTGTACTATTTCTAAATTTGACCCTTTTTGAATTGGTAGATGTGCTAGTGTATGTTGTTTAGATGAAGTGTCACTATGTGAGTCATCTATATCCATGATCTATTGTATTTTATTTTTCAATGCTAAACATGAATCAGTGTGGTGCCTATGAATTCTATGATATACATAAAAATATCTGAATCTCTTCATTAGGTGTAGAGGAGGTACATTGATCAACTTAGCTTTAATCATTTCCCTTAGTGTCTCACTTGGAACTCTAATATGAAATTTAAATTCTTTTTGAATCACTAGTTGTAGATATACTTTGTTGTGATTTCATATTATGATATATAACATTGTTTGCCATAAATTGACTAGTTGAAGATGTATAAACATGATTTACACTATTATGCCCTGGAGGCCTTTATCTTGTAAATTGTTTTTTCAATGTTATAATATTTTCATTTATTAGTTTATTTTGATTTTGTAAACCTATAAATATCTTGATCATATTGATAAGTTGATCACATAGAGTCTCACAAGTGTAAACCTTAATTGTTTCTATTTAAAAATGTAGGCACACACCCTATAAGGAAGAGGTGTGTATAAGCTAAGTAGGGGGATTAATGGTAGTGTTATAGGCTATTTCATCTCATGGAGGAATGATAGAATGGACCTAGTTAGAGGGAAAGTATATATCACACTTATAAATATTAGAAGGAGAAAGATTCTTTCCTATGAATAAGATATGACATTGAAACTTGAAACATAATTGTTAGCTTATGTGTTAAATCCTCTATGTATATGGGTTTTCTTATTAGTGTAATTCCACATAGAAGAAATATAACATGCTATGATATATGACATATATTACAATTTATATAAAACATCATCTATACATGTATTTATGTCTTTTCTAAGTTCATTTTGAATTAAAGAGAACAAACGTGTAAATGAAAGTATTAGACTTTGCAACAAAAAGTGATTGATTTCTTCTATCATTATGATCATGAATATATGAATTAGAAGATATATAAATCTAAAGTATGAGTATAAATAGAAAAGGATACAACCCTAAGTGTGTATAGGGTTAGGGTTTTTTTGAATCTAGGGTTTGTTTACAATAATATAAATTATATGTAAAATTAAATAAAATTCTAATGTGAAATTGATTTTAATTAGCTAGGTTATCTTAAAAAATCATAAAATCAAAAGTAGGTAGCCCTAAATTATTGCACAAAAAATAGGATAAATGCAAGCTAGGGTTTAAACAATATTCTAAGCAAGTCGAGTTCACCAAATAATTTAACCTTTTAGGGTTTAACTATGTAAATCCTATGTTAAAATTAAAGGGTTGAAATACCTAAATGAATTAAATAAATATGCAATAAACAAGTATTTATTTTTTATGACCTTTGACCTTGTTTGATTTCTAAAAATAGCAATAAGGATAAATAGAGACTTATTTGAAAACTGACTGTCATGGATGATTTGGGTTCTAAAAGTTAAGATTTGGTAGTTATCTGTGACTTCAATAGGAATCTTATGTCTGTTTGCTCACTAGATAATAACACCAAATATGGACAATAACACCATCTGTGTGGAGTGTCCTCAATGTGGTGTTAATTTCCCCTTTGTGATATTTTTCCAATTTTTTGGGAGTAGGTGCACCTATGTCTATATGTCTTTTTTTTGCATGAACAAAAACATGAAGCTCTATGTTGTGCCTAAAAAACTTGATTTAATCTGTAAACCCTAGGCATCCTTGAAAGTATGGCATGAGAAATAATTTTTTGTGTTTTAGTAGGATGGAATGGACATCCTCAACACCCCATTGTGTAGACATTTTCCTACATACCAATACTCTGAAGAGGGGTCAAGCCCAATGTAGTTCTTCCGCCTAGTGCTTAATGCAAGTGCAAGTGAAAATTAGAATGAGAGTGGCCTGTTAGGTTGTGGAGCTAAAAGCTTCACTGATGCAGACATGGAGAAGGCCATTGGAGGGGTTGCTGAAGGTTGCTGAGCGTCAGAGCAACCGGCGTCGGTCTGATCAGCTGATGTCAGCAGGATAGTGAAAAGAAACAACCGACATCGGTCATGGGTCGGCCGGCATCGGTCACCTCCAGGCGGACAGGGACCGACGTCGGTCGCCTGTATGGTTTGACTGCGAGCTAATTACGGGCAGTTAGCTAACGAACCAAGTGTTTGCATGAAGAGAGCTATTTTTAGACTAAGAGCTACTGATCTAATTATTGTAATTAGATGTCTAATCATTGTTTGGATGAGATCTATATAATAGACTCATGGTTGTATTGAAAAAGTTGTTCTAGTTTGAGTTGAGCAAAGTTTGCTCCTTCTGTGTGTGAAGTGAGTAAGGGTGTTCCTCCTAGTTCCCTATCAGTGCCAAGCTTGGTACTGGTTGGAGAATCATAAGGACTTGGTGAGGCAAGGACAAGGGTTCTTCAGGGTGTAGAGTGATCTACATGGTAAGTAAGATCGTTGATCTGCAGGTGTATGTGTGTGCAAGGTCAAGGTTCACAGGTGAGCAGAATCGTGTTTGATTTGCAGGTGTGTAGGATCATATAGATAGCAACACAACAGGGAGCAGTATCAGGCAGGATCTACTTGGAGTACAGGTGTGTACTCAGATAGAGCAAAGAGAAAGGCAAGGGAGTTCCTTCCATAAGTATGGTCTGTTGAAGTGCAGGTTATTACAGGTTCATGGGAGATCTACTTGAAGTACGTGGAGTACTTGTTTGAGTGCGTGGAGCACTTATGGTGTGCGTGGAGCATGGGAGGTGAACACCAACTCTGTATTTGAGTTGGGTGTTGGGACCTGAGAGGGAGAGCTTTGGGGAGAAGATTTACTGTTCACTTGAGGTGTGGGAAACCTCTGTAAGGTGGTAGAGAAGAAGTGGCATCTTCTTTATTGTATTCTTTTCTGTATAAAGTGTTAATACAAGTTGTGTATTGTCTCTCATATCTTGTGTTATTCTGAATTCTAGTTACTTGGTGAATCTGGTTAATTTCCGCATATTAAGTTGCCTGGTTTAGTAATCAAATTGTGTGCTTCCGGTTTATTTCCCAACAAGTGGTATCAGAGAAAGGTTGTTGGCTCATAGCTTGATACCACCAACAAGTGGTATCAGAGCTAAGGTTGCAGGAAGCAGGTTTTGTGTTTGGTTACAGGGCACTCTCAGGGGTTTCTGATTGAGTGGGAGTAGAGCAATGGCAGATGAAAGTAAGCTAAGAATGGAGGAGTTGAAAAGCACAGATGGTCACTCACGGTCCTATGGAAAGAAAGAGCAGGTAAAAGATTATTGTTGGTTGGTAGCAGATCAGCATGAAGAAACTGAAGAAGCAGATGTAGCAGGTGTTGTTGCACAGGATGCTCTGGGAGGTTTCTTGGATAAAGTTGAATCTTGGATAAAAGATTCGGTTGCCTCTTTCCATGCAGCCCTAGGTAGAGGAGCTAGTGAGCCTTGCCAAAGAATTGGCAAAGGGGAAGTGAAGCTGAAATTGCAGGCGGCCAACACACAGGTGTTGATGAAGGTCATGCAGGTCCCAGGTTTGGAGATATGGCTAATTTCTTCATAAAGATTGTGTGATGAGAGATGCACAAGAACTCTCACAGTGGATGCACTTGAATTAGCTGGTGGTAAGAAAATAGGTACCTTTTATCTACTTGTTTATATTACTGATTCTTCTTTTGTTGCGGAGACATGGCTTCGTAGGCTTGGTCACATGAGCAGGAAGGAGATGCATGTTCTTAAGCGGAAGACAGATATATTTGACAGGCTTAAGAACTGGAAAGCCTTGGTGTTTATGGAGGAGATGGCGGATAGAACCCAGTGGATGGTGCTGGATACTTCTGAGCAGGGCAGTTTGGACATGGGTTTTGATTCAAAGAAGCTCGCGGGTAAAAAAGTCATCACTCACAGGCGAACACAGGTACCGATGTCGATTAGGAGGAACCGGCGTCGAATAGACAGGTGCCGATGTTGGTCATGTGCAGACCGAAGCCGGTGATGTCAGGTAGGGTAAGACCGATGTCGGTCAGAGAACCGACGTCGACAGTAGGTAAGACCGATGTCGGTTAGGAGGACCGACGTCGGCAGCAGGGACACCAGCGGTTGCAGGTTGGTAGTCAGGTACAGGCGCATGGGAACCGACGTCGGTCGGATGCAGACTGTGGGGTGACTGAGGTCGGTCATTGTAACAGATTTTGGGTGGACATCACGCTGTCAAGGAGTCTCAAACACCCATACGGAGGACTGAAGACGTAAGTAGGCCCTCAAATTCGTTGTTCCTCTTCTTTATACATGTTGCTGATTGTAGAGCAGGAAGGATCTAGGAAACATGTGTGAGCTCGGCATGGATGAGGATGTGATTCCTTGGAGGAGAACCAAACAGGTGTTTTTGGTAGGATTGCCAGCTGGATGGAAGCACAGAGATGAATGGATACCTTAGTAGAAGAATAGAGAGAACAGATACGTGAGACGGAAGACCAGGTTATATGGTCTTGAGGAGCTGCAGGACAATGGTACAGGTTTTGACAGGTGGAGGATGAAGCATGGCTTCAGTCAATGTCAGGGTAACTACTGTGGTTTGACTTACCAGGGGGATGGTGATTGCAACATCATTCTGTTGCTGTATGTGGATAGTTTGCTAGCTAGCAGGGTTGTACATACAGGGTTTTGCTGAGCTAAGGGTAAGATTAGTTCAGTGTCATGTCATGAGGAGTTTGGAGCAGCGGAATTCTTTGACATGGGAGACATGGAGATCACAGGTTGATTTTGTCTCGAGTGGGAGCTGATGTGAATCAGGTGTTGGCGAGGTTCAGGATGAAGAGTCAGAGCACACTAAGGGCTGGACAGGTACAGTGTCTAAAATCACATGAGGTCTAGTATAGACCTGAGTATTCCCATGCAGTGGGAGCTGTCAGAGAGTTAGGAGCCAATTCGAGGAAGTGAGTTCTCAGGTATTTGAGAGGGACCAACAACAGGTATACATGCAGGGTCAGGACTTCACTACATGGATTTGTAGGTTCGGATGTGGCAGGTACTCGGATGACAGGAGGTACATCACAGGGTGTGTGGTGGGTTGTCTTCAGGGTTGAGCTTGAAGAGGGATACAAACCAGGAAATAGATTAGACAGAGTACAGGTATAGGTACAGTGCAACTATTTATCTCCAAGTGGGAGATTGTTAGGTTGTGGAGCTAAAAGCTTCACTGATGCAGACATGGAGAAGGCCATTGGAGGGGTTGCTGAAGGTTGCTGAGCGTCAGAGCAACCAGCGTCGGTCTGATCAGCCGACGTCGGCAGGATAGTGAAAAGAAGCAACCGATGTCGGTCATGGGTCGGCCGGCGTCGGTCACCTCCAGGCAGACAGGGACCGACGTTGGTCGCCTGTGTGGTTCGACTGCGAGCTAATTACGGGTAGTTAGCTAACGAACCAAGTGTTTGCATGAAGAGAGCTATTTTTAGACTAAGAGCTACTGATCTAATTATTGTAATTAGATGTCTAATCATTGTTTGGATGAGATCTATATAATAGACTCATGGTTGTATTGGAAAATTTGTTCTAGTTTGAGTTGAGCAAAGTTTGCTCCTTCTGTGTGTGAAGTGAGTAAGGGTGTTCCTCCTAGTTCCCTATCAGTGCCAAGCTTGGTACTGGTTGGAGAATCATAAGGACTTGGTGAGGCAAGGACAAGGGTTCTTCAGGGTGTAGAGTGATCTACATGGTAAGTAAGATCGTTGATCTGCAGGTGTATGTGTGTGCAAGGTCAAGGTTCACAGGTGAGCAGAACCGTGTTTGATTTGCAGGTGTGTAGGATCATATAGATAGCAACACAACAGGGAGCAGTATCAGGCAGGATCTACTTGGAGTACAGGTGTGTACTCGGATAGAGCAAAGAGGAAGGCAAGGGAGTTCCTTCCATAAGTATGGTCTGTTGAAGTGCAGGTTATTGCAGGTTCATGGGAGATCTACTTGAAGTACGTGGAGTACTTGTTTGAGTGCGTGGAGCACTTGTGGTGTGCATGGAGCATGGGAGGTGAACACCAACTCTGTATTTGAGTTGGGTGTTGGGACCTGAGAGGGAGAGCTTTGGGGAGAAGATTTACTGTTCACTTGAGGTGTGGGAAACCTCTGTAAGGTGGTGGAGAAGAAGTGGCATCTTCTTTATTGTATTCTTTTCTGTATAAAGTGTTAATACAAGTTGTGTATTGTCTCTCATATCTTGTGTTATTCTGAATTCTAGTTACTTGGTGAATCTGGTTAATTTCCGCATATTAAGTTGCCTGGTTTAGTAATCAAATTGTGTGCTTCCGGTTTATTTCCCAACATGGCCTTGGATACCTTGAATGTGCTTGAGCTTTGAAATGTTTGAAAATTGAGATTAGGGTTGTTATAGATGGTATTATGTAGAAAGTAGGGTAGAATAGTCATCAAATACCTTAATTTTTCTTAACTTTATCTTTGGTTCTAATAGCTTTTGCATCTATTTTCCATCTAGTGAATAGAGGTGGTTTAGACTTGTATTTATAGGGTTTTGTTTCTTGTGATGATAATGAAATGAGCTTAGGCTGACCTTAAGAGGGGCACACATTTAAAAAACTATTTTTTTGGAAGATATAGGGCTAAGGACATTAGCACCTAGTTGGAGGCAATAGCTCTATGTGGCTGTAGTGTCCCAAATGTGGTACTAATGTCCTCTTTATAAACTACTGAAAAATTTGGATTGGGATCTAAGATAATAGTTCTAAGACTATGTTTTGATTGGATGTAGGTGACTGTGGTGTATTGAATAACTAGAAAAATAAGTCTAACGATTAAGGATAGGTCTATAGCTAGCCTAGGGATAGGTTAACTCAAGCACCACACTTAGCATCTAATTACAACTTTTAAGAGATTACAAAATTTTATTAATTTTTTAACAAATATATATATATTTTAAATAATTTTACATGTCAAGACAACTGAAAAATTAGAATTATAAGTGTACAAACAATTTATTTTAACAATAACTTCATGAAAATTAACTTTTTGTAAAAATCATAATCAACAATGCGTAAATTAGTCAGGTATAAGTTTTATAAAATTTTGATTAACAGTCAAAAAGTTATAAAAGTATTTATATTGTTCATAATGAGGTATGTTGTGTATAAATTAAGTAATAATTATAAAAAATAGTTTAACAATTCTTTTTTAATATATTCATCCCAAAGATGATAATCTACCAATGAGTGAGCTGAGTGTTAGGAGTGGGAGGTTTTAGGGTCCATTCCCTGGGATGCCCACTCTCTAACAACATTATCACACTAAGCTATGATGGGATATTTATGAAAAGTATCAAAATGCAATGGATTATTGGATTTGTGTTTAATGCAATAGGGATTGGCACATGGTTTGAAACCTTGTTCAATATAATGGGGCAAGTCCATAGCCCATGGCTAGGGATATTATTCACTACTAGTTTGATGACATTCTAGTTATAAAAATGTCTTAACCCAATATTTTTTTTCAACTACTAACATGAGAGATCTGGAAAATTGCTATGAGCCAAAATCCTAATTATTATATTCTATATGACTCCATTATAGACCTTGCTGGTCATGAGTCAAAGGTCTAGAAGGTGACAACTATAACATCCACCAAGGTGACTACTTCAATGGTGACATATATAAGAATAGGGGTTTAGATCCCTATAAATTTTCTTATTGAGAATGCTAAGGTTGTGATAGATATGGCGAGGATGGTGGATGGGGAAGATGTTAAAGTATAGTCATTTTTTCAAAGGGTTAACTCTAATGGCACCGACCAATCATTATTATTTAAGGTAGGGGATAAGGCTCATCCCAGTTTTGTGAAAGCTATCAGAAAGTAGGTTAAATCATTCATGCCTACAAAAACCCTTCCTTCGGTAGTATTTGAATGTAAATCATTGGAAGAGCTTCTTGGTAGAGAAAAGGCTTTCTCTCACAAAAGTTTAATATGTTAGTTCAATGGTTTATGGCCCTCTTTCTCAGATCTACATCAATGGATAATGGAAACATGGGAGTTAAAAGGTAAAACTATCATTTTACCTTGTTTCAGAGGATTTTTTGTTATTTTTTTAAATCTATTTTTGGAAGAAATAAACTCTATTTTTTAAAATTATTAGAGTTAGGGTAAAAGCTTTCTTGTTATGAAGCTATGGCAATCTACTCACTGAGGCTTTTGATGCCAAACCAATCTGGGTAAGGCTACCCCATCTACCATTTTAGTTTTGGTTTTATGAAGGTTTTAAAGTTATTAGAGATTCGTTAGGTGAATGCTTAATGATTGATGAAAATAGTAAGTGTATGCGCCATTCCACATTTGGATGAATACTAGTCAATTTGAATATTTCTATAAATTTGCTATAATTTATTGAGCTAAAGATCCATGGAATAACCTATAAATAACCCCTCAATTATGAGGGCTTACCTTTCCAATGTCATAAATTATTCAATACAGGTCATCTGGGTTTTGATTGTGGTTTGGTAAAGAGGAATAAGGGAACATCATGGTGGAAGGATAATTTAGATGCTTATAACAGTGATGGAAGTGAAACTTAGAATGAAATATATTTTGATAAGGAATCTAAGAGTGAAAAGGAAAGTGATATCCTAGAATTAGTAAAAAAAAATGTCTATGAAAAGTTTAGGACCATGGGAGGAATCCATGGTAAAGGAATGCAAAATTATCAATAACTGTGAATCTAAAGAGAGGTAGGAGGTTCAAACTTTTTTAGCTAAAGGTGAAGTTTTGCTAGCCATGATTCCCTTATTGAATAAAACTCCAGGTGAGGCTCTTGAAATGTCCATTCTTAAATTGGCTAATTTAGGTGAAGGAGAAGAATGGATGAAGGTGAGTTCTAAAAAGAATGGAAAAGATAAGAAGGATAAAGGATATCTGAATATGACCCTTTGACCACAAAAGGAGCATGGAGATGAAGGGTCTTAGTTTTTTTTGGATTGGTTTATGGTTGTAATTAGTTTTCCTAATTTTATAGGATTTTTTATCTTGGTCATTTTGTTTGATAAAAATGGGTAAGGGACCTTGCAACCCTTTATCGAGCAAAAAAAATTATATTTTTAAAAATTATTCTTTCCCATCTACAAACCCATATATTTTTTTATTAAATTTCCTAAAAACCATGTGGGTTGATCCATGGTTGGTTCGGACCTTTGCAAGCATGTACCTAAAGTAATTTTGGAGGGAAAATGTAAAAGGCAAATATTGAAATGTTGAAAGGGCATTATCCCTTTGTAATACCCAAAAATCATTAAATGTTTTTGTTGATCTATGCCTCAAAAAAATGTGTGCATGATTTGTGAAATGGCGTATACCCTTTATTGTTGATGAATTTCTTGTTTACCAATGAATTTCACTCATTAATTTTGCATTTTACAAACTTCAAACTAGTTTTTTTTACTGAAACTCTATAAATTCTTCAAATTCTTCATTTAATTTATCTCTATTACTATAAGTTCATCAATTTATACTCTAGACATTGACTTATTTGCATAAAGATAAATAATGGGGTTGGGTCATCATCGTAAAAGACCAATTAAAGAGCTAACAAATGAGGAAATTGAAGTGAAGAGAGAAAAAAAGATAAGCAAATAGGAGAGCATCCATAAGAGCTTCTGGGTAAGGTGAATTCCTCCAACTAGGTAATATTTTAAATGAAGTTAACATACCTAATTCCATGGAATTAAATTTAGATGTGTCTTCAAATGAATTAAGAGAACACAATAAATTATTGTTGAATGATGAAATTAAAAATATAACATGTAACTAATGAATTTGTATTGAGTGATGAAACATAATATAATGAAACATCTATCCATAATGAAGTTTTTGAGCATGGTGATAATCAACATCAAGTAATGACACTAATTCATGTCTCTCCTAATAAAGAGGAATTCAATTCATCTTTAGGGTCTAATGTAGATACTCAACCCTATACTATCCCTGTTATGGTTGAAGTGGTAAGACCACCCAATTTAATACAAAATATAGCTCCTAAACCCACACTTCCAAGGATTAATAAGATGAAAACCAAGGTATTTGGTTAAAATATATGAGAAAATAATAGAACCTATGAAAGCTAAAATGTCAAAAAGACTAGTTCAATGTCTTGCTCAACTTGTATGAGGCTATGTATTTGAGAATAAAAACCATTGAAAATGATGTCAACTATTTGTTCAATTAATTAAAATGAAAAAAATTCACCTTATGATGTGTAATTTAGGGTTAAGAACATCCAACTACAGGGAAGAAATACTACAATAGTAAAGAATCTATTTAATACATTTAAGGTAATGGGCATTAAAAGTCAAAAAAAGATAGTAATATGGAAAGATGAGTAATAATATAATCTATAGTAAGTAAGTCAACATCTAAAGCTTGAATTCTTAGTGAAAGAAGTAAATCCTTGAACTTGAATATAAAAAATCTAATACATGCCGTAAAAAGAAGAACAAGGCTTGATGACCCTCCACTCACATTTTTTTTGGCATATAGTGGTAGACTCCCATGAAAATATAAGGTATTAGTTGAATGAATAATATATTTGATTAAATGTTTTTGGCACAACAACATAAGGGAATCATATAATGTCAAAAATGTTGTTAAAAGAAGGAAATGTTCAAAAAACCATGAGCCACATGTAAAAAATTTCTTATACATGACCCAAACAAAATTTTATAAAAAGTTTATTGAAAAATTTGATGGTCAATTGATAATTAACCAAAGCTCATTTGAGATATTCAAGCCTTTATATATTAAAATCAACCAAGCATGCACCACATATTATTGTAGGGTACATGTTGAATTTGTTATGCATTTTGATGTTTTTCATCATATATGTTGTACTTTACATACTGATGAGATTATGTAGGAATGTATGGTGTCTTCCCCACCTAAGACATCAAGAGAATTAATCCAAAGTATTTTTTGAAAAATACCTAAGGGATAGTTTTTTTTTCCAAATAATGTTTAGATGGAACATGTAATAGTTGTGGTGGCTTTTAAAATTTGACGAGCTATATATATGAAGAAATTTCACATGAATTTAGAAAGCAGCTAGTTGATTATAAGAAGTACAAATCTGTAAAGTATGTGTTAAAATATGAAAAAAAGTCATAAATATGTGAGTTGGGTACAACCAAAGTTTTTGTATCTAATTATATGTCTAAATTCAAGAAGAATATTATCTACCAATATGCAAGACACACACACACAAATCAAAATGGTTAGATAATCAATTTAAGACATGCAAGGATAACTTACCAATTGGCACCATTGTTTTGATTGTGGAATTTGATGAGAAATACAAAATAAAACTATAGAATTAGGTTCAATCCCAATACTATAATTCAATTTAAGTTGGAATTTTTGTTCATATTACATTTAGACATGCACTTGATAACATAAATGACAACAAAAAGATTTTAAAGGAGTACCACTTTTATATGAGAGATGATAAATCACAATCTCTATAGTTTATCCAAGGTTGTTTTGATATATTTTATATAAATATGAATATAAGAAAAATCATATTTGAGATACACTACATTTGGTCAGATAATTGTGCAAGATAGTTTAAGAATTCTCAAATGTTTTACTGGTTAAGTATAATACATAAGAAGAATAGTGCTCAACATTTTTGGATATTATTTGAGGTTTGAAATGGCAAAGGGGAACATGATGGTATAGGTTCATTTCTAAAAAAAATCCCTTAAAAAAGAACAATAAAAGCACAAGTATGGTACTAATTTGATCAATGCTACAAGTATTGTGACTTGGTGTAATGAAAAAATTGTCATGGATCAAATAAATATTCTCATGTGCAAAGATTATTTTAGTTAATGGAGGAAAAACACAAGGCAATGTATGAATATTGAAATACAGTACCTGGATCTAATGTTTCCACTCTATTCAAAGCTCAAATTCAAGTTCATGGACTATTTATACTAGGGATATGGCAAGTTTTTATTCCACATGTATGGAAATTAATTGGAATGAATGTGAGTCAAAAGAATGGGTTGATGAATGGTATCATAGACCCATAACATCTATAAAGAGTATCCATTCAATCCAACAATTGGTGGATCATGAAATGGCATCATCAGTTGACTTTGATCACATCTCAAATCTTATGCAACCAGGTACAATTTATTCCTAATTTAAATGTAGCCTTAGTTCTATTAGTGATATCTTTATTTTTTCCTATATGTGCTTAAAATTTAATTATAATTTAGATGCAGGGCATGTTTTTTTAGTCATTGCACTGAGGACAATGATGAGGGAACATATTACTACTTGTGTCATTGTGTAAAGGTAAAAAAAAAATAATCACAAATGTCATGGATGGAGAAGAGTTAATTTATCCCATTAGATCCATGGTGGTTACAGGAACTTAAATTCATAGGTAATACCATAAAAAAATAAAACAATTGTTATTTAAGAACTTTGAAACACATAGGGTGGTGATTCATTATTCAAATTTGTTTATCGCTACAAATATTCAAATGATCAAATTTCACAGAAAGCCTCACAATAGAAGTTTGTGAAAAGTGCATGAATTTGACCATAAAATGATTCTTGAAATGCTTAAAAATAGAGATGATATCGAAGATACATTAGATTAAATTGGTAAGTTTAGTATATGAACAATTTATCTTATATTTCAAATTAATATAGTTAACTTATTTAATTTAATGTATTTTAATTTTTAATTATTTTATCATTATATATTTATTTCTATTTAAAATATTTACTAACAATTTTAATGTAGGTTAGTGGCACCATATGAGCTTTCAAATTCACGTGGTTGGTGTCATGAGTAGACAATATTATCTTATTGAAACAAAGAGAAGCCAAAAAATAATTCATATTAATGTTATCTACCTCAAGAAAATAGGTTTTCACCTTCTCTCTATTTATCCTTTCAAGAAAACAACAAAATAGTCTTATCTAGGCCTTAATTATGGTCTAAATCCCTGATATTATGACTATTGTATTGTATTACTCTTGTCCAATGTAAAAATTGAGTTAATGATGACAATCTCATACCTTTCAAGAACTATCCCAGGATACTTTGAAATAAACTCTTATATAAGCTAACTTTGATTACTCAAAAGATCAATACCCTAGTTTTACCTAACCTAAATCCCATTCAAATTTTTTTTTCTTCACTAAGGATCCTTTATATACCACCATCTGATGCCAATAATAATCTACTTCATTCTATATACAAGTGTATATACCTAGATGTTTGTAACTTTAGGTAGGACTATCACTTGAATCTTGTTCAAGACAATTTTTACCTTAACCATATTCTCTTCACTAGAATCATTTCACAAGACTTGTAAGAGAATTTATGTAATTTTATTAGACATTTAAAGGTTTTTTCACAAGTTCAAATCATCAATCTAGGTCATCAAATGATCATGAATCTTGACTCAACCCCAAAAACTATTACATGACTATGTATGAGTCTTTTAGATCTTTAGAACAAGTGTTTTAGCTTTTGAATATTCTTATTATCCTTTTGAGTGACCTTATTAATGGTTATAGGATATTTTTATTGGTTATAAACCAATATTTAATCTATTTATTTCTTAAAAGAGAAATATAATGGTAATTATGTTCTTTAGGTTCGTGTAGGCCTAATTTATCCTTCATACTTGATCTGACCCTATGAAATCAATAAATAGTTTAAAATACACTTTTTATTTGTATCATATTGATCATAATACCTTAATAAACCTTCATACAATGTTTGAAGGTAGAGAACAAAGCTAAATAATCAGTTATCTTTTTTTAGCTCTTATCAGACACCTACTAGAAACACAAACACAATCTATTATTTATTATCCCACATAACCTATATTCACATAATAACACTTTTATTAGCTCTTAAATACATCATATAACCTTTTATCAAAAATTTGAGGGATTTCATTGGTTAAAATGAGGTTATGACTTGATTTGTGCTTGACAACCTTGTTTTAGGGTTTCTCAGAGAACCCAAAAGCTAAGAACTTCTTAACAATGCTTCATAAATCCCAGGGATTTTCCAATATTTATATGACTTATAATAGAGTATTAAAAACCTATAATTACTTCTCTAATATTATATTCACACCAATCATGTATTTTCATCTATATGTAAAGGTGAATCCACCTCATTACCTATTTAAAAGCTAATCTACAACTCAAGGAAGGATAAAATAACATGTTAATTGAAGATAAGAATGTACGTGAGAGATTATTGGTCTATTCAAGACCAAGAAAAAATAAATACATGTTATGTAGGGATTATTTTCAATGCATTTTATGGCTCTTATGGCTCGTTAGCTTAATTGAAAAACCATCTATGTGAGCATGTCCAAATGAGAATTTTAAGGCTATAACAATCATTATTTGATCTCTATTAGGCCCCAAGAGTGAAAATTTTATTTGAACATTGTAGTTGATTGGATGCATCCCTTAAAAGAATATTATCATCTTTGAGTGTGCAAATTGAGTGAACATTGGTCACATATTACAATAGAACCATGAGGGATAGAGATGAGTCATCAGATTTTATACTAACACAGGTGAGTCCTATAAGAAATAATAGAAGGATTCTCTCTAAATCAATGTAAGTGAGACATGATAATGAGTTTTCTCTCATAACTAATTATCTCAAGATGGACCAAAAAGTGGTTAGTAGGGTGTATCTTTTGGTTTTTTATCCCAATCGATGAACCATCTATGTGGGCATGTCTAGATGGGAATTTTAAGGCTAGAATGATCATTATTTGTTCCATGTCAAGCCCTGGGAGTGAAAATTGTAGTTGATCAAATGCGTCCCTTAAGATAATGTTATCATCCCTAAGTGTGAAAACTAAGTGAACTTTGGTTGTGTGTTATAAGAGAACCATGAGGGATAAAGATGATTTGTCAGCTCCTAAACTTGCATGAATGAGTCATATAAGTAACCTTAGGAGTATTATCTCTAATTTGACACAAATTAGAGATGGTAATGAGTTTTCTCTCGTATCTAATTCTCTTAAAATAGACCAAAATTTGGTTAGTGGGGGTGTATCTTCTGGGTCGTTACTCTAATCGATGAACTATCTATGTAGGCACATATGAACGGATGTTTAAAGATAGAATGACCATTATCAGGTCTTCATTAGGCCCCAAAATTTAATGTTGCATTTGATTAGATGAATCCCTTATAGAATCTTATCATCCTTGAGTGTGAAAAATAAGTGAATTTAAGTCATGCATTGCAGGAGAAATGTGAGGGATAGATACAATCCATTCTATCCTACACTTACATGGATAACTCCTCTAAGTAATCATAAGAGGATTCTCTCTAACTCTATGTGAATGATACATGGAAATAAGTTTTTTATTGCAACCAATTCTCTCATAATGAACTAAAAGTTACTCAGTGGTAGTGTATCTTCTAGCTCATTATCCCAATCAATAAATCATCTACACAGGCATGTTTGGATTGGTATTTTAAGTATAGAATAGTTGTTATCAAATCTCTATCAATATTCAAGAATAAATGTTGTAGTTGATTGGATGCATCCCTTAAGAGAATATTATCATCCTTGAGTGTGTAAACTAAACAAACTTTAGTCATGTGTTGTAAGAGAACCGCGAGGGCTAAAAATGAGTTGTCAGATCTTAAACCTGCATGAATGATTCCTCTAATCAACCCTAGGAGGATTCTCTAAAACTAGATGCAATCAATACATGACAATGAGAATTATCTCATATCCAAATATCCCCTACTACCTCCTTACACACTATTCATCAACCTCTCCAATTGAGTTTTTCATTCATTTTATGCCCTTCTAAACCTTCTCCCAATTAGGTTCAAAGTCTAACCATCTCAACTGATGTCTAAACATAGGTTATTCATATTTTTATTCACAAGAATATCTCAAAATTCACAACTCCACTTAGAAAATGTTAAGTTTGTCCTTTTATCCTCTTTAGACTCTCTAACTTCTCTCCTCTCTACTTACTCTCTACCTTATCTTCACTCAATTTGCACACTTAGGGATGATAAGATTCTTTTAAGGGATGCATACAATCAACTACAATGTTCACTCTTAGGGCATAACAGAGATCAAATAATGATTTTTATAGCCTTTAAATTCCCATTTGGACATGCTCACATAGATGGTTTGTCAATTAGGCTAATGAGCCATAAGATACACCCCCACTAATCAACTTTTGGTCTATTCTAAGAGAATTAACTATGATAGAAAGCTCATTATTGCATCTCACATGGATCAAGTTAGAAATAATCCTCATATGGTTGCTTAGATGACTCATATATGAAAGTGTAGGAGATGATGGATCATCTGTATACCTCATAGTTTTCCTTAAATACATGACCAAAGTTCACTCAATTTGCACACTTAAGGATGATAAGATTATGTTAAGGGATGAATCTAATCAACTATAACATTCACTCCCAGGGCTTGAGGGAGACCAAATAATGGTCATTCTAGTATTAAAATGACCATTCAGATGTGCTTGAATAGATGGTTCATTTATTATGATAATGATCTAGAACATATGCCCCCACTAACTAACTTTTAATATGTTCTGAGAGAATTTTATATGAAAGAAAAGTCATTGTCATGTATTGTTTGCATTGAGTTAGAGAGAATCCTCATGGGGTTGATTATAATATTTATCTATGCAAGTGTAAGATCTGATGGATCATGTCTATCCCTCATGGTTATCTATTAATGTGTGACCAAATTTCACTCAATTTGCACACTTAGGGACAATAAGATTATCTTAAGGGATGCATTCAATCAACTGCAACATTGAATATTTGGGCCTAATGGAGATTGGATAATGACTGTTATAACATTAAAATTCCCATCCAGACATGCCCACATAGATTATTTATCAATTAGACAAATGAACTAGAAGATACACCCCCCACTGACCAACTTTTGGTCCGTTCTGAGAGAATTGACTACAAGAGAAAATTCATTATCACTTCTCATTCATGTTATGTTAGATATAATCCTCATGGGATTACTTTAAAAACACATCCATGTAAGTGTAGGATCTAGCAGATTATATCTAGCTCTCATGGTTTTCCTACAATATGTGACTGAAGTTTGCTTAGTTTACATACTTAGAGATGATAATATTCTCTTATAAGATGCAATTGATCAACTACAAAGTTTAATATTGGGGTGTAACAAAGATAGTATAATGATCATTATAGCCTTAAAACACCCATATAGACATGCCTGCACACATGATTCATCGATTGTGCTAATGATCCAGAAGATGCACCCTCCACTAACCAAATTCTAGTTTGTTCTAAGAGAATTAGCTATGAGAGAAAACTCATTACTGCATCTCACTTACATTGAGTTAGAGATAGTTCTCCTAGGGTTGCTTAGATGACTCATTAATGCAAGTGTAGGAGCTAAAGGATCATATCTATCCCTCACAATTTTCCTACAACACATGATTGAAGTTCACTCATTTTACACACTCAAGGATGATAATATTCTCTTAATGGATGCATCTAATCAACTAAAAAATTGACTACCAAGACCTAGTAGAGACTAGATAATGACCATTTTATCTTTAAAATTCCCATCTAGATGTGACCGCATAGACGGTTAGTCGATTAGGCTAACAAGGCATAATATATTCCCCCCACTAACTAAATTTTGGTCTATTCTAAGAGATTTGGCTACGAGAGAAAATTTATTATCATGTCTCACTCATGTCAATTTAGAGATAATTATCTAACGTATTCTCAGAGGACTTGTTCATGCAATTGTATGATTTGGTAGTTCATCTCTAACCCTTATGGTTCTCCTACAACTTGAAATCAACAAAACCTTCATGAAGGGATTCTTGAACACAACAAAAAGGAGATTTGGATTCATCCCACACTTTGATGTACTGGTTTACACCATTAGATTAAATTAACCTAATTATTTGGACCATTATCCATGTTTTCACTCATTTTTTTTAATCTAGATTATAAGAATACTTTTTTCCCTTTATTTTGACTATGACCAATCTGAAATGATCTAGGCTTGATTACTGAAAAGGCCATAAATCCTAAAATACCAGTCCAAATAGCTTGAAACTATAGTGAATTTGGGGAAGAGTGTTTAATACCTAACCCAAATGTTTTTATGTCAATAATAGCTTTAAATATGTTGATATATATTACTATGTTTTAACCTATAAATAGGTACTCATTTTAGTAGAATTGTGATTAAGATCAAGGTAAGTTTTCATTATTTTTGAATGGTTTCTATGTAAATATGTGGATATTTGTAATTATTTATGAGGTATTATGTTTTTATAAGGTCTAACATGTATCTATGGGTATCTTAAGCTTATTTTTAGTCATAGTTATCTTATTAGGACATAAAAGACATTGTAACTAATCAATAATCCTTATGGAGTCAGTTTTCCATGTTGAGACTAGGTGAGTAAGGGAGCATCTTGATAAAGTTTGGTTCATTATAAGATTATTATTTTATTAAAAAAAATTATAATTATTGGCACCAACAAAGAGGAGGTACAAAAGATCAAATTCAAGCATAAAAAGTCATTTTCTTCATGATCTGGGAGATAGTGAAAAAAGGTCTACCATAAATAAAAAGAGGAATGTGTAAGATTATGAAGCATTTTATTCATGAAATAAAGAAGTTTTGAGTTAAAATTATGTGTTTATAAATGTATTTTAACTATTTTAATGTGATTTAAGAATTTATATATTTATTTTAAGCTTGTATCATCAAATGAGTTCTTGAAACCCTCAAATTTTTGATTTTGTAAATACACAGTAGCATATAAGGGTCTCAATTCACAAGAAAAACATTGTATGGGAGAGAATTTTCTATTGGATATGTTAGTTGAGTGATTTAGGACCATGTTACAGGTGGTGTATTAATAAACAACTAAATATCTATATGAATGATCAATTTGTTGCTCTCGGCCTCCTAAAATACTAAGCAAAAAAACCTTAAATTTTAGGATAATTTTGGGTAGTGTGTTTAAAAAATATTCCATACATTTTTAATTCAAAATCCACTTTTAATAACTCGTTCTAATGGATTGTGTTAAGACTACCTATAGGTGCTCATTTTTGAGAAAATTGCGATCAAGGTCAAGGTAAGTTTCTTTTCTTTTTGATCTCTATAACTTTGTGTAAAGTGTGTATCACCTTTATTATGTTTTAAGGACCTTGATAAATTAGGTATTAGGTGGTTTAATATTCAAATACTACTTTTGACCTATTAGAAGCCAATTAGGCTTAAAGGGTTAAAAATTGAGTTAAGAAGATTGAGTCTAATCCTTCAAGAAACCAATAAGGGAGATTGATTTGTCACTTGTTTGAAATAAATATAGACCTAATTACGTATTTTTGTGTCCTTTGATGATATTATAAGCCAAAATTATTAGGGGAACTCATCAAGAACCATAAACTAGTATAAGTTTTTTAAGAGTGTGTAATAGAAGTTAGTGGAATTGATCCTAGAAAGTCATCACTAATACACGCCTGCAACATCAGATTTTAAGGTGCCCAATTATACCCCATATAATATATATGATGATGTTTTGATAATGTTTCTTATGCCCATACCCACATTAATTCATAAAATTTTATTCTCAATCAATTATTGACTCTCATTCACCTCTCTTTACAACTTATTATGGCTAATATTTAATCACTTAACGCTTACTACTCTTCTATGAGATTTAATTCAAATATTTATTATTAATATATGTCTAAAAGTACTCTTGTTTTATAGGTCTTGTTCACACTAACCTATCTCAATAACTTTATCTCTTTTAATGATTGGTCTTACAAGACCACTGGGTTTCTCCTTGATCTTAGTCACTTTCTTAATCTAATCTCAATATCCCTCTTTCATTTATATCACAAAAAAATATAAATTTAATAATATATTTAATAAAAAAATTCTTGTTCATTAGGCCTTAACATCTTTCTCATCGTCTAGAAAGAGGAGAATCTTATGTTGAGAAGACAAATCAAGCATATTCTATATTGGGAAGATTGTTGAGAAGACTTAGGTCTTCTATTTTATCAAGAGACCTAAAAATTAAAGTTTGAATGATAAAATATATTATTAATATCTATCATGGAGCATATAAATTTTTAAACACATACCAAGGAAGAGAGAGAATGAGTTAGTAGGAGAGAGTGGTCTATAGCAACAAGGTGTAAGGTCTATAGTAACAGGTCTGTGTCTTATTTTGAGACACTGATGAACAAAATAAACTAATATTTTAATTAAAAAAATCATTATAACCATATTTTATATGATCATGTGTTCTTATATGTTAATGAATCTAAGATGAATCTTTGAGTCCTTAAAAGAATGACTATGTGTGATGTTACATAATTTTGTGTTGCAATAAGATTGGGATAGAAGGAATTGAATGTATTTAAAGATGCATCAGGTCTAGATAAAAGGTAATATATAATGATACAATATTTTTTTGATTCATTACTCCTTTTAACTCCTTAAATACATTTTAAAGTGTTATTGGGTCCTTAAATCGATGTTAAACCCTATGACAAGGCAATGATTAAGAAAATCCTATAACTTTCGTTGTATCCATCAAACACTTGTTAAATATTGAAAGGAGTTATAAAGGGGTTAAATTAAGGTGTTATAAGTGGTTTTATATGTTTGTGATAATTTAGAAGAGATAAAAGTGAGTTATAGGCCTGTAGGCTTATTAGAAACCTTGCTAGCACACTATTAAGAGAAATTTGAATCCTTGAGAATGGACAAAAGATTGTAATGAGGTGAGTTAATATTTTTTGAGGGTAATAAAGTTGATATAGGTGTTATGAATCCAATGCATAATGAAAATAGTGGTTATAAGGTGAGATGGGCCTAACTAGGTCTAGTAACAAGATAGGGAAATTGGGTTGATTATCAAAGATAGAAGTTGTAATTGTCAAAGTGAGTTAGTTTATGATTGAATGAGATATAATAGTGTGAAAAGAGTATAATATATGAAAAATAAAGTCCTAATAGAGAATAAATAACTATCAAGTAGACCTAGTAACTTATATCCTAATAGAAGCCAAAGAGTGAGGTAGCAAGAAGATAATAAGGGCAACATTAAAAGTGGAGTTATTAAGTGTTGTAAAAGATCAAAGAGACATTAAGAACTATATTTTGTTTGTGTTCAGAATCCTGTGAAGAAATTAATGAGGAGTCATATGTTTCATTAAAATATATAAATATATAATTCCATGAAGGATAATTGGGAATCAAGAAAAGAGATAAGATAAGACATCTTGTTTTCTTAATTAAGTTCATTTAATCTAAATGATATGATTTGATAGGTTTATTATAAAGAAAGGGTATAGATCAATAATGAACTCATTGGTCTTATAAGACAAATCCAATTTATGAAGTAGAATCCTATTGAGTAAGTGTTGAGAGATATAAACCTATTTGATAAAGTGAGATTATACAGACCTAAGAAGATAATTGTGAAATAGATCTCAAAGGAACCTTGTAAGGTTAGTAAATCAAGATTGGCCATATACATATTAGGAAAAAATTTCAAATGATTATATATGGGGTATGGACCTAAATTGCATCAAATTGTGATAGTAATTGGGACCTTGAATGGTTATGGTAATGAATATTGTCATCATAAAGTTAGGTGCTATAGTGAGTCATTGCAAGGTAAAGACCATTGATGACTATTAAAGGAAATCCACTAGAATAGTGAGTCATTGTGAGAAGTTATGAGATAAATATTGAACTTGAAAACATCCTCTTAAATGATAAGTTGGTCTTTGTTATATATGAAATAATCTCAATGATCTTGTAAAGACCAATAGGGTTAAAAAGATCATACATCCTAAGAAGATTGGAATACAGCTTGAGACCAACCTAAATGGAATATAACTATTGATGTTGTAGAGATGATAGGCCTAAGCATGTAGGATTTGATGCATATCTATAACAAGTAATTATGAATTAGACCTCCTTGAAGGATCATACTAAAGGATTAATATAATAATAATTGGCAATTAAGAATGTGCTGAGATTGATTAGGTGACATGAACAAGTGAAAGTGTGAGTAAGTAGGAGTATGGTCCTAGACATCATCACATAAGGATCAAAGTGTAGGTGATTTCTATCAATATCTCAAGGTTCATGCCCTTACGAATGGTCACAATCCCTTTACAACATAATTTTAATTTTCAAACATAGTATTTTGGCAGGAAATCTTTACAATGATAAATTAACCTTTTCCAAGGCAAAAGAAGCATTCCAAGGCTTCTTATTGATCATCTAAACCCTCCTAGACCTCTTAACAACTATGATCAAGTATGACTTATAATATTTACATCCCTAAAATTGATCACAACTTCACTTACATCACAAGTCCAAATTGATATGTAATGAAATGTAAATGAAACAAATAGTAAATATCACATGTAAATGTAAAATATACATAATGACGAAGCACCTAACTTAGAACAAAATGTGAATTTTTTAAAAGCCCCATATGAAGTAATAATGATCACGAATTAATAATATGTGTAAATATTAAATGATCAAAATATAAAATACACATAGGTAAAGGAAGCTTATTTATCGAATAGTATATATGTGTATATGCAAAGTTCTATCATAATTCAACATAAAAAATAAGACATACATCAAGAAAAAATGTAGAGCATAACATGTACATATATAAAATGCACTATATAGGCATACAATATGGGCTATATCGGTATACAAAATTGATTGTGCCTATAACTCAACCCCTTGCACAACAACTTACTCTCATGCTCCTCTTTGCCTTGAAATAAATTATGCTTTGTTGCCATAGATGTAGATCCAGGGCTGTTGGATGCCTCCATATAAAGAGAGACTCTTCTCTCAACATGTGAGTCATCAAATATTTGATTCACAACCCCTAAAAACTATCATGTCTGCAAAACATATGAAAGATAAAATTTAATGCATTAAAATTATATATTGAAAATGATAAAAATTTTAAGAACAAAATTTTGCAAAATGAATCTAGACTCACTGTATTCCATCTAAATGGATGTCTAGGATTATGAGAATGTGTATGCACTCATGATGGAAAATCCTATCGATCATACACATTTAATTAGATCTATATGTGCATACATTTATGTAAATATGACATAAAATATCATTTCTTGAAGCTAAAAAATTTACTATGTGTTCTCACCAGTCTGTGTCCCTAAATCATGACCTATTGTGGAGATAGTGGATCCTCAGATGTGATCGCAACATTAGGCAAACCTTATTTCCATCCATGAGGGGTGTGCATAACATCCTCATCATCTAATTAACCAATAAATGAATAATGTGTGAATCCAATGAGCATGATAAAAAATATATGACTATAATATATATCTTAAAACATAGTTTCTTATTTAAATAATAATAAATATAAATGAATAAATATGTAACTTGAAAGTTTACAAACTTGAGTATAGGGTACACCAATACCAATTGCAACCTCTAAAATAGATTCAAGGCCCGCTGAGCTACCCAAAATATCACTAATCATCTATACAAACAACAAATAAAAAATTTAGTAAAATAATTAGTCAATTAATTAAACACACACAAGAAAATAAACTTAATATTCTTTTACAAACATAAATAAACTATAATTAAAATTAAACCCATGTATCAAATATAGATGATGAAGTAGATAACTTCCACACAATAGGTTGACATGTCTTGAGAGGATTTGGTGAAGCTAATACCGCTGGCATAATGTCTAGCATGCTAATGTCATGCATTGTTAAAGTATCTAAAGGTGACGTATGCTCTAGCATGCTAGTCTCCTGAGGACTTGAAGCAACTATAGAAGGAATACACCCAAGTCTCTTGTTGCCCTGAGGTATTAAACTATAAATGTATTATAATGAGAATTACTAGTGTCTTGAGATGCTGATATAATTGTATATGACATAAAATGTTGGGTATTAGTATGTTATATAAATATAGATCTAGTCTCCATAGATATAGTCTGTGTATGTCTCACATGAATAGGAGGTACCTTACACTTACTCCCACATGATGTGAAATGATGCACAATAATTATAACATGAGTATAAGGAGAGACACTAGCACCAATACTAATACCACTAAAACCACTAGTGTCACTACCACTACCACCAACACCACTAGCATCACTACCACTAGTACCAATACCACTACTAGACATCTCATCCCTTGTAGGTTGAGCAGAAGTCTTCAATGCATGCATACCATGGTAAATAACATCTTGTGTCAGACTCCTAACTAAGTCAAGGGTGTCCATCTTTATGGTATAATACAAAATTTTAGAGATAAAAGTATGTATTATCGTCTTTCTACTTTTTTTAACATGATGGTTTTGGTCTTACCTGACACCAGGTCTATCAGATGAAGACCCACCTCCCCTATCTATGGAAGCCTTCATATTCAAAATAATTTGGAATTTATATTAGCACAAACTCACAATAGATTTTTCTCAAAAATTATAACAAAACCTCCTTATTGTTGTATGGGGGTTCATCAAACACCATATACCACATATCTCAAAAGTTATATTTTATCCCATCATGAACACACCAATCAATACTAATATGTTTTTAATTTGTTGGTGATGGTTGGTTGGTTCTAGGATTAACAAACTAAGTGCACACATATTTTATTATTTTTCTTAGCATCTTCATATAAAAATTTATTAGAATAAAATTGTTTCAGGACTTCTCTGTGATGCACCATTGCATTAAGTTGTGAAGTTAGATTTTTAACTTCATTAAAAACACTCTCTAGTGTATTAACAAGTGAATTGTGTGCACTATCAATTGAGGAGTGATGCAAAACATTGATAATTATTTATAATTATTGATGTTTTATATTGTATTATTCATACAATTCAACTTCTTATTGTGAAAAATTAAATTATTTAGGATCTTGTTCTACATTTTCTTCATGCAATGGGTCCACCATTCAATTGTGTATCTAGATTTATAGAAATAACAAAGGGAGTACACCCTTTAGGCTTGGGTACAAGCCTAAGCCTTAAAAATTAAAAAAAGGGTGTGTTCCCTTTGTAATTTTCTTTTGCAAAATTAGGGGATGTCACCTTTTTTGTCCCCCAATTTTGTGCATAGACCATGTTATAGCGTCAATATGCATGCTTGGAGAGGGTTCTTTAGAGCCTTTCCAATTGAGCTATAATATTGGGATAACCCCAAGCTATGGGTAGCTTATAGTGGGGTGAACCTCTGAAGAAGGTTAGCTTCCTTTTGATGCTCACCTAAACTAATGCTTGCATAGGGAAAAGGGTTAAAAGGGAGAAAAAGGGATCCTAATAAGGCTAAAAGGTGACACACCAAACAATATGGATACTCACATGAGCTTGACCACACACTTGATCAACATAAGACAACTATAACTCACACAACATCATAATATTTCTAATTACATAATTATTTCATAGAATAGATAGAACACTAATCCAGACCTACAATAGCTTGAAAACACCTTGAAAGAGGCAAGCATGAGGACAATGAACTAGGAAGATTTTCCTTCATGAATTCATCATGCACAAGCATACTAAGCACTAATAAAAGGAAAGAGATAGGTAAAGAGTTAATATTATTACTTCAAGAGGTAGTTTTGACAATATTATGATAGGGTTTAGCCTTATCAAATGAGCACCCTTTTACAATAGTCTCAGTGAGCATCATTTTCTCCTAGAAAGGTGAAAATTCTAAAATTTGAGAACCCTTACAATGTAAAAGAGAATGGGATAATATATAAAAAGGGAGAAGAGATAAGAGGGAGCATTCCATCTAAGAATAATCAATGAATTTCCACCTTTCAAGGGATGCTCCACCATCCTTTTGATCCAATCAAGATTAGTCCATCATTAACAAGTTAAACTAAATTTGCTCTAATTAGTCCTCAAATTCTTCTCATTGGCTAAGAGATCCACTAGAAAACAAGGGTTTTTTATATATATGATGGGTCATGATCCTTTCAAGGAGGAAAGATCCTTAAGATTTAAATAAAATCAAATGTTCCACTATGCTCTCTAATCCCCCAATCTTCTCTGTGAAGTTTGCCACACCTTCCACTTGGCTTAATTATGAGGACCAGGTCCTCATATCCTTGGACTTGATAGAGCCATGACTAAGTCTACTTAAGTGGCTAATTTTACTATCACATTTATGCCTTAGCATAATCTTTACTGCAAAATCTTGGACATAGATTAACTATAGATTGAAAACCAATCTCCTTTATTGGTTTTCTTATAGCTATTATATCGATGTAGACCCATGGGCCACATAGCCTCATTCCTAAATTGTATTAGGTTTAAATAAACATATTCTAACTCTAAGCCCTATAGGAATCAATAACTCATTACATGCATAGGTCTACTTTATAAAATAATGAATATAGTTGTGAGACCATATTGCCATCTTAAAAACTAGGTTGACAGGTTCTAAACCTTTAAACCAGAGGTCAAGACTAAAATCCAATGGTGAAAGTGCCCTTTGAAATATATTCTCTAATTAAACTTTAGTTGTATTTGAGCTTGAATCCTTGTATCTACTTGACTTGGTTGAAAACTACTTCTTCAACCTTTATCAAAAATCCCCTAGGCTCACCCTTGCTCATTTGTTATCAATTATTGACTCATCTTATTGACCTTTTGACCCATCTTGCATCATTAATCCCCTTTGGTACAATAAAACGTGTGTTGTTAGATCTAATTTAGGGACCCTTTTTGACTTATTGACCCACTTGCATGCCATAGATATTCGATCACGATTGAACATGAACCCTTGATCTTGCTAGGACCCACTATTTGAACTCAAATGGCTAATTCATGAGGCCAAAAATTAATGTTTGTGTGCCCTTATTTGACATCTACATGAATGTTTTTAATGTCTACATGAACATCTATGGATTTTTAAACTCCAATGGTTATTTTTTGTGGTTTAAATTTGGCATTCGTGTGCTCATCATTTGACATTCGTGTGACCATCATTGATGTCTATGCACCCATATCCATTTTAAACCCTAACAATTATTTTTCATGGCTTAATTTTGACATCCATGCAAATGTTTCATTTTGCAAGATAAACTTTGAAGACTTATATCTCAAGATAAAGAACTCATCGAGATTTAAAATTTACAGAGAAAGATCAAGGGATGAAGGGAATCATATTCATGCATTTATTTTGGCCTAAGAGGCTTTCTACATGAACTTATAAAATGCATAAATGAGCTGACCAATCCATTTTTGTATGACATCCTGATGATGGTTGAATTCATTTAGATTTGTGCTAGGCACTATTGTTTGATCTTTGGAATCTTTGATGAATTCCCTAAGGCTTATGTAACTTGTCCCTAACCTTAAACTACTTGAACATCATGAAACATGATTGGATCCTGTTCTTGGTAACTCTAAACTTGTTTTAAGCCTTTAGTTGACTCATTCCATCAAACCATGCAAAATATTTATATGTGGGCCAAATTTGGCCAACATCTTTGGTGACTCATAGGGGTTGCATGCCTATCTATGTAAGAGAACTCAGACCATTCACCTTGTCTAATCCATTGGGCATAGAGTCTCCTCTTTGGTTTAATAAATTGACCCAAAGATGAAAACAAGGTTGACCCTTTCCAAAACCTCCTCTTGAAGTATAAGGGACAACAAGAAAAATAACAAAGGCAAGTGCACACAGGCACTTGGAGAAAAGAAAAATAGATAACCTACTAAACAAATGTGCACATAGGCACTCAGATAAAATCATAAAAACTACTTATATATATATATATATATATATATATATATATATATATATATATATATATATATAGGTCTACAAACTATAAGTATCTTCCTCTTAGATCAAATTGAAAATATTTAGCATCACTTACTTGTGATGAATCAGGATGGAAAACACCTTGATTTTGAAAGCTCATGATATGTGAGCTGAGATGCCTGACTACTAACTCTTTTGGCATGATCTTAAGAGAATGAAATAAGACAAACATGTCTCTAATGTAGACATACTAGTCCATTTTTTCAAGGATTCCTCCAAATTGCACTACAAGGGATCTTTTAACTTCCTCATCTGATGGCTTAATTTTATGCTCTAAAATAAACACATGTGATGGCTCCTTTGAACTAGTGTTTGGTTGATTTTATAGGCTTAGGCAAAAAATCTTTAAGTCATCCCAAAAGGTAGCTTCCTCTTGGTTATCCAAGATAATTCCAACTTCAACACCATTTTTGCTTTGCTTGCTCTGAAAGGAGCCATATGGTAGCTCATCAACCCATCCATGATTCACCATGTCATATTCTTGTGGATCTTGATCTGACCATTCTTATTCATTCTTGAAGACATCAATACTTCCTTTAGTGAACAATTAATCTTGAGATTAGTTAGACTCTTCAACCTAATTGGTAAGTTCTTCTTCATGTTTTGGAGGAGGCATAGGCTAGTTTAGAACCTCTATTTGGTCTATGAAGTCATGGTACAACTATTACCATACTTCATTTTGATCCTCATTTTTCTCTATCTCTATCTCTATCTCTTACTCATCCTCTCTCATACCAAAAGGAAGTTCCTAAAGCAAATCAAGATATTATTTGCTCTCAATTTCAACCTAAATACACACCCCTTCAAATATGAAGGTATCAGTACTGCCTTTAGGATTTAATTCATCGAAGCCATGCCAAGAAGTCTAATCAAAACTTGAATCTTCTCCTTTTGAATGAAGTGGACTATCTATCATGATATATTCATCATAGACACTTATGTTTTCCTCTTTAGGCTCACTTATGATGACACGTTCCTCCTCTATTATTTGTAAAATAAGTTCTTCCTTTATGAGGGAGATGGTGGGAGGGTGAATAAGTTCACCTTACTTGCAGCTTAGGAGAGTATCCTTCCAACTAGGGACCTTTAAGGCTCTATTTGGTGGCTTTTGAGGAAGGGAGGGAGAGTCTTGAAACTCTTATACACCAAGATCATAGATCTGAGCTATGATTGCTTGATTCATTTATTGCACAACTAACCCTTCCTCTACCAAATTGGTTCTTGGACTACCTCAACTAACATCTCCTCCTTCTTCTTTGTGATATTCTAAACTAATTTCCATGATGGAAATGAGTATGGAACAAACACTTTTTCTTCCTTTTTAATGGTTATAAGAGAAGGTGGCCTCACAAGTGAGGGCATGACATAGCCAAAGTCAAAAGTTCTAGAGAAGATCCATGATGGAATGACTTCATTTTATTGAGTGGGAATGGGCATAGGGGTAGGAGAGGGAAAGATGATTGGCTCAGGCTTGACAAACTCTTTATCCCATTATTCAAACACTTTTTCAATGGATAATACCCACCATTTCATCTATTGATTCTCAACATGTGGATAGTCAGCTTCTTCAATTGATGCCCATAGATTCTAAAACTCTTGCAAGAAGATCCTTATCTCCTCCATGTCATGAATATGGAATTATTGTCCAAGTTTAACCCCCTCATTTATTTTCATGATTGTTCCTCCTTGGTCTAATATTACCTTTCTGAGTTTTGATAAGGATGGACTTTGACAAGGTTGACTAGGGGGCTGACTAGGAACTCTTGAAGGTTGAGATTGAGGCTCTTAGAGAGAAGAGGGCACATACAATTAGTCTAAATGAGCTTACTACTATTCATAAGATATTACCACACGATCTTCATTTTGGACCATATTCTCATCATTGCCATGTTATCATTATCACAAGATGACCACTATTCACCCTCACAAACTGACCATCTATTATTAACCAACTAAAGAGCACTCCTTGTCTTTTGTATAACATGGATAGGGATGACTAGAGAAAACTTCAAAACCCTACTAGTTTCCCTTATCAACTCAATATAAATTGACAATGCTTGCTTGACTCTTGACATGGATGTAATAGGGGTAAGCTTGGTCTTAACAAAGGGAAATAGTGGACTGATTTGAATGAAAAAGAGGCTGACCTTGATCATATGCAGGGGTAAGAGGAGGAAAAATGCCATGATAAGGTTGATAGGTTGTTTGAGGGCCACTTGGAAGGAACACATAAACATTATTTTCCTGATAAGTGTGGTGTTGAGGTAAAGAATAAGCATATTGATCAAAAGATGATTGATTGTACATACCAGATTAAGATGACTATGCACCTGGGCTACTTAAACCAACTAATGAATGCTTAGAGTCACCATTGATGTTTTCACACTTACCTCTAAAGGTTTGATTTAATGAAGAGAACACCAAAAATCTTCACTTAGTGCATGATAAACTTTATCCCATCGAACATACCAAAAACTATTATAACATCAATCTTCACCCTTGGAGAGGGTTCTTTAGGCCCTTTCCAATTGATCTATAATATTGGGATAACCCTAGGATATGGCTAGCCTATAGTGGGGTTGAACTTATAGAGAAGGCTAGCTTCCTCTTGATGCTCACTTAAACTGATAATTGCATAGGGAAAAGGGTTAGAAGGTAGAAAAAGGGATCCTGAGAAGACTAAAAGGTGATGCACCAAATAATATGGTTACTCACATGAGCTTGAACCCACACTAGATCAACATAAGACAATTATAGCTCACACAACCTCATAATCTTGCTAATTTCATAAGTATTTCATAGAAGAGGTTTTAAAAAAACACAAATCTAGACCTTAAATAGCTTGAAAATTGTAGGGGGGGAAATCCAAGAACAAACACACCTGTTCTGATTCCTCTCGTTAGGATCTTGCTCCTCAGAAATAGCATAGTATGATTACCAAATATAAGCAATTAAATATGCGGAAATAACCAGAAACACAAGTAACTAGAATTCACCAATAGCATAGAATATGAGAGACAATACACTATCTTGTATTAACACTTTACAGAAAAGAATACTACAAAGAGCCGCCACACTCTTCCACCTTATAGAGGTTTCGCACACCTCAAGTGTACAGTAATTCTTCTTCACAACACTCTCCTACACAAAAAATGGTCCCAACAATCAACTCACACACAGAATTGGTGTTCACCTCTCCAACCAGTTAGTAATAACCCTGTCAGTACACTAAGCACTCTATAGCACTTCAAGTTGATCTCCCATGAACCTGCAACCTACAATTCAACAGACCAAACTTACATGTAGATCCCCTATGAGCTTGCAACAACCTGCAACTCAATGATCTTACAAATAGAAGGAACTCTTCCTTTCTATCTCATACTTATACAATACATGCCAATGGGTCTATAAATAGATCCCAAACTTAAACAATAAATTAGACTCTTAATTTAGAAAATTATCCTCACAGCTCAAGACTCTAACTGGTCTTTACATGCAAACTCTTCGTTCACTTAACTAATTGTCTGTGCAACGAACAGTTCTGGAACACACAGGCGACTGATGCCGATCCCTGCTTGCCTGGTTCTGTCGATGTTGGCTGACTCCCTGCCGTCGCCGGTGGCCTTCTGTATTGGTCACGACCGACGTCAGTCCTGATGCCGACGCTGGTGCTCCTGGATCTCAACAACCTTTTGTTCCCACTATTTTCAAAGAGTTGAAGCTTTTAGCTCCACAACCTAACAATCTCCCACTTGGAGATAAATAGCTACAACTTGTACCTGTACCTGTACTTCGTCTAGTTTGTTCCCTTTGGCTTTGTATCCCTCCTCAAGATCACTCTTGAAGACCAACCACCACAAATCCTGTAGTGCAAAACCTGTCATCCAAATTACCTGCCACATCCGCATCTACAACCATGTAGATAAGAACTTGACCCTGCATAGCATGTGCACCTGCTGCTGGTCCCACTGAACTGCCCTTCAGTATTACTCTCCCAGATTGACTCCAAACTTGTGACAACTCCCACTGCTTGGGAAAACTTAGGTTTAGTACATACCATGCACTCAACCTCATTATGTGAATCAAGAACCTATTCTGTGAACTGTCCAACCATCAGCGTGCTAACCGGTCTCACACAATCATCCTGAAACAAAGTCAACAAGACCTTCCATGTCTCTAAAACACACTCATGCCAAAGAATCTTGGTGCTCCTAGATTCTCCATGACACACCCCTGAACTAGCTTTACCTTTAGTTCAGCAATACCTGTATATGTAACCCTGCAACAAGCACATCATACAGAAATAGGATAATGTAGCTAATATTATCCAACCTGGTAAAGAGAAACACAATGATCAAACCTCCATTGCCCTGCAGCTAATACAAGACCATATACCCTGATCTTCCATCTCACGTATCCATTTTCGCTCTTTTTCATCCTGAACATCCATTCATCTCTCAGTGCTTTCTTCCAGCTGGTAACTCTACCCAAAACACCTATTTGGTTCTCCTCCAAGGAATCACATCCTCATCCATGCCAAGCTCCCACCGTTTCCTGGATCTACCTGTTCTGCTTCTTTAACAACTTCCTGGTTCTATACCATAAGTGAGCAACAAGTAGTGTAAAGAAGGGAAATGACGAATTTAAGAACTTACTTACGCCTTCAGTCCTCCATATGGGTGCTTGAGACTCCATGACAGCTAGCTATCCACCCAAAATTTGTCTCAGTGACTGATGCCGGTCACATCTCAGTTTGCAGCTGACAGATGTTGGTTCCCTGCGACTACCACCTTGCCGACATCAGTATCCCTGGCCGACGTCGGTCATTATCTGCCCCAAGTCACTGATGTTGGGCTGCACATAGCCGACATCGGTCCCTGTCTGGATGCCGACGTCAATTTTCCTGCCGACGTCGGTCTCTATGTTTTTCTAGTGAGACCTGACTTTTTTCTGTGAGCTCCTTTTGGATCAAACCCTTGTCCAAATCACCCTTGATCTGCTCAGAATTCCTTTGCACCTTGTGCTGAACTCTGTCCGTCACCTTCTCCTTGAAAACCAAGGCTTTCCTGTTCTTGTCACTAACATCGGATTCCTCAAGAAACGTCACCTTCTTCTTTTGCATACAGAAACCACGATCCATGCCTTTCAAATCCGAAAGCATACTCTTTGACTCAAGAACAAGCATCTCCTTCTTATCTATGTGACCAAGCCTATTAAGCCACATCTCCGAATCTACAACTAAAGTAGATAACCCAGAAAGAGAATCAGTAATACAAGTAGATAGATAAAGCGTACCTACTTTCTTACCTCTAGCTACAACAAGTGTACCCTTGGTAACCTTCCAAGAGTCCACTGTGAGAGTTACTGTGCAACCCTCATCACCCAAACTTCTAACAAAAATCAGATTCTGCTCCAGAACTGGGACATGCATGACCTCCTTTAACACCCATGTGTCACCTGTCTGCAATTTCAGCTTCACTTTTCCTTTGCCAACAATCTAACAAGGCTTACCATCCCCCACACAAATTTCTCCAAAGTCTCCCTGGACATACTCATGAAAAAATTCCCTATGTGGGGATGCATGAAAAGAGGCACCATAATCTAAAACCCAAGATTCTACTTTATCCAAAGAACATACCAGAGCATCCTGTGCAATGTAATCCACAACATCTGCTTCTTCTCCATGTCCTTCATGCTGATCTTCACCCGATCTGCAATCTCTCTTTAAGTGCCCTTGCTTTCCACATTTCCAGCAAGTTATTCTACCATACCTGGACTTGGATCTTCTGCCTATCTTCGACCTTGATCTCCCACGCTCTATCTTCTCTCTTGGCCTTCCTCTACCTTCAACACTCAAAGCATCTCCTGATGATTCACCTATGCCTTTCCTACGTATCTCTTCATTCAAGATCACACTCACAACATCATCCACTTTTAAGACTTTTGAAGGAGACACAGTATTAGAAACTGCCATTACCAAACCTTCCCAACTTTCAGGTAATGAACACAAGATTAAGAGAGCTCTAATTTCATCATCAAATACAATATTGACTGAACTTAACTGGTTTACCAAACCATGGAAATAACTAAGATGGTTATGAACAGATCCACCTTCCAACATTTGCAAATTAAATAAATGCTTCATAAGAAATACCTTATTAGAAGCTGAGGGTTTTTCATATAAATTTGCCAAAGATTCCATCAACTCCACCGTTGTCTTACACTGTGATAAGCTGGAAATCACAGATGATGCAAGACTCAATCTAATAGATCCCAGAGCCTTCCGATCAAGAACCTCCCATTCTTCATCCTTCATATTCGAGGGTTTGCAATTAACCCCACCCAACGGTAAGTACAAATCTTTCTGATACAGATAGTCCTCAATCTGCATCCTCCATAATTGGTAGTTCTTGCCATTAAACTTTTCCATTCGTAGCTTACTGTCTTCTATCATTGCTCAACTCCCACTCAAACAGAAACCCTATGAGTAACCTGTAATCAAAACACACTACCTAGATCTAAACCAATCTGTTAGTATCCCAACCAAAAGCTCTGATACCGATTGTAGGGGGGGAAATGCAAGAACAAACACACCTGTTCTGATTCCTCTCATTAGGATCTTACTCCTCAGAAAGAGCACAGTATGATTACCAAATATAAGCAATTAAATATGCAGAAATAACCAGAAACACAAGTAACTAGAATTCACCAATAGCACAGAATATGAGAGACAATACACTATCTTGTATTAACACTTTACAGAAAAGAATACTACAAAGAGCCGCCACACTCTTCCACCTTACAGAGGTTTCCCACACCTCAAGTGTACAGTAATTCTTCTTCACAACACTCTCCTACACAAAAAATGGTCCCAACAACCAACTCACACACAGAATTGGTGTTCACCTCTCCAACCAGTCAGTAATAACCCTGCCGGTACACCAAGCACTTTATAGCACTTCAAGTTGATCTCCCATGAACCTGCAACCTGCAATTCAACAGACCAAACTTACATGTAATCCCCTATGAGCTTGCAACAACCTGCAACTCAATGATCTTACAAATAGAAGGAACTCTTCCTTTCTATCTCATACTTATACAATACATGCCAATGGGTCTATAAATAGATCCCAGACTTAAACAATAACTTAGACTCTTAATTTAGACAATTATCCTCGCAGCTCAAGACTCTAACTGGTCTTTACATGAAAACTCTTCATTCACTTAACTAACTGTCCATGCAATGAATAGTTATGGAACACACAAGTGACCAACGCCGGTCCCTGCTTGCCTGGTTCTGCTGACGTTGGCCGACTCCTTGCCGTCGCCGGTGGCCTTCTGCACTAGTCACGATCGACGTCGGTCCTGATGCTGACGCCGGTGCTCCTGGATCTCAGCAACCTTCTGTTCCCACTATTTGCAAAGAGTTGAAGCTTTTAGCTCCACAACCTAACAAAAACACCTTGAAAGAGGCAAATAGAAAGATAATGAATTCATCATGCACAAACATTCTAAGCACTAATCAAACGCTAGAGATAGTTAAAGAGTTAATCTCATTGCTTCAAGAGATAGTTCTTACAATATTTTGATAGGGTTTAGCCTTATCAAATGAAGACCCTTTTTCAAGAGTCTCAACGAGCATCCTTGTATCCCAAAAAGATGAAAATTCTAAAATATGAAAACCCTTAAAATGGAAAAGAGAATATGATAATATAGAAAAGGGAGAAGAGAGAAGAGGGAACATGCCATCTGAGAACAATGAGTTTCTACCTTTCAAGGGATGCTCCAACATATTTTTGGTCTAATCAGGATTAGTCCATCATCAACAAGCTAAATTGAATTTTCTCTAATTAGTCCTCAAGTTCTTCTCATTCACTGAGAGATCCACTAGAAGATAAGGGTTTTTTTAGTAGATGATGGGTCATAATCTTTTTGAAGAGGAAAGATCCTTAAGATCTAAACATAATTAAATGCTCCACTATGCTCTCCAATACCCTAATCTACTCCATGAACTTTGCCACACCTTCCACTTGGCTTCATTATGAGCACTAGGTACTCATATCCTTAGACCTGATAGAGCCATGTCTAAGTCTGCTTAGGCAGTTGATCTGACTATCATGTTTATGCCTTAGCATGTTCTTTATTGCAAAATATTGGACATAAATGAGCTATAGATTAAAAACCAATCTCCTTTATTGGTTTTCCTATAGCTATTATATCGATGCAGACCTATAAGCCACGTAGCTTTGCTCTTAAACTGTATTAAGTTTAAATAAACCTATTCTACTTTAAACCCTGTAGGAACCCATAACTCATTACATGCATAGGTCCCATTTATAGAGTAAAGAATATAGTTGTTAGACCATATTATCACCTTAAGAATCAAGTTGACAAGTTCCAAACCTTCAAACCAAAGGTTGAGACTAAACTCCAATGATGAAAGTGCCCTTTGAAATATCTGCTCTAGTTTGACCTTAGTTGTATTCAAGCTTAGCTCCATGTATCTGCTTGACTCAGTCAAAAAATAATTATTCAACCTTCATAAAAAATCCCTTGGGCTCACCCTTGATCATTGGTTATCAATTATCGAATCAACTTATTGACCTTTTGGCCCATCTTGCACCATTGATCCCGTTTGCTACGATTAAATGCATGCCATTGGATCTTCTTTAGGGACCTTTTTTGACTCATTGACCTACTCCTATGCTATATATATTTGATGCATGATTAAATGAGATCCCTTGATATTGTTGGGACCCACCATTTTAACTCAAAAGGCTAATTCATGAGGCCAAAAATTGATGTCTGTGTACCTGTATTTAACATCCATGTGAATATCTTTGACGTCTGTGTGAATGTCTATGGATTTTTAAACCCAAATGATTATTTATTGTGGCTTAAATTTGACATTTTTGCACACATCATTTGATGTCCACGTGATCATATCCATTTTAAATCCCAATGGTTATTTACCGTGGCTTAATTTTGATGTCCGTGCGAATGTTACATTCTACAAGCTAAACTTTGAAGACTTATGTCTTGAGATAGAGAACTTATCAAGACATAAAATTTGTAGAGAAATATCAAGGCATGAAGGGCATCATGTCCATGCATTTATTTTGGCATGAGAGGATTTCTATGTAAACTTATAAAATACATAAATGAGTTGACTAGTCTATTTCTATGTGACATCCTAATGAAGGTTTAGTTCATTTAGACTTGTGATAGGAGCTGTTGTTTTCTCTTTGGAAGCTCTGATGAATTCTCTGATTCTTGTGCAACTTGTCCCTAACTTTAAACTGCTCGGACACCATAAAACCTGCTTGGATCCTCTTCTTTGTAACTCTAAACTTGTTTCAAGCCTTTGGTCAACTCATTCCATCAAACCATGCAAAAGCTTTATATGTGGGCCAAATTTGGCCAATAAAGCCTTTACAAGTACAATTTACATTTAAATTTATTTATTTAATTTTATAATTATATATAACATTAAGGTTTATAATAAAAATTTGAACTTTATAATATTTTTTTACATGTGAATATAGTGACTTATTTTTTTAAAATAATATATTAAAATTTAGCAGATACATATAGTTAGAACATAAGACCTTTAAATTTGATATATATCAAACTCATTAAATTAATTTTTGGTGACATACATTATATGATATTGGAGATGTAGAAGTCAATATCAATATTTTTGAAGAAGACATAGATGAATATATCGATACTATATAATTTCAAAGAATTTTACATATCACATGAGTGATTTGATAGGGAATTTAATTGACATGTTTTCAAATTAAATATTTAAGTTGGGTTGGGGGGTCAAAATTTGTTAAAAGTACAACTTGGACTTTGATATTATAGATATACATATGTATGTATAGATGGATGTTAAATTAAATATATTAAATTTATAAATGTATAGAGTGTTTAAATTTTAGTTAAATAATTAGAATCATATAGTGAATTAAAAAATAAAATAAAATTTGTAGTATATATTAAAATCATTTTTTAAGACATTTCATTAATTTTGTATTTATAGATAGATATATTTTAAATTAAATATATTAGATTTACAACTATATAGAGTTTAAATATACATTTTAGTTAAATAAAGGTGCTAAGTACTAAGTCCTTGCAGGAGTTAGAATGATATTGAAGATGAGAATTAATTTTTTTTAATAAAAGCAAATGTCATAAATATGAATGCTGATAGAAGTAGTGATGAAAATCTAGACATTGCTTAAACATAATAATAAAAATAGAACATAATTATAGCCAAAGCAAAGTGGTTATTGTGTGACATAGGAGTTCTGGTGAAAAAACTTGAAGTAAAATAAATTTTGATCCTCTTTCATTGTAGAGATGTATATGATAAATATGTCTTAACAAAATCTCTATCTTTTATTAATATAGCACTCATTTATAAATATGTTCAATTTATTGATGTCAAATATAAACTTGGCAACAAAAAAATTAAAATGTCTCTTTCTAGATATTGGGTTGTTAATTTATTGTTTGTTGGCCTAATATTACCACTTTTGGCTAAATATTGGACCACATTTTCTTCACCATGTCTATCAAATTATATGCGAGCATACATCCATGATTTTTTAGATTTGGGTGATCTTATTATATATCCATAAACAAATCCCTTCTCGATAGTATTTGCAAGATTATGTTATGGTTTATTCTTTCTCAAGATCACATTTAATATCCTTTTTTCTTGTAGCTTAATAAATGTGTTTTATAAATAAAAATAAATTAGATGGACATTTTAGACTACATTTGGGTGGAATCTGGTGGTATAAAGCCTTTGGATACTTCCTTTATCATGACATCTTTCTAAGTGTTTGTACATCATCTACATTGTCATAAAAAATCAAACATAAAAAAAATGTTTTATTAAAAAATAGTGTAAGGTGGTAAAATCCAAAGGCAATATGAATCTTCACACCCATTATAATCTTCTAATTAGAATATTTGAGCTTGTTGGTTTGGTCATTCATGTAATTGATCCTGACTAGTAGGAAAGCCAAAGAAGGGCATATTTTTTTCATTTTCTACATTGAGCATAACACAAGATAAAATGAACAACCTATTCAAGAAATTTAACCCATTAAAAGAAGTTGTAGTAAAATATACACTTGAAAAAAGTTAAAAAGTAATGTACATTTATACTACCGAGAAGCTTAAAGCCAAAAGAGGAATAAGAAAGTGCTAAGTTTTGAAAAATAAAATGTATTGTATGTTGTTACTGCTAATCAAGAATAATGGATTTGAATTCTCTCTAATTCTCCAAAGTGTACCTTGTAAAAAACATTAAAAAATAGCCAAATAGTTTCCATAAAAGAAGTAGGCCAAAAAGCAACAGAGGACCCCAACCTAGTTTTTAGAGAAATCATAGGCATGTTTAAATTAAATCACCCTAGTATTATAAAATTATACTAGGTAAAATATTATTGATTGATGTATTTTAATATTTTACATGTTTTGATTTTTGGATGGTGATCACGAGCATCCCATTATAAAGACATAAACATATAAATATTTTAGTTATTCTATTATAATAGTAGCAATTTTGAGAGTCAACAAATTTACACCATAAAATATAGGGGAATGGTGGAATATGTCTCCTCACACTACTATAGAGATTGAATGAGTGCAATGAATGATTACTTTTATTGAATAAGCCATAGTCATGATCAATGGTAAAGAGTGTTATCCCAAAGTAGTTCCATTCTTAAAATTTAGCCAAATGAATTAGTTACTGATAAGCAAATTGACAATCATCATAATTATCTAAAGAACAAAAGAGTCCAGGTTGACTTTTAAACAAAGGAAAAATAATCCAATATACATATCAATCACAAAGAATCTTAGGAAGCACTATTATTAATCAAGGATTATGGATGTGCATTCCTTCTAATTATGAAAACATAAATAAATTTTAGTAGAGAAATAAAATATTTTTGTCTCTCATATGTGTGATAAAACATGTTAGAAAATAGTGATAAAAATTAAGCCAACTAATATAATATATAAATGAGATGTGACACCCAAAAATTTGTGGAGGAAATCCCTATTTATTTAAAGCACTCAGAAGAACTTAATTTTGTAGAATAATAGAAACTAGAAACCATACAATTTTTAAAGAAAACTTTGATTAAAGCTTCATAACACATAGTAAAATGAATACATATATATAATGAAAATAAGAATTATAATATTTACCAAGCACTAGTTATAACTTATGATATACCCTCCAGGATCTAACTCACTAAATAGAGACAAAATTCATTTCTTTTCTTTTCTCGCCTAACAAATAAAGATCTTAAAAGTTTCCCTTAAGTGAAAACTATGTAGGGTACAATTTCCCCATATAAAATTTCACCATTTATATTAATTTGGTTTTAAAATGGAAATAAATTGAAAGTAGACATTATAGGAGATTTAAATATCTAAATATTTTTAAAATCATAATTTGTAAACAACCTAGATTCAAAAAATGGGTAAAATAGAATGTTGACACAAAATTATTTCCCAAAGCACTACCCAAATTTGTGAGATAATGCATTAAAATACTAAGAATGGTTTTCAAGGTACCAAGGCACTACAATAAGAGGGGCTTATGCTTTGATTGTAAATTCTTATCTTTATAGGTGGCAATTATTCTCTCATGATAAACACTGGATTGGGCTGATTTTTGTTTTAGGATGTCATGGCTGAATTGTAATGCTATTCATCCTCCTTTATTGATCTTGGCTTATATTGAAGGTGGTAAATAAACACTACTATTGGAGTAATAACATTAAGGCTAATGAGTTAGGAATAGTGGAACTAGTTACTAGGTTAGAGTTTTCATGTGATTTTGAATACAAAGATCTCTTGAAATCTGCAACATTTAGTGCTTCCAACTCACAAAGTAACATGGGTTTATTCTTAGGGGAATATCCTCCTTGTGCATCCTCTATATTATCAAACAACATAACACATTTTTAGTACCATTATAGGCACACTTTAAAAAATAGTTGGATGACTAAATGGGGTATTAAAATTAACATACCTAAAAACTTGTGCCAAGCATGGCCAAAAGCTTCTACCAAGAGGTCATTTTTGGTGGTAGAAGGTAAAGGTGCATTACATGGATATGAAAAGATGGGCTTGACATCCCCCAAAATTTGAAGAAATTCTCATGGTGGGTACTTAAATCTCTCGTCATAATTCTCAATTACAGGGAAATAAATAACTGGGTATAGCCATGAATGATCAATGCATAATGGGTGATAATAATAAATAGGCGTACTCCAATCCAAAGTGGCCTGAACTGATTGTGTTTGTGCACTGGGTATACCTATGTGAAAACAACAATTTCAACCAAATTGAATGAATAAAAACATCTTAGCTCAAATGAATAGTGATCTCACTATCATATTTTTTTAGAAATGGGGATATTTTTATTTGTAAAAATAAAGTTGAACTTACACTTTGAATTTTATTTCGACGTAGTCTCTAAACACCTTTATACTTTTGCCCTAGATCATAACCTCTCACGTTAGACTAGTTTGAATTAATAAAATAAATTTTTACATAAACAGTTACATATACAAAGCCATAACAAATGTTCTGGTGCCATAAATTTCATATCTAACATGAACATATTTAGAAAACCAAAAAATTGATGACTACCTAATCTATCTGTCATGTAGATAAACCAGATTTTTGGGTTTGAATCTCTATTTCCCACCCTTTTGATAGCTATACTCTCAATAATTTCATAGGAAACTTGATTCCTTGGTCGTAAAAAAATTTGTTTCATTGAATTCTTGTGGTTTGCTTTACAAAGTAAAAAGTTTATGACAAGGCTCTGTTGCAAATGCTACTCAAAAACATAAATAATTTTCCATTAATCTCATAGACACCAGCACAAATTTACAATTAATTTTTTTTTAAAAAGTTGATAACACAAACACTGGCTTTAAATCTCATAATTGACTGCGGTTAGCATATCATTAAAAGGGAGCAATCTAGGCTATGATCCATAACTTGTGAAATTATTAGGGGAATTAATATGTCAATTTATTTATTTATTTATTTATTTTTATTATCTTGAACAATGTGAAGTTTTTAATAACATAATATTTTTTAATTAATTAATATACCAAAACAAAATTGTATATTATTAATTAAAAAATTTATAATTAAACCATGAAAAAAATTACATTTTTCAAAACACATATAATAATGAAATTTGATTGGTGGAAACAACTCAATAATAAATAAATAAAGATTCATCACATAAATATCCAAGTGAAACTAATAACTATCATCATGTAATAAATTAGAAAGTTAAATTTCATATGTAATACACATTACAATCACCCTCAAAGACATTCCCCACACATATATAGATACATACACTCTCCACATTAATTATTCAAGTACATTTTTGAATTAGAAAGTTGGATGTTTGTACTCAATGGTTTAAGCTTCCTTGAATTATTTTTACAAACAATATTTTTTATTAATTACTTAGATTAAATTTAAGTGTACATGTGATTTATATATGTATGTGCGAATATTTATCCATATTTTTAAAATGTCATATATTAAATTTACCAAAGTTTTATGTGTTTTTTTAATAAAAATTTAGAAGGAGATAATGTGAGAGAGGATGACCAACATTCCCTTTTTTCAAATCATATGTAATTCCTAAGAAAAATAGGGATTATCTCGTAGACACCTAAAATCAGATACTTTGTGTTGATCTTAACTATAAGAGAATTCTGCACTAACATCAATTCCAAATCTCAAGACACATTAAATAATAAAAACTAATTTCAAATACATTTCTATACATACCTATGCAATCATCCCTTCTTCTAATACAAATCACTTTCACACCTCATCAATCAATATCCTTAACACATCACAACAACCTCCCTTGTTTAATGGGGAGGAGGAATCATTCTCCATCATTGATCTTTGATCAAGATTAATAGCTAAAAATCATCACAAAATCCTATAAATTAAGGGTGACCCTCTAATTTCAACAAGTCTTGAAACACAACAAATCTCTACCCTTTTGAAGAGCCACTTTCACATCAAACTTCAACCAACATTCCAATTATTCATTAAATCATCTACAGTGTAAGGAGAAATGTTTTCAAAATGAATACACAACATTGACCAAAACATTTTACAATTACATCTGAGCATCATCATGTCTTTATCCTGACAAGGAAGATATTAAAGAGAAGGTATAAAATTATATTTATTTATCTTATATTTATTTGTTTTTTTTTGTTTTTTTTTTTCATTTTGCTCAATCAGAGGACATACACATAGGCTTAGTTGTATGATTTTCATTGTGATTTTGATTTCATACTAACGAGAACTAACCCTTTGTAATCATGTTTTATATTTTTCACATCGGTGGGACCATACCCCACAACTAACAAAAAAATATTTTAATAAAATTGTGACTATTTTGTAGAAAGGTTTTCTTTGCACATAGTGGTATGATTCAGATAGTTATTTCATAGTTGGAAAGATAAATTCTAGAGCTTTCCAAAAATTGCTCATAATAAATATTTTGAGCAGTATCTATGGAGATATCATGCTTTGAAATTGACCATGTGAACATATTTTTTAACTTTTTTTCATACATGACCTATAGAAAAAAACACATAGGTCACTATTACCTTTTCCTGAAGAGAAACTAGAGTATGCTCTCATCTTTCCCCCTTGTGGAATCCTGAGGATCAAAAATAGTGAACCTTCATTCTTATTTTGACTTCATGAATTAGATTTCATCACCATCCATGATTCCATAGGGTGCAAAGACTAAGATTTCAACCCCCAATGTATGTATTAATCTTATAGTCTGATGGGGGATATAATTGATGACAATTTTCATAAAAACTTAGAGAAATTCCCTATAAAGGGTTTCATGAAAGTAAGGGGTTTATCCCCAACACTAAACTATTAGGCATCACCCTTAAAGTTAAAATTTATAGTAGCACTTCACTAAGATCTTACGATTGAAGTGGTCATAAAGGGGCTATAACCTTCTAGGAATTACCTATGATTTGTTATTATTCTATGACATTTTTATTCCCACATACCATAAATTATATTGGGGACTGTCTATAAATACTTATCAAATTTTGGATTAAGACCTTTTCATTACAAATAATTTGTAATGCAAAGGAAACCAACCTCACCAAAAATCTCATGACATACTGCTTGAGGTGAAGGTTAAGATATTAACATGTTCCCACTTCTTGTGAGGTAGATACATGGGATACAATCATATTTCACACCCATTTTACCACTAAGATAGGGCTTATCTTGTATGTGTGTCTTTGCTTGTTTATTGTCATATACCTCTGAGCATAAATCTGATAGATTTATTGAGCTTACATAATTCATATTACAGAGCCATTTATATAAGGCTACATATGCTCATAATAGTCCTACAAAATAGGATGAGCATATAACCAGATTATAATATATAATCTTTAATTATGAAATAGGACCATAATAGTTTTATTTGACTAACAACTAACAATACAAACCTAAAAACTATGTGGGTTGTTTTATAAATAAAGAACCTCACTTATAAAAAAAACTTACTATGATAAATTTATTCTAACACCCCACCTTAATTTATCATAGTTTGAAGAGTACAAGAGAGAATTTCTGAATGCCTCAAACTTATCATATGTAAGTGACTTTGTGAAGACATCTACACACTGATCTTGAGTGGGGAAATACTAGAGTTATATATTATGTTGTTGAACATGTTCACGTATGAAATGGACTTAAACTTAAATGTGCTTAGTGTGTTTATAAAAAAATGGATTGTGAACAAGTTTAAGAACACCCTAATTATCATAGTTCAAAATTATTGGCTGAGTCTGTAGAACTTTCAATCCTACTAGTATGCGACGTAGCCATATCACCTCATAGGCAGCTCCTCCTACAACATTATATTCTAACTTAGTAGAATAAAAAGAAATAAAGTTTTGATTATTAATCCCCCATGAGATTGGACCAAATCCCAAAAAGAATACAAATGTAGAAGTGAATTTTTTATCATCAAGTGAACCTGCATGATATGTGTTTGTGTATTCTATTAAGAATAACTTATCATTATTATTGTATACAAGGCCATAATCCATTATTCCTTGAATATATCATAGTAATCACTTAACTAATTTATATTGGATTACCTTTTACTCCTTCATGAATGGAAAAAGATAGCTAAAAACATAGCTGATATCTAGCTTAGTGTATGTGAGGTAGATGAAATTACCAATTACTTGACAGTAAAGAGTGGAATCTGCCAGTGGTTATGGGTTTGAATGAGATAGATGAATCCTTCTATCCATATGTGTAGCCATTGGTTTTAAATCCATCATCTAAAACCTCTCGAGTAATGTCTTGATATACTTCATCCAAGACATAAATATTTGGTGCTCTTTCTACCATACTTCCAATCCAAGACAATAGTGTAGTATCCAAAGATTTATCATCTCAAACAATGGTTGAGATCTTTTTTTATTGCATCAATTATTTTCAATGAATTGTTAGTGATGACTAGATCATTGACATAAACAATAATATTAACAATCTCCCCTCTTTCTTTTTGAGGTAGAGATTGGGATAATATGGATTCCTCTAAAATCCATGCTTCATGAGATGCTCATCAATTTTTATATACCAGGCTCTAGGAGCTTGTTTGAGACCATACAAATATTTTATGAGTCTACACACCTTCTATTCTTGCCTTGGTGTGACATATAACCTTTTGGTTGAGTTATGTAGACCTCTTCATGTAGATCACCATTAAAGAAGGCACTTTTAACATCTATCTGATGAATGTTCTATCTAAACTTTGTAGTCATTGCTAAGATCATTTTAATTGTCTTTTATCTTAGTTATAGGATCAAAAGTCTCCTCATTGTTTATACCTTTTTTATGTACATATACCTTTACTACAAGTCTTTCTATGTTCTTGTCTATACTACCATCTAATTTATATTTGGTCTTAAATACCCATTTGCATCCAATAGGTTTCTTCCCTAGTGGAAGATCAACAAGTTTCCATGTGTCATTCTTCATAAGAGATTGATATTATGCATCCATGGCATCTTTCCAAGCTTTAGACTCTAGAGCTTCACATAATTTAGAGGGCTCAAATGTCTCTACAAAAATTCTCATTACGGCCAAATTTACCTCTACATAAGCCATACTAGGAGTCCTCGATCTTGTGGATGAAGTGTTTGAAAGTTCATCTAGTTTTTCATTTAAAATTATACTCGTATACCATTTAGGCATATTTTGAGTAGTAGTTGGTGTTGTTGGAGCTTCTAACTGACCTTCACCACTACTTTCATATAGAAATTTTACATGTTTTATGCCTGTATTATATGTTTGTGTAGAATATGAACCGATTTTACCTTTCTCATCAAACATTACATCCCTATTGATAAGTATCTTCATAGTCTTTGGATAAATGAGCCAATATTATTTTGAATTGTTATTATATCCCACAAAAATACATTCCTAAATTTTCTTATCTAATTTATTCCTTTTATTCTCTGGGACATGCATGTATGCATTACAACCAAAAAATCAAAGATGAGAAACTTTTAGCTTCATCCTAGTCCATGCTTCCTGTGGTGTAATTAAATTAAGAGCTTTGGTGGGTGACCCATTTAGAAGGTATAAAAATGTGAGACATGCTTCTGACCAATATGAATGATGCAGTTGTGCATCCTTAATCATGATTCAAAACATATCTACAATGACATGGTTATGCCTTTCTGCAACACCATTATTTTATGGTGTATAAGGTGTAGTGTATCGATGATGTATTCCATGATTTACAAGGTATGTAGTGAAATTTATAATGGTGTATTCCCCCCACAATATGAGCATAGGGCCTTGATTTTGTGATAAATTTAATTTTTAATAAAGGCCTTAAACTCATTGAAGGTTTAAAATGCCTAATCCTTAGTATTCAACAAGGAAACCCACATCTTGTAAGAACGATCATCAATAAAGAGTTAGAAATAGTGATATCCTTTTAGGCTAAAATTCATAGGTCTACATATATTGGTGTGCACTAGATCTAATGGATAAGGAGACTGATATTCAATTTTACCAAAATAAGCTCTTCATTTTTTACCAGCTAAGCAACTAGAAAAAATGTCAAAAGATTGTTTGAGTGTGGGAAAACCTCTAACCATGTTGTGTTTTCTTAATGCAAGAAAATACCCATAACTCAAGTGACCATATCTTCTATGCCATAGTTGATATTTATATGTACCCTTCACAACAAGTGCTTGATGGTCATTTTGTACAAGATCAAGATGAAACATCTTGCCTATATTCAAAGCTTGTGCAATAGTTTTAAAGCCTTGAGACTTGTTCTTGATAATGAAAATCTTCTCATCATGGTTGTGATCAAACTCAACTTTGAGATTGTGATTAAGAATTTAATTTATAGAAAATAAGTTATTAGAAGTCTGATAACATACAAAAAATTTATGATTATGGTAGTGAGGTTACCAAGCTATATAGAAACATCACCTTTACCCTAAATAGTATATGATGAGTCATCACCAGGAGAAACATTACCCTGAGATCTTGATTGGTGTAATGTGGAAAACCATTCTTTTTATCCTGTCATGTGCTTTGTGTTACCAAAATCAACATACCAAATAGATTTGAAGAACAAAGTTCCTCATGTGTCTATGTAGTAAAGATATGATCATTTTTTGAATAATTATTGGAAAGATGATTGTCATTGATGTCAAAAGGGACATTATGAGCAGGTCATTAATGTTCAAGGATGAATATGGTGATCTTATCAAAGGTTAAGGATGATTTGAATTCTTGTGTGCATGAATGGAATTCATTTGGTTCTTCATAATGATCACCTAGACATTTTGGGTCCAAACGGGAAAAGATAAGTAGGCAAATTTATAATGCCATATCTTGCACATAAGAAGGCTTCAGGAGCAAATGGATATATGGATATAATTTCCTATGAAAGAGGAAAAAATGCACCAATTTTTAGGTCATGCAACTAAGTGAAATAAGAGTTGTGCATGTGCAAATTTAGCCTTCCAGCCAAATTAATGGTCTCCATACTTAGACAAAATCTACACAAGGTCATGCAAAGTTGTCATGCTTTTACAATGATCATCTATGGACATTTGTAAAAGAAATAGATAATAGATATTTTATGGGTTTTTTTATGAGCATCTTGAATATATGATCCACAGGTTCAAAAGAGAAGGAATGAGCTTGGAATTGAATTATATTTTCTCTCAGACTAGATAGGGTTTCTCAATAAAACCCTAAGGGCTTAAGTCATGGTGTCAACATGCACTTTCTATTTTGATGGTGACTAGATATAACCTATACTTGATAGCTTAAGTTATAACTTAAGCCTTTGTCATAGTTACAAAATTGGCCCCTTAACCAAAATTATCGGCTCAAGAAATGATCAAAGGACTTAATATTTCCTATGTTTTAGACTTTATATTATGTCCTTACTTGATCAATGGCTAGCACTTAATCAAAAATTGGAGATCCAATGGAGCATGATGAAGTTAAATTATCAAAAGGACCTCTGAGTTAATTTTCAAGTGATAAGTGTCATAATCATGGAGCTTGGATAGTTAATCTATGGTGTAGTTTAAATTCAAAAGGTCAACAAGTAATGCAAAATGTTAAATGTCTCAATAACATGAATTGATAGTTATATATAGAAGACATGTGCTTATGCCAAGTGTCACATTCTCAAGGGTTGGGTAGATCAAGCTTGTTATAAGATCTGATAATTAGTAGATGATCATATAATAGAGATCCAATAGAATGAGTTAACTCAGATGGAACAAAGTGATCAATGTTTATCAACTTAGTGGTGAGTTAAAAGCCAATCATGTTTGAGAAGATTGATATAGTGAAAATGATCTAAAGATATTGGAAGCAATGAGATGAGAGAAAGAGCTTGATGTTTAACGACTAGGCAAAGATAAAGTTTGTGCATCTTTGGATATTAAATAACATGTAGAAGCTCAGATCAAGAAGATCAATGGTCATGTTTTAAAGATGACAAAGCTAAAGTTTGAAAGCATACAAGGATCCAATGGAGAGCATGTTCCGATCAGAGATTGATTGAATGGACATGATTTAAAATTGATCCATTTAAGTAGAGACCATCAGATCATGGTGTCAAAGGCAAAATTAATGATTGACATTCAAAGTCATGTCTAAACAAATGGTTAGTTGTAAGAACATGTAAGAACTTGCGTATAAGCTTTATATCTCAAAATAGATAATGAAATTGATTAATCTAACCGATCAAATCTACATTAATGAGCATATGCATCAAAACTTGAGTCCAAAAAATGCTATAGATAGCAAAGATACCTGAAATTATAATATGATGCATGGAATTGAGACATGAAAAACTTATAGTCCAAGTCATAGTGAACTAGAGTCCAGAATTGGCATGATGTGTTTCAATTTGAGTGTAAACACATAGAAGATATGTAACCCTAAATCATTTGTTTTATATATATGATATCTAGGACAAAGCAAAGTGTTGGAATAATTTTTTTTTTACTATTGAGCCAAATTGAATATAGATAGAGGAAGAGAGCAAAAGGCAATAAAGTGTGTCAAATATAAAATCATAAAGACACATAACTAGAGAGGGCAAATAAGAGCAGAGTGGTTGGTGAATCCAATGAAGTGTGTCAAATAGAGACATGTCTAGACATAGAATAGAGGAATAGAGAGGAATAGAGAGGAATAGTGAGGATCAAAGAGGAAAAAAGGCACAAAGAGAATGTGTAGAGTATGATTGGTTGAAGATTAGACTTGTAACAAAGAATTGAGATCTAGATTCATGTATAAATCTAATTTGTAAATTAGAGTTGTATCTCCATAGAAGAGTCTGATAGTTTGGTTCTATAAAATAAGCTAAGAGGGTGCTTAGATTAGGGAGTGAGTGTTTCCTTAGAGTTTTTGTTCTTAAATAAGGGGATTGTTGTCTCCTTAGGATTGGTGTCCTTAAACATTGTAACCAGTGAGGTTTGTCAGTGAGGCTTTGAATTATGAGTTTGGATTAGAATAGTAGTTTATAACATCTATTCTCACCATGGTTTTTCCCTTAGGGTTTTCCATGTATAAATATTATATCATGTGTACTTATGTTTGTATGATCTTTGCATATTTGATTTGATCCACATATATATTTTAAACTATTCTAAAAGGGACCAAAGGACTAGTTTTAATTCATATACTAATTCACCCCCTCTCAGTATCTAGTTATGTTCTAAAATTGGTATCAGATCTATAGGTTCCTTATAGAAGATTAATCATCTCAGGTATATCTTAGAAGGAGAACATGTATGGCTAATCAAGAAGGATATTCATCAAAAAAAACACCTCTCTTTGATGGATCTAACTATGCATTCTGGAGCATAAGAATGGAAGCATACTTATTCTCATTAGGATTTGATGTATGAATGTATATAGTAATCAGATATATAACCTGTGCTATAACTCCTACTAATCAGGTTGCTAAGAAGGCATATAAGAGCAATGCCAAGGCAAAGAATGCTATTCTTTATGGATTATCAAATTCATAGTTTATCAAAGTGATGTAGTGTTAAAATGCACAAGATATCTAGAACAAACTAAAGAAAATCTATAAAGGAGATGATAAGGTAAATCAGGCCAAGCTACAAACTTACATAGGTAAGTTTGAAAGTTTTAATATGAATGAAGAGAAAAATATTGCAGACTACCTCCTTAGGGTAGATGAAATAGTCAATGCAATCAGAAGCATTGGAGAAGAAATGAAAGAGTCAATCATTGTCAAAAAGGTTTTAATATGTTTGCCATCAAGATACAATTCTAAAATATCTATAATAGAAGAAGCAAGAGATCTAGATAAACTCACTATTGATGAGTTACATGGGACCTTCATATCCCATGCGATGAGAATTGGAAAAATAGACACCTTCAAGAGAGAAGTTGCATTCAAAATTTCCAAGCAAGAAAAAGTAGAAGCATCCTCATTTGGATCTAAGGATACTGATGAAGAAGAAGCCAACTTTATCAAGAGATTGAAGAGAGGATCTGGAAAGTACAGAGGAAGGTTACCCTCCAAATGATTTAATTGTGGTAAAGTAGGAAATTTTGCTGCTAAATGCCCTCATAATAAAAGGATAACTTTGATCAAGTAGAGAGTAGTAAAAAGGTGAAACCTTAATATTCAAAGAAGAATAACTTATTCAAAAACAAGAAAGGTCTATTCACAAAAGAAGATAGTGACTCAATGGAAGATAGTGATAGTTCAAATGATGATCATGAATATGCCTTTGTGGCTAAGAAAAATTAATCCCTATTCATGACAGTAGGATCAACTTCTATAGATCTAGATCAAGATGAAGTTGAAGACTCAGATGAAGAAAAAGAAGGGGAAGTGGACCTTGAATGTGAACTTATCTGTATTCTAGATGATATTGATAAGCTGAAAAAAGAGAGTTCAAATCAAAATAAGATTGGACAAAAAGAAATTGAGAAAATGTCTAAAAGCCTTGAGAAATATGATCAGATGGTAGTAAGTCTAAAGACACAAGTTGAAGAGGGTAAGATAATATAAGATGTAGTCAAACTTGAACTACAATCTAAATCTAATGAATTTATGAAGCTAGAGGTAGAAATAATGGATTTGAGAAAAGAGATTGAAAAATCCAAAGGTTAACTAAATAAAAGTTTGAAGTTGATAGGAGGATCAAACATTATTGATGAACTAATCAACTCTCAAAAGCCCTCAAAAGAGATATTAGGTCTTGGTTGTGAGAAGGGAAAAACTTCCTCAACTAGTACATCTGCTAACTTATATAAAAACTTAAAGTAGAAGGAGAATCAAGAGCAAAGAAAGATAAAGCTTACAAGGATACAAAAATAGATTTAAATATAGCTGATGTGAAGAAGGCTAAACCTAAAAAGAAGCTTGAAGAAAACAAGAAGATAAAGGTAGCTGATGCAGATAGATACACCAAAGTGAGAGACTTGAAGAAGCCAAAGTTTAGAAGAGATCCTCATGCTATACCAAGAAATACTATGACCAAGTACTCCTCATCTTTTTATGGTTATTTTTATAATTGTAATCAGTTTGGTCATAGGGATATTGATTGTAGAGTTGTACCTACAAGGAGATCAAATTTTGTAAGTAGAAACTCATTCACTCCTTTGTTAGATACAAATGTAATGTGCTATAATTATAATAATTTTGGTCACATAGCTAAACATTATAGAACAATATTTGTAAGATCAAAATTATAGAGTAAGAAAAAAGTCATGCCTTCTAGTGTGAATAAAAGTTCACAAGTCTCTGAGAAGAAGTCATATAAGATACCCAAGGATGTGTGGAGAGTAAAAAAATTAATCCATGATTTTTCAAACTGCACTCCATGCCAAGGAGTAAAATTTATGGGTGATAGATAGTGGTTACTCAAAGCATATGACTGATGATAAGAGCAAGTTTACCAAATTGAGAAAATGTAAGGAAGGATTTGTCAGCTTGGGAGACAACACATCAATAAAGATCAAAGGTAAAGGAACCTTGAGCATAGATAGTAAATTGCCTACACATGATGTCCTTTATGTTTAAGGAGTGAAGCATAATATGCTAAGTGTCAACCAAATATGTGAAAATGGATACAAGGTCTCATTTGTTGCAGAAGGTTGCAAGTTAAAGAGATCTAGAAAAATAGTTACAGAAGGGAAAAGGACTGAAAGCAATATCTACAATCTTTTTGAAGTAAATGGAAATATTTGTCTCATGGAAAATATTGATGAGAGTTGGTTATGGCATAAGAGAATGGGTTATGTCAAATTTGATAATGTAGTCAAATTAATCTTAAATAAGTGTGTAAGACACATGCCCAAGATAACCAAACCTGCAGATACTACCTATAACGAATGTCAACTAGGTAAGCTAACAAGGGTCAAATTTAAAATAAATGATTATGAAACTACAAAGCCTTTACAATTAGTTAATACTGATCTTTGTCGTCCTACCAAGACAAAAGGATCAAAAGGAGAGAGATACTTTATGTTGTTTGTAGATGATTACTCAAGAATGACATGGGTAACCTTTTCGAAGGATAAGTCACAAGCCTTTGAGAGATTCAAGATATTTAGAGCCATGGTTGATAATGAGATTGGATGAAAAATCAAATGCTTAAAATTTGATAAAGGTGAAGAATTCACCTCAAATGAGTTCATAGAGTATTGTGAGAAGCATGGGATCAAAAGCCATTAATCTGCAGCAAGGACTCCACGAAAAAATGGATTTGTTGAAAGAAAGAACATAATAGTCAAGGAATTGGCTAGAATAATGTTAAAGGAGGCCAAGTTACATGATGGATATTGGAGAGAAGCAGTCCAAACAATAGTATACATCTTGAACAAATTTTAACTAAGGGTAAACAGTAATAAAACTCCCTCTGAGCTATGGTATGGAAATCCTACTTCTGTTAAGTAATTCAAAGTGTTTGGAAGCAAATGCTACATCAGAAGAAAGGAAGACAAATTTGGAAGCTTTGAATCAAGATGTGATGAAGGAATATTTCTTGGTTATTTCACTCAAAAAAAAGCCTATGTATGTTACAATAAGAGGCTATACAAGATAGTGGATAACATCAATGTCAAGGCTGAAGAAGGCATAAAACATGTTGAACTTGACAAGGAAACTAGTAATGAAGAGTCAAATCTTGAAGAAGAATTAGATAGTGAAGAGGTTGAGGAAAAAATGAAAAAAACACCTCCAAGATTTGTTCAAAAGGATCATCCTAAAGAGCAGATAATTGGGAATAAGAATGAAGAAGTTCAAATAAGGAGAAGAGCTATAATAAACAAGGAGTAAGTAAATTTTTATCTAATGTCTGAAATTGAGCCTAAGAGATATGTTGAAGCCAACAAGGATGAAAATTGGCTAAAAGCCATGGAAGAAGAACTATGCCAAATAGAAAAGGAAAAAAAGTTGGCAATTAGTTCCAAGACCCTCAAACAAGAATGTGATAGGAACAAAATAGGTCTATATAAATAAGCTCAATGAGGATGGAGTTGTTATAAGGAATAAATCAAGATTGGTGTGAAAGGGATATGCACAAGTTGAAGGCATAGAATTTGAGGAAACATTTGCTCCAGTTGTTAGATTGGAAGATATAAGAATGTTTCTAGCATTATCTATTTATAAAAATTTCAAAGTCTATAAAATGGATATCAAGTCTACTTTCTTGAATGGAAACCTAGAAGAGGAAGTCTACATAGAACAACCTAAAGGTTTTTAGTTGTCTGAACAAGAAGATTATGTATGCAGACTGAAGAAAGCACTATATGGTCTAAAATAGGCACCTAGAGCATGGTATTCAAGTTTGGACCATTACCTGAAACAACAAGGATTGAACAAAGGATGTGCAAATAAAAATTTGTATTTCAAATTAGAAGGTGAGCATATGTCAATTGCTTTTGTTCATGTAGATGACATCATCTTTAGTGGTAGAAATAGCAAAATGTGCAAATAATTTTCCATACAAATGCAAAGTGAATTTGAGATGTTTATGATAGGAAAAATTTATTTCTTCCTTAGTATTCAAATAACACAAACTGATGAAGGGATATTCATATCCCAAACCAAATATGCAAAGGTGATGCTCGAGAAATTTGGAATGGAAGATAGCAAACCAGTTAGTACTCCTATGATAACTGAATGTAATTTGAGCAAAGAGGATGAGTCACTTGATGCAAATCAGACTATGTATAGATCAATGATAGGTATCTTACTATACCTAACTACATCAAGACCAAATATCATGCAAGTAGTGTGCATGGTTGCTAGATTTTAGGCTACTCCTAAAGAGTCACATGTCAATGCAATGAAAAGAATCTTTAGATACATCAAGAGCACAATTGACTATGGTCTATGGTACCCTACAAGTGAAGATTTCACTTTGATAACATATACATATGCTAACTGGGTAGGAAGTGTGGATGATAGAAGAAGCACTGGTGGTGGTGCATTTTTCCTTGGAAACAAACTTGTTTCATGGTTGAGCAAAAAGCAATCAAAAATCAAGACTCATTTACTCTTTCTACAACAAAAGTAGAGTATGTAGCACTAGTGGCATGTTACACCCAAGTCTTTTGGATAAAGCAAACACTCAAGGACATCAAGGTTGAGTACAAGTCACCTATTTCTATTCTTTGTGATAATTCAAGTGCAATAAATATACCAAAGAATCTAGTGATGCATTTTAGAACCAAGCACATATCAATCAAGTATCACTTCTTAAGAGAAAGGGTTTTAGATAAAGAGGTCACAATAGAATATGTGCCAACTAAGGAACAGGTTGTAGACATATTCACCAAACCTCTTCCCAAAGAACAATTTGAATATCTAAGACAAAATTTGGGAGTGGTGGTTCCTACACCACATCACTAAATCACTAGTGATAAGGCATGAATCCAGGGGGAGTCTCATGGAAGCTTTATTAATCCCTAAAAGAAGAGAGAAAGGTCAACCCAGGTACATATACTTCTAAAAATTACTAATGATTTGGAAGTTACATATTCTTGGATAAATTCCTTTATCTGATAAAGGGGGAGAAATATTTGGACAAATAGACAGCTAGAGTCCCTTTTCCATTGATGTCAAAGGGGGATAAAAAGGTGCAAATGCTCTCTAAAGGATAAAGAGCAAAATGTTCTCTGAAAAAGGGAAAATGTCAAAAAAGAAGTAGAGCAAGTGTCTAAATTGAGTATTAGGAAAATGTGCCATTGCTTAAGGGGGATCTAGTTTGGTATGAATAGCTTTAGTTCATACTTATCATAAGCCATTACAAGCAATGCCAAAGAAGGAGATGAATAATAGAAGATCAGAACATTTAGTTTGCCATCAATGACAAAGGGGGGATTATTGGAAATATGATTGTCATTGATGTCAAAATGGACATTATGAACATGTCATTGATGCTTGGAGATGAATATGGTGATCATGGTGATCATATCAGAGGTCAAGGATGATTGGAATGCTTGTGTGCATGAATGAAATTCATTTGATTCTTCATAATGATCATGTAGATATTTTGGGTCCAGATAGGAAAAGATAAGTAGGCACTTTAATAATGCCATATCTTGCACATAAGAAGGTTTTAGGACCAAATGGATATAATTTCTTATGAAAGAGGAATAAATGTGCTAATTTTTAGGTCATGAGACTAAGCACAACAAGAGTTATGTAGGTGTAAAGTTAGCCTTCTAGGCAAAATGAATGGTCTTCATACTTAGACAAAATATGTACAAGGTCATACAATCATGATTTTAAAATGATCATCTATGGACATTTGAAAATGAAGCAAATAGTAGATATGTTATGGGTTTTTTTATGATCATCTTTATTATATGAGTTATAGGTTCAAAAGAGAAGGAATGAGCTTAGAATTGAATTATCTTTGCTATCAAATTGGATATGGTTTCTCAGTAAAACCTTAAGGGTTTAAGTCATGGCATCAACATGCAATTTTTATTTTGATGGTGATTGTCTATAACCTGTACCCAGTAGCTTAAGTTATAACTTAAACCTTTGTCATTGTTGAAAAAATGGACCCTTGACCTAGTAATTACTGGCTTGAGCAGTGATCAAAGGACTTACTATTTCTTAAGTCTTAAATTTAATATTATGTCCCTGTTTGATCAACGGCTAGATCTTAATCAACAATTGGAGATCCAATAGAGCATGATGAAGTCAAATTGTCAAAAAGAACTCTAAATTAATGTGCAAGTGACAAGTTTCATAATCACAGATCCTAGACAGTTAATCTATGGTGTATTTTAAATTCAAAAGGTCAACAGGCAATGCGAGGATGCCAAATGTCTCAATAGTGAAAATTAATAGCTATATAAATAAAACACGTGCTTATATGAAGTGTCACATTCTTGAGGGTTGGGCAGATATAGATATTGAGCTTCTTAAAAGATATGATGATTAGTATATGATCGTATAATGAAGATCTAATAGAGTGAGTAGACTCAGATGGAACAAAGTGATTGATGTTTATTGACATAATGGTGAGTTAAAAACCAAGCATGTTCGAGAAGATCGATGGAGGGAAAATGATCCAAAGATATAGGAAGTAATGAGATGAGATAAAAATATTAATGTTTAATGACTAAGTAGAGATAAAGGTCATGCATCTTTAGAGATTGAATGACATGCAAAAACTTGGATCAGGAAGATCAACAAATGCATTTTACGAATGACAAAGCTAAAGTTCAAAAGTGTACAAGGATCCAATGGAGAGCATGAGCCTCTCAGAGATTGATTGAATGGATGCGATTTAAAATTTATCCAGTTAAGTAGAGACCATTGAATCATGGTGCCAAAGGCAAAATCAATGACCAACATTCAAATTCATGTCCAGACAAATGGTTAGTTATAGGAACATGCAAGAACTTGCATATAAGCTCTATATCTTGACATAGACAATGAGATTGATCGATCTAACTGATCAAATCTACATTAATGAGCATATGCATAAAAATTTGAGTCTAAAAAATGCTATAAATAGTAAAGATACCTATAATTATGGTGTGATGCATGGAATTGAGATGCAAGAAACTTACAGTCCAAGTCATAATAAACTAGAGTCCAGAATTGACATGATGTGTTGCAATTTGAGTGTGAACACATAGAATATATGGAACCCTAGATCATTTATTATATATATATATATACATATATACATATATATATATACATACATATATACACACACACACACACATATATATATATGTATATATATATTATATATATGTATACATACATATATATATATATATATATATATATATAAGACAAAGCAAGGTGCTGGAATAATTGTTTTTTTGCTATTGAGCCAAATCGAATAAAGATAGAGGCAGAGAGAAAAAGGTAATGAAGTGTTTCAAATAGAAAATCATAAATACATAGAACTAAATGTTAGGTTGTGGAGTCAAAAACTTCACCAGGTTGCGAACAGGAGGAGTTGTTGAAGTGTCACAGACACCGGCATCGGTCAGGCCAACCGACGTCGATAGGATTAGACAAGAAGGGCAACTGACGTCGATCAAGCATCGGCTAGCGTCGGTCATCTCCAAGTAGACAGACCGAAGTCAGTCGCTTGTGCGGTTCAAAACTGCCAATTTTACAGACAATTAGTTAACAAACCGAGTGTTTGCATGTTAAGAGCCAATTTTAGACTAGAAGCTGCGGATCTAATTATTGTAATTAGGGTCTAATTATTGTATGCATGAGATCTATATAATAGACTCATGGGCTGTATTGTAAATAGTGTGCTAGAGAGTAAGAGAGCAAAAATTAGCTCCTTCAGAGAGAAGAGAGCATGGTGTGTTCCTCCTAGTTCTAAAGGGGTGCTGAGTGTGTATGATCTTAGAGAGTTGCAGGTTTGCAAGTTCGGGTAGAAGATCCACCAGGGTAATGGTTGAAGAATCATAAGGACTTGGTGAGAAAAGGACAAGGGTTCTTCAGGGTGTAGAGATATCTACAGGGTGAGTAAGGTCAATTGATTTGTAGGTGGCAGTAAGGAGAGGGAGATCTACTTGGAGTATGATTGTGTACTTGGTGTACTAACAGCATTGTTACTAACTGGTTGGAGGTGAACACCAACTCTGTATTAGAGTTGATTTTTGGGACTGTAAGAGAGAGAGGTAAGAAGTCCTTGAGGTGTGGTAAGCCTTTGAGGTGGAAGAAGAAGTGGCATCTTCTTTATTGTATTTTCTTCTAAGTATTTAATACAAGATTGTGTATTGTCTCTCATATCCTGTGTTGTTTCATATTTCTAGTTACTTATTCATTCTAGTTAAATTCCGTGTTTAGTTGCTAATACAAAAGGTAATCATATATACTCTTATTGGAGAGAGTAGGATCCTGGCAGTTGGTATCAGAGCTTTTGGTTGGGTTGACTAACAGGTGTTTCAGATTTGGTTAGTATTTGTTGATTACAGGTCACTCTCAGGGGTTTCAAATTGAGTGGGAGTATAGCAATGGTAGAAGAAAGTAAGCTATGAATGGAGAAACTGAATAGCACAAATGGTCTGATTGATGGAAAGAAAGTGTAGGTAAAGGAAGATTGTTGGTCAATAGAAGATCAGCGTGTTGAAGCAGATGTTGCAAGGGTTGTTGTACAGGTTGCTTTGGATAAAGTGGAATCTTGGTTTACAGATTCTTTTGCCTCTTTCCATGCAGCCCAAAATAGAGCATCTTTTCATGGGAATGTCTTTGGAGACTTTGGAGAGATTTATTCAGGAGCTGGTGAGCCTTGTCAAATGGTTGGCAAAGGGGAAGTGAAGCTGAAATTGTAGACAGATAACACACAGGTGTTGAAGGAGGTCATGCAGGTACCAGTCTTGGAGATGAGTCTAATTTCTTCAATAAAGTTGGGTGATGAGAGATGCACAGTAACTCTCATAGTGGATGCACTTGAATTAGATGGTGGTAAGAAAGTAGGTATCCTTTATCTATCTACTTATATTATTGATTCACCTTTTTTTGCAGAGATGTGGCTTTTTAGGCTTGGTTATATATGTAAGAAGAGAATGCATGTTCTGAAGCAGAAGACAAATGTCTTTGATAAACTTAAGAACTAGAAAGCCTTGGTGTTCATGGAGGAGATGACAGACAGAGATCAACTGTGAAGACTGAATTATTCTGAGCAGGGCTGTGTGGATATGGACAAGGATTTGACCCAAAAGGAGCTTGTGGGTAAAAATTCATCACTCACAGGCAAACACAGGTACCGGTGTTGGTCAGGAGGAACTGACATTGAACAGACAGGCATCAATGTCGGTCATGTGCAAATTAGCAGAGTCAGTGGTGTCATGCAGTAGGAACTGACGTCGGTCATATAGTGACCAACATCGGCAATAGGTACACTAGCGTCAGTCAAAAAACTAACATCATCAGATAGGGTCAATAGCAGGGAATTGATGTCGACCAGGTGCAGATTGGGAGATGGCCGAGATCAGTCACTGGAACAGATATTGGGTGGATAACACACTGTCAAGGAGTCTCAAATGCCCATATGGAAGACTGAAATGGTAAGAGGACCTCATATTCGTTGTTCACCTTCTTATTGTTGCTTACTGATGGTCAAGAACCAGGAAGATGTGAAGAGGAAATGCAGGTAGAATCCAAAAATAGTGAGAGCTTGGCATGGATGAAGAGTGTGAGTCTTTGGAGAAGAACCAAATAGGAGTTTATTGGTGGAGTTGTCAGCTAGAAGAAAGCACTGAAAGATGGATGGATTCCCAAGTTAAATAAGAGATTGGATGGATACGTGAGATGGAAGGCCAAGGTATATGGTCTTGAGGAAGCTGCAGGACAGTGGTACAAGTTTTGACAGGAGAATGACAAACCAGGGCTTTAGTCAATGTCAGTGTAACTATTGGGTTTTTTGAGCTAAAAGTAAAGTTAGTTCAGAGATATGTCATGGAGAATTTGGGAGCAGCAGAATTCTTTGGCATAAGAGACATGGAGATTTTGTCTCCAGTAGGAGCTAATGTGAAGAAGGTGTTGGCGAGGTTCAAGATGTAGGATGCAGAATCGATAAGCACACCAAGGGCTTGACAGTTCAAGCAGAGCTTAGAACAGTGTTTGAAATCACATGAGGTCTGGTGTAGACCTAAGTTTTCCTGAGCAGTGGGAGTTGTCAGAGAGTTTGGAGCCAATTCAGGGAAGGTGGATTCTCAGGTATTTGAGAGGGACTAGCATCAGGTTAACATGTTATGCAGGGTCAAGGTCTTCACTACATGGGTTTGTAAGTTCAGATGTGGTAGGTTACTTGGATGACAGGGGTAGCATCACAGGTTGTGTGGTGGTTGGTCTTCAGGATTGAGCTTGAAGAGGGATACAAGTCAGGGAATGAATTAGATGAAGGTATAGGTATAGGTACAGGTGAAACTATTTATCTCTAAGTGGGAGATTGTTAGGTTGTGGAGTTAAAAGCTTCACCAGGTTGCGAACAGGAGGAGTTGCTAAAGTGTCACAGACACTGGCATTGGTCAGGCCAACCAACATCGATAGGATTAGACATGAAGTACAACTGACGTTGTCAAGGATCGGCTGGCGTCAGTCATCTCCAGGTGATAGGGACCGATGTTGGTCACCTGTGCAGTTTAAAATTGTTAGTTTCATGGATAGTTAGTTAACAAACTGAGTGTTTGCATGTTAAGAGGCAATTTTAGACTAGAAGTTGCGGATCTAATTATTATAATTAGGGTCTAATTATTGTATGCATGAGATCTATATAATAGACTCATGGGTTGTATTGTAAAAGTTGGCTAGAGAGTAAGAGAGCAAAAATTAGCTCCTTCAGAGAGAAGAGAGCATGGTGTGTTTTTCCTAGTTCTAAAGGGGTGCTGAGTGTGTATGATCTTGGAGAGTTGCAAGTTTTCAAGTTCAGGTAGAAGATTCACTGGGGTACTGGTTGAAGAATCATAAGGACTTGGTGAGGCAAGGACAAGGGTTCTTCAGGGTGTAGAGATATCTACAGGGTGAGTAAGGTCTATTGATTTGCAGGTGGCAGCAAGGAGAGGGAGATCTACTTAGAGTACAGATGTGTACTTGGTGTACTGACAGCGTTGTTACTGATTGGTTGGAGGTGAACACCAACTCTATATTAGAGTTGATTATTGGGACCGTAAGAGAGAGAGGGAAGAAGTCCTTGAGGTGTGGCAAGCCTTTGAGGTGGAAGAAGAAGTGGCATCTTCTTTATTGTATTTTCTTCTGAGTATTTAATACAAGATTATGTATTCTCTCTCATATCCTCTGTTGTTTCATATTTCTAGTTATTTATTCATTCTAGTTAAATTTTGTGTTTAGTTGTTAATAAAAAAAGGTAATCATATATACTCTTATTGGGGAGAGTAGGATCCTAACAGTTGGTATCAGAGCTTTTGGTTGGGTTGACTAAGAGGTGGTTCAGCTCTGGTTAGTGTTTGTTGGTTACAGGTCACTCTTAAGGGTTTCAGATTGAGTGGGAGTATAGCAATGGTAGAAGAAAGTAAGCTATGAATGGAGAAACTGAATAGCACGAATATTCTGATTAATGAAAAGAAAGTGCAGGTAAAGGAAGATTGTTGGTCGATAGAAGATCAACGTTTAGAAGCAGATGTTGCAGGGGTTGTTGCACATGTTGCTCTAGATAAAGTAGAATCTTGGTTTACAGATTCTTTTGCCTCTTTCCATGCAACCCGAAATAGAGCATCTTTTCATGGGTATGTCTTTGGAGACTTTGGAGAGATTTATTTAGGAGCTGGTGAGCCTTGTCAAATGGTTGGCAAAGGGAAAGTGAAGCTGAAATTGTAGATGGATAACACACAAGTGTTGAAGGAGGTCATGCAGGTACCAGTCTTGGAGATGAGTCTAATTTCTTTAGGAAAGTTGGGTGATTGGAGATGCACAGTAACTCTCATAGTGGATGCACTTGAATTTGATGGTGGTAAGAAAGTAGGTATCCTTTATCTATCTACTTATATTAATGATTCACCTTCTGTTGTAGAGATGTGGCTTTGTAGGCTTGGTTACATATGTAAGAAGGGAATGCATGTTTTGAAGCAGAAGACATATGTCTTTGATAAACTTAAGAACTAGAAAGCCTTGGTGTTGATGGAGGAGATGACGGACAGAGAATAGCTATGGGGACTGAATTATTCTAAGCAGGGCTATGTGGATATGGACAAGGGTTTAACCCAAAAGGAGCTCGTAGGTAAAAATTCATCACTCACAGGTGAATACAGGTACTGGCATCGATCAAGAGGAACCGACGTCAAACAGACAGGCATTGATGTCGATTATGTGTAGATTAGTAGAGTCAGTGCTGTTGAGTAGCAGGAACCAACATTAGTCATACATTGATCGACATTAGAAACAGGTACATCGGCATCGGTCAAGAAACTGACATCGGCGGACAAGGTCAGTCGCAGGGAACCGACATCGGTCGGGTGCAAATTGGGAGATGGCAGAGATCGGTCAGTAAAATAGATATTGGGTGGACAACAAACTATCAAGGAGTCTCAAATGTCCATATGGAGGACTGAAATGGTAAGTGGACCTCATATGCGTTGTTCACCTTATTACTAGTTGCTTATTGATGGTCAAGAACCAGAAAGATGTGAAGAGGCAATGCAGGTAGAATTCAGAAACAGTGGGAGCTTGGCATGGATGACGAGTGTGAGTCCTTGGAGAAGAACCAAACAGGAGTTTATTGGTGGAGTTGTCAGTTGGAAGAAAGCACTGAAAGATGGACGGATTCCCAAGTTAAAGAAGAGAGTGGATGGATACGTGAGACGGAAGGCCAAGGTATATGGTCTTGAGGAAGCTGCAGGACAGTGGTATAGGTTTTGATAGGAGGATGACAAAGCAGGGCTTTAGTCAATGTCAGTGTAACTATTGTGTTTGTCTTTACCAGATTGGATGATGATTGCAACATTATCTTGTTACTGTATGTGGATGGTATACTAGTTATAGGTTCAGACATACAAGGTTTTTTGAGCTAAAGGTAAAGTTAGTTTAGAGGTATGTCATGGAGAATTTGGGAGCAACAAAATTCTTTAGCATAAGAGACATGGAGATTTTGTCTCCAGTGGGAGCTGATGTAAAGAAGGTGTTGGCGAGGTTCAAGATGCAGGATACAGAATCGGTAAGCACACCAAGGGCTAGACAGTTCAAGCATAGCTTAGAATAGTGTTTGAAATCACATGAGGTCTAGTGTAGACCTAAGTTTTTCTGAGCAGTGAGAGTTGTCAGAGAGTTTGGAGCCAATTTGGGGAAGGTGGATTCTCAGGTATTTGAGAGGGACTAGCAGCAGGTTAACATGTTATGCAGGGTCAAGGTCTTCACTACATGGGTTTGTAGGTTCGGATGTGGGAGGTTACTTGGATGACAGGGATAACATCACAGGTTGTGTGGTGGTTGGTCTTCAGGATTGAGCTTGAAGAGGGATACAAGTTAGGGAATGAATTAGATGAAGGTATAGGTACAGGTACAGGTGCAGCTTTTTATCTCCAAGTGGGAGATTGTTAGGTTGTAGAGTTAAAAGCTTCACCAGGTTGCGAACAAGAAGAGTTGCTGAAGTGTCACAGACACTGGCATCGGTCAGGCCAACTGACATAGGTAGGATTAGATAGAAAGGTCAACTGACGTCGGTCAAGGATCGGTCGACATCGGTCATCTCTAGGTAGACAAAGATCGATGTCGGTCACCTGTGCAGTTTAGAACTACCAGTTTCAAAGATAGTTAGTTAACGAACCGAGTGTTTGCATGTTAAGAGTCAATTTTGGACTACAAGCTGTGGATCTAATTATTGTAATTAGGGTCTAATTATTGTATGCATGAGATTTATATAATAGACTCATGATTTGTATTGTAAAAGTGTGCTAGAGAGTAAGAGAACAGAAATTAGCTCCTTCAGAGAGAAGAAAACATGGTGTGTTCCTCCTAGTTCCAAAGGGGTGCTGAGTGTGTATGATCTTGGAGAGTTGCAGGTTTGGAAGTTCGGGTAGAAGATCCACCGGGGTACTGGTTGAAGAATCATAAGGACTTGGTGAGGTAAGGACAAGGGTTCTTCAGGCTGTAGAGATATCTACAGGGTGAGTAAGGTCTATTGATTTGTAGGTGGTAGCAAGGAGAGGGAGATCTACTTGGAGTACGGTTGTGTACTTAGTGTATTACAAGCGTTGTTACTAACTGGTTGGAGGTGAACATCAACTCTGTATTAGAGTTCATTTTTGGAACCATAAGAGAGAGAGGGAAGAAGTCCTTGAGGTGTGGCAAGCCTTTGAGGTGGAAGAAGAAGTGGCATATTCTTTATTGTATTTTCTTCTGAGTATTTAATACAAGATTGTGTATTGTCTCTCATATCCTGTGTTGTTTCATATTTCTAGTTACTTATTCATTCTGGTTAAATTTTGTGTTTAGTTGCTAATACAAAAGGTAATCATATATACTCTTATTGGGGAGAGTAGGATCCTGACAGTTGGTATCAGAGCTTTTGGTTGGGTTGACTAACAGGTGGTTCAAATCTGGATAGTGTTTATTGATTACAGGTCACTCTCAGGGGTTTCAGATTGAGTGAGAGTATAGCAATGGCTGAAGAAAGTAAGCTATGAATGGAGAAACTGAATGACATGAATGGTCTGATTGATGAAAAGAAAGTGTAGGTAAAGGAAGATTGTTGGTCGGTAGAAGATCAACGTGTAGAAGCAGATGTTGCAGGGGTTGTTACACAGGTTGCTCTAGATAAAGTAGAATCTTAGTTTACAGATTCTTTTTCCTCTTTCCATGCAGCCCAAAATAGAGCATCTTTTCATGGGTATGTCTTTGGAGACTTTGGAGAGATTTATTTAGGAGCTGGTGAGCCTTGTCAAATAGTTGGCAAAGGGGAAGTGAAGCTAAAATTGCAGACGGATAACACACAGGTGTTAAAGGAGGTCATGCAGGTACTAGTCTTGGAGATGAGTCTAATTTCTTCTAAAAAGTTGGGTGATGAAAGATGCACAGTAACTCTCACAACGGATGCACTTGAATTAGATGGTGGTAAGAAAGTAGGTATCCTTTATCTATCTACTTATATTACTAATTCACCTTCTATTGCAGAGATGTGGCTTTGTAGGCTTGGTTACATATGTAAGAAGGGAATGCATGTTCTGAAGTGAAAGATAGATGTCTTTGATAAACTTAAAAACTGGAAAGCCTTGGTGTTCATGGAGGAGATGACGGACAGAGATCAGTTGTGGGGACTGAATTATTCTGAGCAGGGCTGTGTGGATATAGACAAGGGTTTGACCCAAAAAGAGCTCATGAGTAAAAATTCATCACTCATAGGCGAACACATGTACCGATGTTGGTCAGAAAGAACTGACATCGAACAGACAGGCATCAACGTCAGTCATGTGCAGATTAGCAGAGTCAATGGTGTTGGGCAACAGGAACTAACATTGGTCATATAGTGACTAATGTCGGCAACATGTACACTAGCATCGGTCAAGAAACTAACTTTGATAGACAGGGTCAGTAGCAGGGAACCGACGTCACTCGGTTGCAGATTGGGAGATGGCTGAGATTGGTCACTGGAATGGATATTAGGTGGATAGCACGATGTCAAAGAGTCTCAAACACCCATATGGAGGACTAAAATGGTAAGTGGACCTCATATTTGTTGTTCACCTTCTTACTAGTTGGTTACTGATGGTCGAGAACTAGGAAGATGTAAAGAGGCAATGCAGGTAGAATCTAGAAACAGTGGGAGCTTCGCATGGTTGAGGAGTGTGAGTCCTTGGAGAAGAACCAAACAAGAGTTTATTGGTGGAGTTGTCAGCTGGAAGAAAGCACTGAAAGACGGATGGATTCCCAAGTTAAATAAGGGAGTGGATGGATACGTGAGACAGAAGGCCAAAGTATGTGGTCTTGAGGAAGCTGAAGGACAGTGGTACAGGTTTTGACAAGAGGATGACAAAGCAGGGCTTTAGTCAATGTCAGTGTAACTATTGTGTTTGTCTTTACCAAGTTGGATGATGATTGTAACATTATCTTGTTACTATATGTGGATGGTATACTAGTTATAGGTTCAGACATACAGGGTTTTTTGAGCTAAAGGTAAAGTTAGTTCAGAGGTATGCCATGGAGAATTTGAGAGCAATGGAATTCTTTGGCATAAGAGACCTGGATATTTTGTCTCCAGTGGGAGCTGATGTGAAGAAGGTGTTGGCGAGGTTCAAGATGCAGGATGCAGAATCGGTAAGCACACCAAGGGCTGGACAGTTCAAGAAGAGCTTAAAATAGTGTTTGAAATCACATGAGGTCTAGTGTAGACCTAAGTTTTCCTGAGCAGTGGGAGTTGTCAGAGAGTTTGGACCCAATTCAGGGAAGGTGGATTCTCAGGTATTTGAGAGGGAATAGCAGCAGGTTAACATGTTATGCAGGGTCAAGGTCTTCACTACATGGGTTTATAGGTTTGGATGTGGCAGGTTACTTGGATGACAGGGGTAGCATCACATGTTGTGTGGTGGTTGGTCTTTAGGATTGAGCTTGAAGAGGGATACAAGTTAGGGAATGAATTAGATGAAGGTACAAGTACAAGTATAGGTGTAGCTGTTTATCTCCAAGTGGGAGATTGTTAGTTTGTGGAGTTAAGAGCTTCACCAGGTTGCGAACAGGAGGAGTTGTTGAAGTGTTACAGACACCGGCGTCGGTCAGGCCAACCGACATCTATAGGATTAGACAGGAAGGGCAACCAACGTCAGTCAAGGATCGGCCGGCATCGGTCATCTCCAGGCAAATAGGGACCGATGTCGGTTGCCTATGCAATTTAGAACTGCCAGTTTCATGGACAGTTAGTTAACGAACTAAGTGTTTGCATGTTAAGAGCCAATTTTAGACTAGAAGCTGCGGATCTAATTAATGTATGCATGAGATCTATATAATAGACTCATGGGCTGTATTATAAAAGTGTGCTAGAGAGTAAGAGAGCAGAAATTAGCTCCTTCAGAGAGAAGAGAGCATGGTGTGTTCCTCCTAGTTCTAAAGGGGTGCTGAGTGTGTATGATCTTAGAGAGTTGCAGGTTTACAAGTTCTGTGTAGAAGATCCACCGGGGTAATGGTTGAAGAATCATAAGGACTTGGTGAGGCAAGGACAAGGGTTCTTCAGGGTGTAGAGATATCTACAGGGTGAGTAAGGTCTATTTATTTGTAGGTGGCAGCAAGGAGAGGGAGATCTACTTGGAGTACGATTGTGTATTTGGTGTACTGGCAGCATTGTTACTGACTGGTTGGAGGTGAACACCAACTCTGTATTAGAGTTGATTTTTGGGACTGTAAGAGAGAGAGGTAAGAAGTCCTTGAGGTGGAAGAAGAAGTGGCATCTTCTTTATTGTATTTTCTTCTGAGTATTTAATACAAGATTGTGTATTGTCTCTCATATCCTATGTTGTTTCATATTTCTAGTTACTTATTCATTCTGGTTAAATTCCGTGTTTAGTTGCTAATATAAAAGGTAATCATATATACTCTTATTAGAGAGAGTAGGATCCTGACAGTTGGTATCAGAGCTTTTGGTTGGGTTGACTAACAGGTGTTTCAAATCTGGTTAGTATTTGTTGATTACAGGTCACTCTCAGGGGTTTCAGATTGAGTGGGAGTATAGCAATGGTAGAAGAAAGTAAGCTACGAATGAAGAAACTAAATAGCATGAATGGTCTGATTGATGGAAAGAAAGTGCAGGTAAAGGAAGATTGTTGGTCGGTAGAAGATCAGCTTGTAGAAGTAGATGTTGCAAGGGTTGTTGCATAGGTTGTTCTGGATAAAGTAAAATCTTGGTTTACAAATTCTTTTGTCTCTTTCCATGTAGCGTGAAATAGAGCATCTTTTCATGGGTATGTCTTTGGAGACTTTGGAGAGATTTATTTAGGAGCTGGTGAGCCTTGTCAAATGGTTAAAAAAGTGGAAGTGAAGCTCAAATTGCAGACGGATAAAACACAAGTGTTGAAGGAGGTCATGCAGGTAACAGTCTTGGAGATGAGTCTAATTTCTTCAAGAAAGTTGGGTGATGAGAGATGCACAGTAACTCTCACAGTAGATGCACTTGAATTAGATGGTGGTAAGAAAGTAGGTATCCTTTATCTATCTACTTATATTAATGATTCACCTTCTGTTGTAGAGATGTGGCTTTGTAGGCTTGGTTACATATGTAAGAAGGGAATGCATGTTCTAAAGTAGAAGACATATGTCTTTGATAAACTTAAGAACTGGAAAGCCTTGGTGTTCATGGAGGAGATGACGGATAGAGATCAGCTGTGGGGACTGAATTATTCTAAGCAGGGCTTTGTGGATATGGACAAGGGTTTGACCCAAAAGGAGCTCGTGGGTAAAAAGTCATCACTCACAGTCGAACACAGGTACCGGCATCGGTCAGGAGGAACCGACATCGAACAGATAGGCACCAACATTGGTCATGTGCAGATCAATAGAGTCAGTGGTGTCGGGTAGCAGGAACTGACATCGATCATACAGTGACCGACGTCGACATTAGATACACCGTCGTCGGTCAAGAAACTGACGTCGACAGAGAGGGTCAGTCGCAGGGAGCCGACATCAGTTGGGTGCAGATTGAGAGATGGCCGAGATCGGTCACTAGAACAGATATTGAGTGGACAACACACCATCAAGGAGTCTCAAACACCCATATGGAGGACTGAAATGGTAAGTGGACCTCATATTCGTTGTTCACCTTCTTACTAGTTGCTTACTGATGGTTGAGAACCAGGAAGATGTGAAGAGGCAACGAAGGTAGAATCCAAAAATAGTGAGAGCTTGGCATGGATGAGGAGTGTGAGTCCTTAGAGAAAAATCAAACAGGAGTTTGTTGGTAGAGTTGTTAGCTGGAAGAAATCACTAAAATACAGATGGATTCCCAAGTTAAAGACTAGAGTGGATGGATACGTGAGATGGAAGGCCAAGGTATATGGTCTTGAGGAAGCTGCAGGACAGTGGTATAGGTTTTGACAGGAGGATGACAAAGGAGGGCTTTAATCAATGTCAGTGTAACTAATGTGTTTGTCTTTACCAGGTTGGATGATGATTGCAACATTATTTTGTTACTGTATGTGGATGGTATACTAGTTATAGGTTTAGACATACAGGGTTTTTTGAACTAAAGGTAAAGTTAGTTCAGAGGTATGTCATAAAGAATTTGGGAGCAATGGAATTTTTTGGCATAAGAGACATGGAGACTTTGTCTCTAGTGGGAGCTGATGTGAAGAAGGTGTTGGCGAGGTTCAAGATGCAGGATGTAGAATTGGTAAGCAAACCAAGGGATAGACAGTTCAAGCAGAGCTTAGAACAGTGTTCGAAATCACATGAAGTCTGGTGTAGACCTAAGTTTTCCTGAGCAGTGGGAGTTGTCAGAGAGTTTGGAGCCAATTCGGAGAAGGTGGATTCTCAGGTATTTGAGAGGGACTAGCAGCAGGTTAACATGTTATGCAGGGTGAAGGTCTTCACTATGTGGGTTTGTAGGTTTGGATGTGGCAGGTTACTTGGATGACAGGGGTAGCATCACAGGTTGTGTGGTGGTTGGTCTTAAGGATTGAGCTTGAAGAGGAATACAAGTCAGGGAATGAATTAGATGAAGGTACAAGTATAAGTACAGGTACAAGTACAGGTGCAGCTATTTATCTCCAAGTGGGAGATTATTAGGTTGTGGAGTTAAAGGCTTCACCAGGTTGCGAACAGGAGGAGTTGCTGAAGTGTCACAGACACCAGCATCGATCAAGCCAACTGACGTCAGCAAGATTAGAAAGGAAGGTCAACCGACGTCGGTCAAGGATCGGTCGGTGTCGGTCATCTCCAGGCAGACAGGGACCGATGTCGGTCGCCTGTGTAGTTCAGAACTGCCAGTTTCACAGACAGTTAGTTAACGAACTGAGTGTTTGCATGTTAAGAGCCAACTTTAGACTAGAAGTTGCAGATCTAATTATTGTAATTAGGGTCTAATTATTGTATGCATGAGATCTATATAATAGACTCATGGGCTGTATTGTAAAAGTGTGCTAGAGAGTAAGAGAGCAGAAATTAGCTCCTTTAGAGAAAAGAGAGCATGGTGTGTTCCTCCTAGTTCCAAAGGGGTGCTGAGTGTGTATGATCTTGGAGAGTTGCAGGTTTGCAAGTTCGGGTAGAAGATCCACCGGGGTACTAGTTGAAGAATCATAAGGACTTGGTGAGGCAAGGACAAGGTTTCTTTAGGGTGTAGAGATATCTACAGGGTGAGGAAGGTCTATTGATTTGCAGGTGGCAGCAAAGAGAGGGAGATCTACTTGGAGTATGATTGTGTACTTGGTGTACTGGCAGCATTGTTACTTACTGGTTGGAGGTGAACACCAACTCTGTATTAGAGTTGATTGTTGGGACTGTAAGAGAGAGAGGGAAGAAGTCCTTGAGGTGTGGCAAGCCTTTGAGGTGGAAGAAGAAGTGGCATCTTTTTTATTGTATTTTATTCTGAGTATTTAATACAAGATTGTGTATTGTCTCTCATATCCTGTGTTGTTTCATATTTTTAGTTACTTATTCATTCTGGTTAAATTCCATGTTTAGTTGCTAATACAAAAGGTAATCATATATACTCTTATTGGGGAGAGTAGGATCCTGACAGTTAGTATCAGAGCTTTTGGTTGGGTTGACTAAGAGGTTATTCAAATCTAGTTAGTGTTTGTTGATTACAGGTCACTCTCAGGGGTTTCAGATTGAGTGGGAATATAGCAATGGGAGAAGAAATTAAGCTACGAATGGAGAAATTGAATAGCACGAATGATCTGATTGATGAAAAGAGTGTGCAGGTAAAGGAAGATTGTTGGTTGGTAGAAGATCAACGTGTAGAAGTAGATATTGCAGGGGTTGTTGCACAGGTTGCTCTAGTAAAGTAGAATCTTGGTTTATAGATTCTTTTGCCTCTTTCCATACAACCCAAAATAGAGCATCTTTTTATGGGTATGTCTTTGGAGGCTTTGGAGAGATTTATTTAGGAGCTGGTGAGCCTTGTCAAATGGTTGGCAAAGGGGAAGTGAAGCTGAAACTACAGACGGATAATACACAGGTGTTGAAGGAGGTCATGTAGGTACCAGTCTTGGAGATGAGTCTATTTTTTTTAGGAAAGTTGGGTGATGAGAGATGCACAGTAACTCTCACAATGAATGCACTTGAATTAGATGGTGGTAAGAAAGTAGGTATCCTTTATCTATCTACTTATATTACTGATTCACCTTTTGTTGTAGATATGTGGCTTTGTAGGCTTGGTTACATATGTAAGAAGGGAATGCATGTTCTGAAGCAAAAGATAGATGTCTTTGATAAACTTAAAAACTGGAAAGCCTTGGTGTTCATGGAGGAAATGATGGACAGAGATCAGTTGTAGGGACTGAATTATTCTGAGCAGGGTTGTGTGGATATAGACAAGGGTTTGACCCAAAAATAGCTCGCGAGTAAAAAGTCATCACTCATAAGCGAACACAGGTACCGATGTCGGTCAGAAGGAACCGACGTTGAACAAACAGGCATCAACATCAGTCATGTGCAGATCAGCAGAGTCGGTGGTGTCAGGCAATAGGAACTGACATTGGTCATACAGTGACTCACGTCGGCAATAGGTACACCAGTGTCAGTTAAGAAACTGACGTCGATAGACATGTTCAGTAGTAGGGAACTGATGTCAGTCGATTGTAGATTGGGATATGGCCGAGATCGGTCACTAGAACAGATATTAGGTGGATAGCACGCTGTCAAGGAGTCTCAAATGCCCATATGGAGGACTGAAATGGTAACGGGACCTCATATTTGTTGTTCACCTTCTTACTAGTTGCTTACTGATGGTTGAGAACTAGGAAGATGTGAAGAGGCAATGCAGGTAGAATCCAGAAACAGTGGGAGCTTCGCATGGTTGAGGAGTGTGAGTCCTTGGAGAAGAACCAAATAGGAGTTTGTTGGTGGAGTTGTCAGCTGGAATAAATCACTGAAAGATGGATGGATTCCCAAGTTAAAGAAGAGAGTGGATGGATACGTGAGACGGAAGGCCAAGGTATATGGTCTTGAGGAAGCTGAAGGACAGTGGTACAGGTTTTGATAGGAGGATGACAAAGCAGGGCTTTAGTCAATGTCAGTGTAACTATTGTGTTTGTCTTTACCAGGTTGGATGATGATTGTAACATTATCTTGTTACTATATGTGGATGGTATACTAGTTATAGGTTCAGACATACAGGGTTTTTTGAGCTAAAGGTAAAGTTAGTTCAGATGTATGTCATGGAGAATTTGGGAGCAGTGGAATTCTTTGGCATAAGAGACATGGATATTTTGTCTCTAGTGGGAGCTGATGTGAAGAAGGTGTTGGCGAGGTTCAAGATGCATGATGCAAAATCAGTAAGCACACCAAGGGCTGGACAGTTCAAGAAGAGCTTAGAACAGTGTTCGAAATCACATGAGGTTTAGTGTAGACCTAAGTTTTCCTGAGCAGTGGGAGTTGTTAGAGAGTTTGGAGCCAATTCAGGGAAGGTGGATTCTCAGGTATTTGAGAGGGACTAGCAGCAGGTTAACATGTTATGCAGGGTCAAGGTCTTCACTACATGGGTTTGTAGGTTTGGATGTGGCAGGTTACTTGGATGACAGGGGTAGCATCACAGGTTGTGTGGTGGTTGGTCTTCAGGATTGAGCTTGAAGAGGGATACAAGTTAGGGAATGAATTAGATGAAGGTATAAGTACAAGTATAGGTGCAGCTATTTATTTCCAAGTGGGAGATTGTTAGGTTGTGGAGTCAAAAGCTTCACCAGGTTGCAAACAGGAGTTGCTGAAGTGTCACAGACACCGGCGTCGGTCAGGCCAACCGATGTCGATAGGATTAGACAGGAAGGGAAATCAACGTCGGTCAAAGATCGGCCGGCATCGGTCATCTCCAGGCAAATAGGGACCGACGTTGGTCACCTGTGTGATTCAGAACTGCCAGTTTCACAGACAGTTAGTTAACGAACCGAGTGTTTGCATGTTAAGAGCCAATTTTAGACTAGAAGCTGTGGATCTAATTATTGTAATTAGGGTCTAATTACTGTATGCATGAGATCTATATAATAGACTCATGGGCTGTATTGTAAAAGTGTGCTAGAGAGTAAGAGAGCAGAAATTAGCTCCTTCAGAGAGAAGAGAGCATGGTGTGTTCCTCCTAGTTCTAAAGGGGTGCTGAGTGTGTATGATCTTAGAGAGTTGCAGGTTTGCAAGTTCAGGTAGAAGATCCACTGGGGTAATGGTTGAAGAATCATAAGGACTTGGTGAGGCAAGGACAAGGGTTCTTCAGGGTGTAGAGATATCTACAGGGTGAGTAAGGTCTATTGATTTGTAGGTGGCAGCAAGGAGAGGGAGATCTACTTGGAGTACGATTGTGTATTTGGTGTACTGGCAGCATTGTTACTGACTGGTTGGAGGTGAACACCAAATCTGTATTAGAGTTGATTTTTGGGACTGTAAGAGAGAGAGGTAAGAAGTCCTTGAGGTGTGGTAAGCCTTTGAGGTGGAAGAAGAAGTGGCATCTTCTTTATTGTATTTTCTTCTAAGTATTTAATACAAGATTGTGTATTGTCTCTCATATCCTGTGTTGTTTCATATTTCTAGTTACTTATTCATTCTGGTTAAATTCCGTGTTTAGTTGCTAATACAAAAGGTAATCATATATACTCTTATTGGAGAGAGTAGGATCCTGACAGTTGGTATCAGAGCTTTTGGTTGGGTTGACTAACAGGTGTTTCAGATCTGGTTAGTATTTGTTGATTACAGGTCACTCTCAGGGGTTTCAGATTGAGTGGGAGTATAGCAATGGTAGAAGAAAGTAAGCTACGAATGGAGAAATTGAATAGCACGAATGGTCTGATTGATGGAAAGTGCAGGTAAAGGAAGATTGTTGGTTGGTAGAAGATCAGCGTGTAGAAGCAGATGTTGTAGGGTTGTTGCACAGGTTGCTCTGGATAAAGTAAAATCTTGGTTTACAGATTCTTTTGTCTCTTTCCATGCAGCCCGAAATAGAGCATCTTTTCATGGGTATGTCTTTGGAGACTTTGGAGAGATTTATTTAGGAGCTGGTGAGCCTTGTCAAATGGTTGGCATAGGGGAAGTGAAGCTGAAATTGTAGACGGATAACACACAGGTGTTGAAGGAGGTCATGCAGGTACCAGTCTTGGAGACGAGTCTAATTTCTTCAAGAAAGTTGGGTGATGAGAGATGCATAGTAGCTCTCACAGCGGATGCACTTGAATTAGATGGTGGTAAAAAAGAAGGTATCCTTTATCTATCTACTTATATTACTGATTCACCTTCTGTTGCAGAGATGTGGCTTTGTAGGCTTGGTTAAATATGTAAGAAGGGAATGCATTTTCTGAAGTAGAAGACAGATGTCTTTGATAAACTTAAGAACTAGAAAGCCTTGGTGTTCATGGAGGAGATGATGGATAGAGATCAGCTGTGGGGACTGAATTATTTTGAGCAAGGCTGTGTGGATATGGACAAGGGTTTGACCCAAAAGGAGCTCGTGGGTAAAAATTCATCACTCACAGGCGAACACAGGTACCGGCATTGGTCAGGAGGAACCGACAACGAACAGATAAGCACCGACATCGATCATGTGCAGATCAACAGAGTCGGTGGTGTCGGATAGCAGGAACTGACGTCGATCATATAGTGACCGATGTCGACAATAGGTACATCGGTGTCGGTCAAGAAACTGACGTCGACAGAGAGGGTCAGTCGTAGGGAGCCGACATCGGTCGGGTGCAGATTGAGAGATGGCCGAGATCGGTTACTAGAATGGATATTAGGTGGATAACACGTTGTCAAGGAGTCTCATACGCCCATATGGAGGACTGAAATGGTAAGTGGACCTCATATTCATTGTTCACCTTCTTACTAGTTGCTTACTGATGGTCGAGAACTAGGAAGATGTGAAGAGGCAATGCAGGTAGAATCCAAAAACAGTGGGAGCTTGGCATGGATGAGGAGTGTGAGTCCTTGGAGAAAAACCAAATAGGAGTTTGTTGGTGGAGTTGTCAACTGGAAGAAAGCACTAAAAGACAGATGGATTCCCAAGTTAAAGATTAGAGTGGATGGATACGTGAGACAAAAGGCCAAGGTATACGGTCTTGAGAAAGCTGCAGGACAGTGGTACAGGTTTTGACAGGAGGATGACAAAGCAAGGCTTTAGTCAATGTCAGTGTAACTATTGTGTTTGTCTTTACCAGGTTAGATGATGATTGCAACATTATCTTGTTACTGTATGTGGATGGTATACTAGTTATAGGTTCAGACATACAGGGTTTTTTGAGCTAAAGGTAAAGTTAGTTCATAGGTATGTCATGAAGAATTTGGGAGCAGCAAAATTTTTTGGCATAAGAGACATGGAGATTTTGTCTCCTGTGGGAGCTGATGTGAAGAAGGTGTTAGCGAGGTTCAAGATGCAGGATGCAGAATCGGTAAGCACACCAAGGGCTAGACAGTTCAAGCAGAGCTTAGAACAGTGTTTGAAATCACATGAGGTCTGGTGTAGACCTAAGTTTTCTTGAGCAGTGGGAGTTTTCAGAGAGTTTGGAGCCAATTCGGGGAAGGTGGATTCTCAGGTATTTGAGAGGGACTAGCAGCAAGTTAACATGTTATGCAGGGTCAAGGTCTTCACTACGTGGGTTTGTAGGTTCAGATGTGACAGGTTACTTGGATGACAGGGGTAGCATCACAGGTTGTGTGGTGGTTGGTCTTAAGGATTGAGATTGAAGAGGGATACAAGTCAGAGAATGAATTAGATGAAGGTACAGGTACAAGTACAGGTGCAGATGTTTATCTCCAAGTGGGAGATTGTTAGGTTGTGGAGTTAAAGGCTTCACCAGGTTGTGAACAGGAGGAGTTGCTGAAATGTCATAGACACCAGCGTCGGTCAAGCCAACCGACATCGGTCGCCTGTGCAGTTTAGAACTGCCAGTTTCACAGACAGTTAGTTAAAAAATTGAGTGTTTGCATGTTAAGAGCCAATTTTAGACTAGAAGCTATGGATCTAATTATTGTAATTAGGGTCTAATTATTGTATGCATGAAATCTATATAATAGACTCATGGGTTGTATTGTAAAAGTGTGCTAGAGAGTAAGAGAGCATAAATTAGCTCCTTCAGAGAGAAGAGAGCATGGTGTGTTCCTCCTAGTTCCAAAGGGGTGCTGAGTGTGTATGATCTTGGAGAGTTGCAGGTTTGCAAGTTCAGGTAGAAGATCCACCGAGGTACTGGTTGAAGAATCATAAGGACTTGGTGAGGCAAGGACAAGGGTTCTTTAGGGTGTAGAGATATCTACAGGGTGAGTAAGGTCTATTGATTTGTAGGTGGCAACAAAGAGAGGGAGATCTACTTGGAGTATGATTGTGTACTTGGTGTACTAGCAGCATTGTTACTGACTGGTTGGAGGTGAACACCAACTCTGTATTAGAGTTGATTGTTGGGACCGTAAGAGAGAGAGGGAAGAATTCCTTGAGGTGTGGCAAGCCTTTGAGGTGGAAGAAGAAGTGGTATCTTCTTTATTGTATTTTCTTCTAAGTATTTAATACAAGATTGTGTATTGTCTCTCATATCCTGTGTTGTTTCATATTTTTAGTTACTTATTCATTCTGGTTAAATTTTGTGTTTAGTTTCTAATACAAAAGGTAATCATATATACTCTTATTGGGGAGAGTAGGATCCTGACAGTTGGTATCAGAGCTTTTGGTTGGGTTGACTAACAGGTTGTTCAAATCTGGTTAGTGTTTTTTGATTACAGGTCACTCTCAGGGGTTTCAAATTGTGTGGGAGTATAGCAATGGCAAAAGAAATTAAGCTACGAATGGAGAATTGAATAGCACGAATGGTCTAATTGATGGAAAGAAAGTGCAGGTAAAGGAAGATTGTTGGTTGGTAGAAGATCAGCATGTAGAGGCAGATATTGCATGGGTTGTTGCACAGGTTGCTCTGGATAAAGTAGAATTTTGGTTTACAGATTCTTTTGCCTCTTTCCATGCAGCCCAAAATAGAGCATCTTTTTATGGGTATGTCTTTGGAGACTTTAGAGAGATTTATTTAGGAGCTGGTGAGCCTTGTCAAATGGTTGGCAAAGGGGAAGTGAAGCTGAAACTGCAGACAGATAATACACAGGTGTTGAAGGAGGTCATGCAGGTACCATTCTTGGAGATGAGTCTAATTTTTTTAGGAAAGTTGGGTGATGAGAGATGCATAGTAACTCTCACAGTGGATGCACTTGAATTAGATGGTGGTAAGAAAGTAGGTATCCTTTATCTATCTACTTATATTACTGATTCACCTTCTATTGTAGAGATGTGGCTTTGTAGGCTTGGTTACATATGTAAGAAGAGAATGCATGTTCTGAAGCAGAAGACATATGTCTTTGATAAATTTATGAACTGGAAAGCCTTGGTGTTCATGGAGGAGATGATGGATAGAGATCAGCTGTGAGAACTGAATTATTCTAAGTAGGGCTGTGTGGATATGGACAAGGGTTTGACCTAAAAGGAGCTCACCTATAAAAAGTCATCACTCATAGGCAAACACAGGTACCAACATCGGTTAGGAGGAACCAACATCGAACAGACAGGCACCGACATCGGTCATGTGCAGATCAAAAGATTTGGTGGTGTCGGGTAGCAGGAACTAATGTCAGTCATACAATGATCGACATTGGCAATAGGTACACTGACATCGATCAATAAATTGACGTCGACAGACAGGGTTAATTGCAGGGAACTGACGTGAGTCGGGTGCAGATTGGGAGATGGCTGAGATCGGTCACTGGAACGGATATTAGGTGGACAGCACGCTGTCAAGGAGTCTCAAACGCCCATATGGAGGACTAAAATGGTAAGTGGACCTCATATTCATTGTTCACTTTCTTACTAGTTGCTTACTGATGGTCGAGAACTAGGAAGATGTGAAGAGGCAATGCGTGTAGAATCCATAAACAGTGGGAGCTTGGCATGGATGAGGAGTGTGAGTTCTTGGAAAAGAACCAAACAGGAGTTTGTTGGTGGAGTTTTCAGCTGGAAGAAAGCACTGAAAGACAGATGGATTCCCAAGTTAAAGAAGAGAGTGGATGGATACGTGAGACGGAAGGCCAAGGTATATGGTCTTGAAGAAGTTGTAGGACAGTGGTACAGGTTTTGACAGGAGGATGACAAAGTAGGGCTTTAGTCAATGTCAGTGTAACTATTGTGTTTGTCTTTACCAGGTTGGATGATGATTACAACATTATCTTGTTACTGTATGTGGATGGTATACTAGTTATAGGTTTAGACATACAGGGTTTTTTGAGCTAAAGGTAAAGTTAGTTTAGAGGTATGTCATGGAGAATTTGGGAGCAGCAAAATTTTTTGGCATAAGAGACATGGAGATTTTGTCTCCAGTGGGAGCTGATGTGAAGAAGGTGTTAGCGAGGTTCAAGATGCAGGATGCAGAATCAATAAGCAGACCAAGGGTTGGACAGTTCAAGCAGAGCTTAGAATAGTGTTTGAAAGCACATGAGGTTTGGTGTAGACCTAAGTTTTCTTGAGCAGTGGGAGTTGTCAGAGAGTTTGGAGCCAATTCAGGGAAGGTGGATTCTTAGGTATTTGAGAGGGACTAGAAGCAGGTTAACATGTTATGCAGGGTCAAGGTCTTCACTACATAGGTTTGTAGGTTCGGATGTGGCAGGTTACTTGGATGACAGGGGTAGCATCACAGGTTGTGTGGTGGTTGGTCTTCAGGATTGAGCTTGAAGAGGGATACAAGTCAGGGAATGAATTAGATGAAGTTATAGGTATAGGTGTAGCTATTTAGCTCCAAGTGGGAGATTGTTAGGTTGTGGAGTTAAAAGCTTCACCAGGTTGTGAACATGAAGAGTTGCTGAAGTGTCACAGACATTGACGTCGATCAGGCGAACCGATGTCGGTAGGATTAGACAGGAAGGGAAACCAATGTCAGTCAAGGATCGGCCAGCGTCGATCATCTCCAAGCAGACATGGACTGATGTTGGTCGCTTGTGCGGTTTAGAACTGCCAGTTTCACAGACAGTTAGTTAACGAACTGAGTTTTTGCATCTTAAGAGCCAATTTTAGACTAGAAGCTGCGAATCTAATTTTTGTAATTAGGGTCTAATTATTGTATGCATGAGATCTATATAATAGACTCATGGGCTGTATTGTAAAAGTGTGCTAGAGAGTAAGAGAGCAGAAATTAGCTCCTTCAGAGAGAAGAGAGCATGGTGTGTTTCTCCTAGTTCCAAAGGGGTGTTGAGTGTGTATGATCTTGGAGAGTTGCAGGTTTGCAAGTTCGGGTAGAAGATCCATCGGGGTACTGGTTGAAGAATCATAAGGACTTGGTGAGGCAAGGACAAGGGTTCTTCAGGGTGTAGAGATATCTACAGGGTGTAGAGATATCTACAGGGTGAGTAAGGTCTATTGATTTGCAGGTGGCAGCAAGGAGAGGGAGATCTACTTGGTGTATTGGCAGCGTTGTTACTGACTGGTTGGAGGTGAACACCAACTCTGTATTAGAGTTGATTGTTGGGACCGTAAGAGAGAGAGAGGGAAGAAGTCCTTGAGATGTGGCAAGCCTTTGAGGTGGAAGAAGAAGTGGCATCTTCTTTATTGTATTTTCTTCTAAGTATTTAATACAAGATTGTGTATTGTCTCTCATATCCTGTGTTGTTTCATATTTATAGTTACTTATTCATTCTAGTTCAATTCTGTGTTTAGTTGTTAATACAAAAGGTAATCATATATACTCTTATTGGGGAGAGTAGGATCCTGACACTAAAGAGGGTAGAGAAGAGCAAAGTGGTTGGTGAAGCCAATGAAGTTTGTCAATTATAGACATAGCTAGGCATATAACAAAGGAATAGAGAGGAATAGAGAGGAGCAGAGAGGAAGAAAGGCATAAAGATAATGTGTAGAGTATGATCAGTTGCATATTAGAATTATAACAAAGATATGGATTCATGTATGAATCTAATTTGTAAATTGGAATTGTAGCTCCATAGAATAGTCTGATAGGTTGGTGCCATCATATAAGCTAAGTGAGTGCTTATATTAGGGAGTGGGTTCTTCCTTAGAGTTGGTGCTCTTAAATCAAAGGATTGGTGTCTCCTTAGGATTGGTGTCTTTAAACATTGTAACTAGTGAGGTTTACCAGTGAGGCTTTGAACTGTGAGGTTAGATTAGAACAATAGTTTTTGGTAGCTATTATCACCATGGTTTTTCCCTTAGGGTTTTCCATGTATAAATCTTGTGTCATGTGTACTTATGTTTGTATGATCTCTGCATACTTGATTTGATCCACATATATATTTTAATCTATTCTCAAAGGGATCATAGGGCTAGTTTTAATTCATATACTAATTTACCCCCCCTCAGTATTTGGTTGTGTTCCAACAAGAATGACCATCCTCAACAACATTCCCATGCTATTATTTATTCTTACAATGATTTTTGGCATAGGGTTTAGGTTTTGGTGACCAAGGTGGATTTTATGAAGTGAGCTTTTTACTAGATGAGACCTGTGTGAATCCATTGTACAAATAATGTTTGAGTTCATGCCCTATCTTTACACAAATAAGACAAACCTTCTATGAATAGGATTTATTCCCTTATTAGTGTTGTTGATTTTTATGCTTAAGGTTTTATTTATAAGTCCTTGTAGGCTTCTTCCCTTTTTGAGAGGAGGCAAGTGCATGTTCTTCATCAAGTTCCTTTGCATTTTACTAGGCTTCTTCTGATTGCAACATGTTAACCAATGAGGCAAAGGTTAGTTTATGATCTATGACATTCAACATGGTCACAAAAAAATTATATGCGGAGGGCATAAATTTTAGGAAAATAAGAACCGAAGAGTCATCTTTCACTATTTCACCCAATGCTTCAAGTGAATCTCATAAGGTTGTAACTTTATGAAGAAAATCCTCCACTTTTTCTTCAAATTTCAACTTTAGATAATGGAGTTGGATTTGCATATGAATAACTGGTTTTGTTTCTTTGACTCAAAGACCATTTGAAACTTATCCCAAGCATCTTGAGCTGTAGTGGCATTTTGGATATGAGGTTTTAACTCATCCAAGACTCTGAACATGATAATGAGCTTAGCCTTCTAATTGGCTTTGTCATATTTACACTGTTGATTAATGTCAATAGCATGTTATGGCCATGTTCCATCAGCAACTATCCATATGTCCTCAAATTCCAAGTGGGTTTTAACCTTAATTTTCCATGTGACATAGTTGTCACCTTGAAGAAGTTGAGTGTCTGGCAAAAAAAATGCGGTTCATTTCTGACCATATGTGCAAATATGATCAAACTATAAAAAGGAAATGGATTAGTGCCTTATAACTCTAAAAACTTCCCCTTTATATATACTATCATACCGATGTACCATACCTCTCTAAATGTGCACCTTATTATATACCCATCGATACTAGAAGAACTCATGCTTTTGATATACATTTTGGTAAGTGAAAGAGACTTTAATGCACATGGTAGTAGAATCATACTGGGCACATAGATAGTATGTGAAAGAGATTCGTTATGTCATTAACACCTACTTAGAAGGAATTTTGCGTACGTGGATGTAACTTCCCTATATACTTGGAAATTCCAATTGTCAGGATACATCTATTGACAGTAACAAGTGAGTAACATAGGGATGGTTTATGAAAATATCTAAACCTTATTGCTCCTTGATGATTTAAAGGGTCAATACCTAGACATAATTGTTGTAGCTATATTAGGCTATAAATTTTTTATTTCAAAGTGTGACAACATTAACCAATAAATGTGAACTAGAGGTGTCATTGATACCAAACACTATGAATGAGATTTTACAATCTCATTATTTTTACACTAATTTGATTTGATTTTATAGAAATAATAAAAAAACTTTTAAATATGTTTACAAATTACAAGTACAAAAATTAGAAAATGAAAATTTGTGAGGAGAATAAAAAATTAATACTACCCCCAATTTTTGTCCTATGCATATTTTGTCTTTTTTTGTAAAACTACAAATCTGACTAAAATAAAATTTTGGTGATTTGATCTCCAAACCTCCCACTTATCTAGGTTTAAAAAGAAAATCAACCTACCAATTCCTTTATGCAACATTTCAAATTTAATAATGATAAAACTAATATAAAAATAGTAAAATCACACCTTTTAGATTGACACCACCATGGATTTGATTAGTTGGCAGTCAAAATAATCTCAAACGTCCTTTTTGTGCTCCACCACTTTTCACGATTTGACCAAAATACAAACTTAGATGATGGTAAAATACTATATGAAAATAATTTGAGGTGTGCATCAGACTTACATAATGAATATCATGTAGCATAGAACCATGTGTAAGAATAAAATATGCAATTAAAAGTTCATATGCCATGAAATTGAGGAAAATTGATATGCTACTAAAAGCGTTGCTCAAAATGACTAAAACAACTTTGAAACTCCTAATTTTTTTGTACAGACATGTGCACATGTGTAAGATAAGACTTGATATGGTCCAATACTGAGTAAAAAACATATTGAAAAAAATATATCTAAAAAATTTACTCTGTATGGCCCACAATTGCAAAAAAATGTATGCCTAGTATATATGCACAAAGACCAGATTTGAAGCATATAAAAAATGGTACATCCTAGTGTAAGGGTGTACTTATAGCTATGGAAAGATGTAGGATGGAGTGATAGATATGTCATAAAAATTTAGAAGTTGAATATGCATGTACGGTCATATATTGAGAAAATTTGTACTATTGGTTGGTTTGCAGACAAAAAGGACACATAAAGTGCAAAACACTTCTAGAGACCCAAAGGGCTATATGGTTTAGATTAAAATGATCCAAACAAATTGCAGACAATGCAATATTTAGTCAATAATATGTTGCAATTGAAATCTCCTTCCAAATGTGTGTATGGCCTAAAATGAGGAAAAAAGTATGATTAAGAGAGAGAATTTGAGCTTTAATACACTCAAAAATGCTAGAAAACTTCTGCAAGTGTAATCTAACTCTAATAAAAGAATTTTGTAGAGTTTGGTTGTTTAAATTCTCCACTTTGATACCAAATTTGAGCATAAATATGATAAGATTTATTGAGATTATAGAATTCGTATTACAGAGCCATATATATAAGCCTACATATGCTCATAATAGTCCTAAAAAATAAGACGAGCATATAACCAAATTATAATTTTTAATATTTTAATTAAGAAATAGGACCATAATAATTTTATTTGACTAACAACTAACAATAATAATCTAAAAACTACATGGGTTGTTTTATAAATTAACAACCTCACTTACATAATAAACTTACTATGGTAAATTTATTCTAACATACCCATTTTGTGTTTTATACCTTAAACATCAAACAAGTCAAATTATCCCACGTTTAAATTTTGTCATTACACATTTGCATGATAAGGCATTAAGTTATTTAAATTTTGAGTCATTTTATCTTGTCCTAGCATTATGCTATTAAATTAAAATAGTACCTTGTTTGTATTATACCATTATGTTACCCATTTAAGAACAAATCCAAATCAAGTCTATTTTGAACCAAATCCAATTTCAAATCAAATTCAAATCAATAAAGATTTCCAAATCAGACAAATTTTCCAAATCAATCAAGGTTTCTAAATCAATCAAGTTTTTTGAAAAAAGTCAAACAAATAAAGTCAAACTTTTAAAGTCCACTAAATCAAAGTTAAAGGTTAAGTCAAATTCAACTTTCAAATCAAGTCAAATAATCTTTTCAAAGTAAAATCTTAAAGTCTAATAATTTCAAAGTCTTCCTTCAAACACAAAGTCAAAAATTTGAACTTTGAGGTTTACTTGGACTGAAGTTAACACCAAATAGGTAAAATTTGACCAAGTCCAATAAAGTCAAATTTAGTCAATTTTGACCAAGTCCAATCCACGTCCAAAGTCAAACATTGAAAAAAAATCCCAATCAGGGCAATTTTGATCAAAGTTGCATTGATTCTAAATTATTAAGCATCAAATCAAAGTCAATTCTTGCCTTTCCATTCAATCTCTCACACATGTTAGTTGGGAATGATAAAGTCACACCATCTATCATTTCCCCCATTTAAATCAAATCCAACAATCAAAATCCAATATGATCTTAATAAAATCAAACATTAAACATCAAATCAAATTTAAAATATAATCAAAGTTTAATCAAACATCAAATCAATTTGTTATATTTGGGGCAAACCATTAATCAATTATCCAATCTAGCCTACATCTTTTTAAGGATGTGCCCTTCCCAAATCTATCCTACTGGGGGAAATCAAAATGTGTAACAAATTATGGAGGAAAAATTATTTTATCTAAATCCTTTTAATAAATTTCTATTCAACATACGTACAGGGAAGGGAACCAATCTGTTGATTGGTTTATAAGTGAAGGGGTGAACTCCTTCAAGCTACAATGATGGACCAACAAGGAGGACTTACCCATAATGATCTATCAAAGGATCAAATTGGAAGCCTGCTTCTCAAGACAATGATTCTATATCCATGTGTAAAATCACTAGAAATGATCTCTACATTCGATGCTACATCATGTTTCTAAATATGGTAATCATGATAAGGCAACACTCAACACATGTGAAGGGTATCTTGGGCTTGAACACCACTTTGCCTAACTACAGTGTTAGCACATGTTGAATCCCCAAGGATCTCAAGAATGAGTGTAGTTATAAATCCCAATGTATGATTATACAAAATAATTAATCAAGATTATGGGAAGAGAGATAACAATTTCCAAGAATGTAAAAAATGGGGGTTTACTTCATAGGATTGAACCAATTATGCCAGATAGCATCAAATAAAAAGAAGAGTTATGGAATATTCTACAAGGAGGCATGGCTAATTTTATGTAAAGGATTAAAAAGTATGATGAGCATGTTTTTGAGATGTTCGTGAAGGGATGGAATAACAGGATTATAGAGATTAATGGGGTTGAAATCAAGATTGAATAGGACCTAATAACTCGTCACAGGTCTAAAAATGGAGGTAACTAAAATATACAAGATTGGTAGAAATTACGAGGAGAAAAAAATTCTACTCGAAGGGGAGGAGTTCACACCCATGCATAATAGGTTTTCCTGAGAGAGTTTCCCTTAGATGTATGGAGAAGTGGCCAAATAAATCATGTTATACATCACCCTGAAAGGAAGACATAAGGTAGTGCACTTTTCACATTTCATTTTTTTAAATTATTTTAGACATGATATGCCTATCAATATTCCTTTCTATATTCTGCATTCCCTTGAAATTTCTATATTGGATGTCAAAAGGGGTAGGAAAACTCTACCCCTTCATCAAGATGTGATTTTGTTGATTTTCAAGTACTTGAAAGGAGTTAATAAGGGTCCAAAGTATTTCCCTTGGCGTAAGACATGATCTTGGCAAGAAAGGGAACAAACCTTTGTTGAAAAGAGTAAAACCTATTTTGAAGGAAGAGAAAGATGATAAGGTATTAAATAATGTTATGAAAGTGGGAATTTATACCAAAGATGATCAACTTACCCTGTAGGGAAAATAGAGCACCCAAAATCAAAACTTTAAACATAACTTAAGGAGCAATTCAAAACTTTTAAAGGCAAGATTAGGTGAAGGTGAGCCTCTTAATGGTGAAGGTACCTCACATGATAACCCCATGGAAATTTAGGAGATAGTGGAGGGCTTGCATCTTCTAAAAAGAAAAGCAATCATCATCTCTTTGGAAGATAGGGAAATAGGGGATGATACATTCACTGAAGAAGCTAAGAAGAAATGAAAATTATAATCCCCATTAGTTGTTTCAAATATAGATAATCTTAATGTAGAATTTGGTATGCTTGGGTACATTCTCAAAAACCAAAGTAAGTAGGATAATTTGGGGGAGGATATTGAATCTCAAAAGGAATTTATTTGGTGGCTCTTTAGGGATAACTCTACCCTTAGGGATCAAGTCAAAAGCTTGCAACAAGAAATTAGTATTCTCAATAAAAAAGATGATCTTATTGAAGTGAAACCTCATTTGAAAACACTCAATGATAAAGTAGATTTGCTTGAACGAGATTAGAGGAGAGAGAGAGAATATAAAGTTGTTAGTGGTAGTAAATAAAGTCGCTATGAATAATGACATAGTTGGAATTGACTCTCTTAGAGGCTTATTGGGAGACATGATTGATAAGGCTGAGACTTCGCCTAATATGAAGTCCAAGTGCAATAGATGTAAAAAGGAGGTTGGGAAAGTCCCTCAATAGTTCCTAAATCTAGATAGAGACCTGAAGAGCATGACCAAAAAATGGGATGAGGTATTTAGAGATAAAAAAGAATAACTATCTTTTTGCCATTTTTTTTATTGTTTTAGAGCTGTCTAGTTTATTGTAGCTTGTGGGCCTTCATGTTGTAACTTCTTATTTTCATCTGGGCTTATAGGCCCTCTATTTTAGTTTCATGTACATGATAGGGTCCCTGATTAAAAAAACCATTTTGTTTACCATTAATAATAAAAAATGTGTTGTTCATCCTTAGGATGTATCCTTCCCAACATATTCCTTACTTGGGGCAAATCAATTCATAATCATAGGAACTCAAAGCATGCAAGTGTTAGCTCAAATGGGTTAATCTCATCCAAGGGTTAATTATAATCTCACATCTTAACCCTCTTTCTACATCACCCACCCATTGCTTCTTCCATTTTATCTTCTTCCTCTCTTTTTTGAGAGCCCATTTGCATGCATCATTCATCCCCACATGCCCTCTCAATGGGGCATCATCCATCACATTATTTATTTCATCATCATCTAATTTTTCATCCACCTTTTTTTTGGGTTCTTATTTCTTTGAAATACTATTACTCCACTCATCGTGTCTTACAATTCCTTCTTAAAGAGGGGCAAAATATAAACACCTAAACTTGGACACTTTGTGTTGAACTTAACTATTTGGTAATTCTGCACGAACATCACTGCCAAATCTCAAGACAATCACACATTAAATAATAAAAAACAAATTTAAATACAATTCTCCACATCCCCATGCAATCAGTCCTTCTTCTAAGGTAATTCACTTCCATACCTCATCAATCAATATCCTTAACACATCACAACAACCTCCCTCATTTAATGAGGAGGACTCATTCTCCACAATTGATCTTTGATCAAGATCAATGGCTCAAAATTATCATGACATCCTATAAATTGAGGGTGGCCCCTCTCATTTCAACAAGTCCTGACATACATTGAAACTCTAGCCTTTTGAATATCCACTCCCACATCAAGATTCAACCAACATTCTAACTATTCATCAAATAATTCATAGTGTAAGGAGAAATGTTGTCAAAATGACTATGCAACATTGACCAAAACCTTTTACATATACATTCAAACATCATCACGTCTTTATCTTAGAAAGGAGGAGAGCAAAGATAAGGTATATAATTATATTTGTTTGTCTTATATTCATTTATTTTCTCTTTCTTCATCTTGCTCAATCAGAGAACATACACTTAGGCTTAATTGTATGCTTTTCATTGTGATTTTAATTCCATACTAATGAGAACTAACCCTTTGTAATCATGTGTTACACATCTAATAAAAAATTATTTTGACAAACTAAGAGAATGTGTTGAGTATGAAAAGGTGCCTCAAAGGAGTATGCATAGGTGTTCTAATAAAATATTTGAAAGATATTTTAATAATATACCCATAGTTGAGCATGTTCAATTGTTAGTTTATCTCTTAAATTGTGATGAAATGAAATCCACATTAGAGCTGTTGGGAATGGATTTCAAATGAAATGAGAGAATCAACCCTGAATAAGACATTGTAGTAAATGTGTTAAAAATTCTAAGTTTGGTAGGTAAAATACCTTGTTTGACTGACATAGAGTTATGTTGACCCAATTGTAAGTAAACAAACACCAAAATAGTGTCGTGTCAATGATATGCCAAATGTGTTTGGTGTTAGTATAAATACTATCATTAGATATGTGAAGATGAAAATTACTAATAAGTCTAATCTCATAGCACTACTATCGACACTAGGCCTAGTGTCCTCTATATATCCCATAACCTCAAAAAAAGGGATGTCATGGGATGTGATAATAATATCATATGCCCAAAAAAAATGTAAGAATATGTGCATTCCCACGTAAATAAGTGACATCACTAATATTGTCCACATCAATAGGTGACACTAAATGTGCTCTAGCATATAGTTCATGTGATGCTCTGTTGCTAGGATGTGGATGTCTTAGTAAAAACTCTTTCACACAATTAGATGAAATAGATTACATGTGTAGAGTAATGTTAGTGACACCCTTTATTGCCCCTAACTAGGAATTTTGAAGCAAGGGGCTACTACATAATCAAAATATAGTAGAAAGGCTCAATACTTGTCTCCCACAATCTGTCAGGTATCATGTAATGGGTCTACTCCCTTGACCGATACTCATTCCTATCTCTGAGCCTACCCCACTCTTGCCCATAATATCTAGGTAATTCTGAATAGTTCACACTAAGGCCTAAGTGATTCTTGGTGTATAACATCTTAACAAAAATTAACACCCTGCTTATCGATTAACCTCTTAAATTTTAAATTGTGGGCCATTAGAAGTAAACAATGTTTTTATTCTCATATTATGTGGAAATGAGTTTTAATTCTAGTGGTGAAGAGATGTCAAAACCCTCCTAGCATAGGATTGTGTGCTTATGTGAATTTTATTACCTTGTGGTTATTGTTACATGCACATAGAAAATAATGTCATTTGGATAATGGTGTAGAGATCTACTTTTGATACAAGACCCTTTTCCATTGTGTCTTTGTCATGTTTGTCACACTTGTTCTATTTATGTATATTTAACTCTTTTTGGGCACTTTCCTTCCATATTAGATCCTTTATACTCTAATCCATGATTAGAAAGGGGGAATTTAGTGTCATTTACAAAATATATCCCACACAATTGAAGCATGGATGTAAAAATCAATAATGATTTCTATCGCTAATGCTTAGGGTTTTTTAAAATATAAATCTAAAATTCATAATGGTATATCACAATCATATCACATAACAAGCACATTATGGCTTAAAGTATTGTCAAATATTGAAATGACCTAGGGATTGGGACCAAGTAAATCGATAAATAAAATAATGGATTTTAGATCTAGGAGTATGCAATACAATTAATCATAGAAAAAATTGAGATCTAGCACACTACGACATAGATCTAACCATAGGAGGTGTAAGACGATACATGCTTATCAAAAGGTAGTGAAAATAAATGTACTTCAAATAAATGCAACATAATTAATTGTAAGATTTTAAATTAGGCATGCCAAACATGTTTAATTATAGTAAATACAACCTTAAAACCTTATTAATTATTTTTCAAAATAATTATGAGGATATACAGATAGGTTGTAGAGGCATATCTTAAATGATGCACAATATAGTGACAATCATATGAATCTAAACATGAAAACACATGCCTAGAAGCATCAAAATCCTCACCCATAAGTTTGGATCTGATTAGAGCTTGATGTATGAAGCGTCGAGATGCTTATGATAGATGATATATAGGGTCTAAAATGATTTAACGGGTGTGTTCACTTGGTCATGATTTCTTGTTTCCCCATATCCATCTATGCATTAAAGCACATGTGTAACTTGAAAAATAAACTTTCTTCTATGTGCCCTAGAATGGTTGAGATATTTGTTACTTAAGGAAAACAAAGTGAGCTTTAGGGGTTTGTGTTGAGGATTAGCATGGCTCTAAAAATATCGTCTACTTATCAGGTTTCTAAATGGTTGGAACCATTTGATAAAAATATATCGAAAAATAATAAATTACACATATAGAAATAAATTCATATATATATGAAATCGTAGGTCTGCCAAAAGTGCTCCATGAGAAATACTAGCTTCAAATAACTATAATACTATAAGGATTACTTCATTTCTTATCGTGCTAATGATTTTTATATAATATCATGTGAATGCTTAAAATGATTCTTGATATTCCTTAGTGTCAAATGAACTACAATGCTAATGTATATATAGATAAATAAAATCAAATTAGAACCGTATTAGCGAGCAAATTGACATCAAACCATTGAAAATGAAAAAATAAGGAACAAATGCACTCTAAATAGACAAAGAGCCAAAAATATCATGACACTTCTAACATGTGCCAAGAGTATTACGACTCTTCTAACACAAACATTGAGAAAAAAGAGAGTTGAGATATTGAAAAAAAGAAAAGAAAACCATCAAAACTCGACAAATGCACCTATAACACATACCCTAAACACATAGATAAATACCCTAAACACATACTAATTATTTACTAATAAATCCCAGAAACCCTTTTAAAATCTTTTATATAACAAGATACCCATTTTAACCGCTTGATTTACCACTTATAGGCATCATATTTTAAAATTAGTTTAGAACATACTGAAAAGCCAATAATATTTAGGACAATCTTCAATCATGGTAAAGCTTGTTTATTTTCTCTTTGCTCATCTCTTTGGACCTACGAATATTTTTATTCATTGTTTCAACTATGTATAAATTAAACACAAAATGTTCCAAGGTGGCCGCGTACCCCAGAAATGACACTTTGTTTGTAGGCTCTAAATAAGAAAGAAATAACATTTTGAACCAACCTCGGAAGAGAATAAGTAAGAATAATCGTCCTCTTCATTTCTGTTGCCTTTTCAAACTATTTTTATCTTAACATACTCTTTTTAATTATATTAATTAATATATTTAAATAAACAATGTAAAAAAATGTTGAAATAGATTATTTTCGTGAGGTTTAGTTTATATTAAATTTATAATATAAGTGGAAAAGATATTTCAAAAATAATATTTCTCAATATTTTTAACAGATTTATTTAAAATATATATACTAATTAATTTTTAATAATAATTAATAATGAAATTATAAGAAAAATACATTTCAAATAAAAATATGTGATAGGAAGAAGAGATAAAACATAAAATATAAGAATGACGTTGATGAAATCTTTGTGTTCGTCATTTTCAATAGAAAAAGAGGCAAATAAACTAATAGAAAAATACTCTCCCTAAAAAATTTATCTTATTATTCTATATTAAATTACAAGTTGGTATATTAGTAGTAAAAAATAAAATGAGTCTGCACGGGTTAAATTTGATGCTCGACCTTATCTGTCATGAAATATTTTGATGATATTATTTATTCAACCTTATCCTATAAATGGTAATGTAATTTATAGTAAAAGAAGGAAATATTAGAAACAATATATATTTATTATAATCTTTTACAAATTTTTACAGTCTACTTAAAATTTTACATTGCATCTAATATGGTCTCTTAAAGAAATGATTATATTTTACAACTAAATAAATGTAAATACGGTCTATGGTCATCAAATTTAGGTCTTAGATCCGCTTGTCATGTAAATATTATCAACATACATAGTTAAAAAATCTATTAGTCGTCGATGAGATGTGGATGAATTGGTTAAGTAGTTTGATTGTGCTCAACACCACCCAAATTCAAATATTGTTGTGTTTGTTAGGCACGTTGTGACCATCTCTACTATGTTGATTGTTAAATTAGTTGCTTCTACAAATTTAGGCTGTATTCTAAACAGTTTATAGTTTTTGATTTAACTTTAATAAAAAACTACCTTAATTCATAACTACAATAAAAAATATTTACCCTAATTAAAAAAAATCTATTAATCATATATTTACATTATATCTTACAAAATTTTAATTAAAAGTAAGATTAAAATCTTCAATTAAAAAATTAAAAAAAAATTTATACAAAAAATAATTTAAAAGAGTAATGAGATAATGATAGCTTATAAAATTTATATTCATATTCTAAAATATTTATTTAAAAAAAAAAAAATAGTATATGAAAAAACATAAAACAATACATTTTACCTTATTTTATAATCATTAACATACACGTTATTTCTTTTAAAGACTGTATAATTGTTCTTTCATTTATAAAAAATAATAATTAGATTTATAATAAAAAATTAATATCTTTCATATAATAAAATTTAAATATCCTCAATACAAATAATAAAAGTGTTTGTGTGTAAATTTCAGCTATGGATTCAATATACTATTTATAGTAATTTGAATTTAACAGGGGTAAAAATATATTAAAAAACGAAAAGACCAAAATTACAAATCATTCTCTTGGTTCACCAACTGAACCAACTCCTGAAACATACTAGCCGAGAACATACCCGGGTCAGTAATACTCCACATAGAACCATTCTCCGAAGCCCATTTGGCAAGGCGATCCGCAACACCATTCCATTCACGTGGAATATGTTTGAAAACAATAGAATTCAAAGAGGTACTTAAATGCCGAATCTGAAGAATAATAAGATTCAGATGCCAATCTATTATACCAGCATTACCGTTATTTAGCAAATTAATCACCACTTGCGAATCCTATTCGCAGATGATATTGTAACAACCCTGTTGACAGCAGAACTTCAAGGCCTCCAGAATCGCCATGGCTTCCATGAGATTGTTTGTGTGGCAGCCTTTGTAAATCGAGAAAAGAAATTGTATGCAACCGAGACTATCCCGAGCAATACCCCCAATTCCGGCCTCTCCTGGGTTCCCCCGTGAGGAGCCATCTGTATTTACTTTGATAAAGCCAGGTTCAGGGCGGGTCCAGCGTCCTTTCCTATTAACCGGGCGCATTTTAACATTCTGCCCATGCTGCGCACCACAGCCCAGCGCCAAGTCATTTCCAGGTTGAAGACTCATACCCAGCCGCTTAAGTTGACCGTCCACCTCCTCATTCCAGTCCGCTCCCTCCACACACTTAGCACGCAATGTTTCCTGCAGGGAATTAAGAATTTTAGACCAAAGCTGGCGCCATTCCAGGGGCTCTCCCCTGAAGACTCTCCTATTGCGCTCTAACCACAAATTCCATAATATGAAGGAAGGGCCCACAGTCCAAGCACTCTGCAGCAGGGAGTTCCTAGCAGGCGCAGGACCCAGTTGATTCCAAAATTCACTCAAAGAATGAGCATGACAGCAGGGGGCGCCCCAAGCCGCCCACCACAAATGCCAGAACTGAGTAGCAAAGGGGCATTGGAAGAATAAATGCTCCCCTGTCTCCTCACTACTGTGGCACAAAACACAGACCGAAGGCCCCTGAAAGCCACGTTTACATAAGTTATCCCAGGTCATGCACTTGTTGTGAGTAAGAGTCCAGAGAAAAAAATTACATTTGGGCCAAGAAATCTGGTTCCAGACTTTTTTCCCCCATAAGAACTGATTATGATTGAAAGCTTGCTTAATCAAAAGCGCATATCCAGACGAGACAGAATACTGGCCAGTTGTATCTCCCCCCCAGGCAAGAACATCTCTGCCCTGAAGATAATTGCATTCTCTAGACTGAAGGATGTGGCTTAACTCACTTCTAGTCTCAGCAGATCCTCCCGAAGGCCAATCAGAAGAGTTTTTCCACCTATATCCAATAGCCATGCCCAAGCTGACAGCTTCCTTATAATGCATCACAGTATCCCAACCAGCTGAGATAAAGATATCAGCTAGAGGCTGTAACTGAGGATGAGAAACTAACAGAGGCGGTTCCCCATTCCAAGAGTCTTCCCAGAACAGAGCTTCAGTCCCACTATTGCACACCCAGAAAAGACTCTGCTTCACTAGCGTGCTCCCACCTTAAGAGTGCTCCACACCATCGACCCTCTACCAGCAAGAGGAAGTCTAGCCATGTCATGAGGCGCAGTGCCCGGGAAGTACTTAGCAGTCAAAATTTTGGCCCACAGGGCAGAATGGTTAGAGCACCACCTCCTGTATAACTTAGCAGCCAAGGCTTGGCTGCCTAAGATAGCTGAACGTAGTCCCAGGCCCCCTCCCTGCTTTGGTCTACAAACCATGTCCCAATTGACGAGACTCCATTTAGTGTTCTGAAGATTCCCACTCCAAAGAAATCTCCGAGAGAGGGCATCATATTCTTTAAGGAAGTAGACAGGGGCGGTTTGAGTCATGCACCGATAAATGGGCAGCGCCTGAATAACAGATTGCAAAAGAATAACACGACCAGCAGTGGAGAGCCATCTCTGGGTCCAATGGCTGATTTTCCGTCTTAACTTGTCCAACACATTCTGCCAAAAAAGCCTGGGCTGCCGCCCCACAACAATGGGAATGCCCAAATAAACAACAAGAAGAGCTTGAATTTGGAATCTAAGAATGGCAGCGATTCTTCTCTGGATAGATTCAGGCGTGTTGAAGAAAAAAATGGAGGACTTATGCTCATTGATCCTTTGCCCCGAAGCCTCCAAATAGTTGTCGAGGGTGAGACGGAAAGCTTCAGCTTCACGGATTCGAGCTTTACCAGCTAAAATAGTATCATCGACAAATTGTAGATGAGTCAAGGTAGTAATGCCATTTCCCCAATTCCAGCCCTGAAGGGTACTCTGAGCAACCCGATACTTGAGAAGCCGTCCAAGCCCCTCAGCCATAATGATGAACAAGTATGGTGAGAGCGGATCTCCTTGACGAAGACCTCTCGAGGCCCCAAAAAGTTTCGTAGGGGCTCCGTTAATAAGAACCGAAAAGGAGGGCGTCATGATACAACTGAACACCCAGCTGATCCAATCCTGATTGAACCCAAAAGCTAATAGGACTTTGCTCAGAAATCTCCAGCTGACTCTGTCGTAGGCTTTGGCAAGGTCAAGCTTAATAAACATAGATTTCTCTTGAGAAGTACTCATAGAATGGATTGCTTCAGCCGCAATCACCACTCCATCCAAGATTTGCTTACCAGCAACAAATCCACCTTGCTCCTCCGAAATAAGGCGAGGGAGGAAACCTTTCAATCTTTGAGCAATGATTTTGGAGATGATTTTATAAATAACATTACAAAGCGCAATTGGCCTATACATCTCCAGCTTATTAGCCTGTTCCTTCTTAGGAATAAGAGCCAAGAACGTGGCATTCAAAGCTCTAAGCATTTCTCTGCTGGAATACGATTCCTGTATCACCTGCATTAAGTCTTGATTTATAACTCCCCAAAAATCTTGAAAGAATTCAGCCGGGAATCCGTCAGGACCGGGGGCTTTACCTCTCTTCATGCTAAAAACAACCTCTTCCACTTCTGGCAAAGCAATTGGCCGCATAAGGCGTTCATTCATTTCCTCATTCACCAAAGAAGGAATGCAAGACAAAACAGTATTTTCAACCCCTTCATCTGGTATAGGATCACTAGCAAACAATGCCGAAAAATACCGAACAGCTTCTTTGCTAATAGCTTGGGAAGAGGTTAAGCAACATCCATCCTGGGAAACAAGAGAAGTAATAAAGTTCCCATTGCGTCGGGCCTGCACAGACTTATGGAAGAAAGCCGTGTTCTTGTCTCCCTCTTGAAGCCAATCATTGCGAGCCTTCTGCTTCCAGTAGATCTCCTCCCTAAGCTCCCACTCCGCTAAGGCATTGGCAGCAGTAGCTTCTTCTAGACGAAGCTCCTCCGAGAATCTGCATTCTCTTATTTGCCTGGTTATCTTATCAAGCTGCTCTTGTGCCATCTTTTTCTTACATTGTAGGTTCCCAAAACTACTTCTATTCCATTCCTGCAATTTCCTTTTAACATACTGGAGCTTTTTAAGAAATGAATACATAGCTGTACCATACGCAGGCCCTCCCTGTCTCCACCACTGCGCCATGAGATCATGAAGGGATGTATCTCTAAGCCACATCATCTGAAACTTGAAAGGAGGCTTTTTGGGCCTTTCTATAACGCCTATGGCCAGCTTGATAGGCCAGTGATCGGAACCCCTCCAGTCCAAAATTTCGAAATTGATAGAAAAAGCACTAGATTGCCAAAAACAGGAAACTAGAAATCTATCAAGACGTTCGGCAATGGCAGCGTTACCTGTTCTTCTGTTGCTCCATGTGAACATCCCATTAGAGGGTCTAACATCGGATAAGCGCAATGCTTCCACATTGTGGCGAAGGCAGTCAGTAGAGGGACCCAGCCGATTCAAGCCGCCTCTTTTTTCCTCAAGACTCATCACCGCATTGAAGTCTCCAGCAACTATCCATGGCATGAATGGGTGAAAAAGACGAATATAACGAATGTGCTCCCACAGCTGCACTTGGCCAGCAATATCAACAGGGGCGTAGACATTGGTAATAAGAAATCTTTCCCCAGTGTCAAGAGAAGAAGCCAACACAGTTAAGGCAGACAAGTTGCATATCCAATGAATAGGTAGAATTTTCCTTGGATTCCAACCCACAGCTAAACCTCCGGCACTACCGCAAGCACCTATACATTGCCACTGCCCGCTAGGCCAGACATTTAACATACAAGCTGAAAAAGCTTCAACCGACAATTTAGTCTCCTGAATACAGAGGATATCCGGAGAATTGTCCCAGACCAAATTACGCAGAGCCTTTTGTCTAGGGGAGCTATGCAATCCCCTTACATTCCATGACAGAACTATCATTAGGTGGGTTGAGGGAAGTGCTCATCCATAGTTTTGACCACTCCAGTTTCCACTAACAATTCACCAGTAAGTTTCAATCTATCTTGATCCTTTCTTCTTCCAGCTTTGGAAGGAGCAGCCGAGTTGGCTTTCTTGAATTGTTTTTGCATAAGCCCAAGAGCACTACTGGCTCCTTTTCCTTTTTTACCGGCTTCCCCTTCTTTGGCCAAATCCGCCCAGCTCACTTCCTTCTCAGGCTGCTCATACTGAGCCTTAGATGGACCTCCCTCCTGTTGCAGAGAGCAATCAAAAGGTGCTTGTCCCTACCCATTAAGAGTTCCATTGACTTCAGAGGCCCGTCTAGGTTGCACCATCTCATCCCCCTGTTCCTCCATCGGGATGCCATCTTCAATGACCATACAATCTAGAGCTTCGAATCTATTAAACCCTAGGTCTACTTGTCTCTCAGTATTGCCACGCCTTGGTCCCCGACCTCTTGCTTGCTTTTTGACTGTCGTGAAACCATCCGTTCCTACTTGAAATTGTTCTCCAGACCCTTGTGCCAAACTTGGAGAAATTGCATTTTTCCCTTTATCTAATTTATCAAGTAAAGATTTGGTGTTTTCAACCAAACTTCTACGCCCATTTCCTTTCCCAGATTCAGCTGTAAAATTCATTCCAGAATTTATCCCAGTGTCATTGGTTTTGACCGCCAAAGGGCATTGCCGATGAAGGTGTCCATAAACATGGCATAATTGGCATCTGAAGGGGATGGATTCGTAATCAAGCTGCTGTATCCAAGACAAAGATCCCATGCAGATTTCTACAGAATCTGGAAGCGAATTGTTTAAGTCCATGTCCACACAAATTCTTGCATATGAAATAATCTTCTTGTCAAGTGACTGGTGTGCAATAGCTGTTGGCTTACCCAACATTGCCCCAATTTGTCTGAGGATATCTTCCCGCCAAAATTCCAGCGGAAGCCGCGAAAGACGGACCCAGACTGGGACACAGGCTGGGAGTTCATCAGCTGAGTTGAAACCCATGTGCCATGGTTTAAGAAACAGGCCCACTCTTTCATAGAATTAGGGTCCTCCTTCAAAAATGCGATTTCTATCAGAAACAGAGGAAAAACTTACCAGAAAATATCCATTTCTTGCCAACATGAGGTCAAAATCTCCTTCAATGACCCAGGAGCGGCGAATCCAGGATTCTAATGCTGACACAGGGATTCGAATACCCAGAAACTTGCAGATTAGGGTGTGTGCAGACAAATATTCCACATCTTCATGGATTGCTTCCTGTGGGATGACCAATACAGGACAGTCTTGGGTCCTCAAGAGGCATCCATTGACTTTGGTTAGCCGCGAGCGCTCACTGTTATAGAAGTGTTCCTGGCCGTGAAAGTTTGCCCCAGGGGTCTCCGCCACTTGCCTGGGGCCTGTCAACGGGCCTGCTGTTCCTCCTTCGCGCGCAGACATCTTCCGGTTTTAATGGTGTAGACATATTTATAGTAATTTAACCCAAAACTTACAAAAATATTAAAGGGAAAGAATATGGAAGCAATCAAAATTATAAAGAGATTCTTACCATCACCTTGCTTTTTTTGTCTTTCCTCCAAGATCTTCAAACATAATATCCAATAATTATTGACTTGCTTGTTAGATTGCTTGATAATGGTGGCTTCATGATGAATAGGTTAATGGCTTCTTGGATACAAGGATAGTGTGGATGCAATACAAATATGAAGGTTTAAGAGAGCTAGTATATGCATACAAGTTTCAAGCCTTTTAAGTTAAATCAACCAAGCTCCATGCTTGGTTATTTATAGGGTGGTGAGCGAGAATTAAAATAAATTTTGAATTCATTAAAACTCTCTAGTTTAGAGAATTCTAGAAAGTTAAAGAAGGCTCTAGATTTTAGAAGCTTCTAGATTTGGTTAATAGGGATTAGTTAGGGGTTTTAAGGAGGTTTAAGGTTCTAGGTGTGTAGGAGAGGCTATGGATAGGTTGGCTAGGGGGTAGGTAAAATATATTTGAATTTTAAATTGACAAGTAGGGTAATTAATTAATTAATTAATGATATGAGATTAATTATTTAATGAGATGTTAGTGGGATAATGAAGGGATTAATATAGGATGAGGGGTGTAACAAAGTTAGCATGATGTAGGAAATATATGATAGAGAATAAGCTTAATTATTTAATTATGACTATGATTTCAGGATTAATTGTGATAAATAGCAAAATTAATGGAATAGTTAGGGTGAATAGATTTAGGTGTATACAAAAAAATTAAATAAATCTATTATTAAATAAAATATATTAATATTCAAAGTATTAAACATCATTAAATTTTATATTTATTTATTTTTGATTGAGAAGCGTCTATATATTAATATAAAATAAGATATTGTACAACACTAATCATACAAAAAAATGGGTGGAAAAGTCAGACCCCACGAACAAAGTCACACCAAGGGTTAAAAAAAATCTCTCAGGAACAGCCAGAAAAGTGGTCACAAAATGATCACACCAAAAAAATTACATCACATCAGTTGCCAACAAAGTAGAGAAATCAAGGTACAAATAACATTAACGATAATATTTATGCAGCAACAATAAACATTGATGTCGGGGGAGGTGGAGGAGACGATGAACTCAGAATCTTATCACCCATCCTCTCATGGCAGGAGGATCCCCATCAGTAGGTAAGGGCTCCCAACTAGTATTTTGTTGCTTGCCCAAAGTCTTCTTTTAATTTTTTTCAGATGAAATACCCAGATTCCGGTGTGAGAATTTGCCTTGGGGCAACAAAACCCAACCTCTGTTATCACCATCTTGGGACTAGGGAGGAGATCCCCAACCCCAACCATCACCTCTAAATTGGGAGAAACCACTTGGACCACCACGATGAGAAGGCCAACAAGGTGGTGACCATCGTGGAGAGTAACTCCTGCACTTAGGTTTGGACCGCTACTATGTTGGCCCACATCCTCATTTTCAGGGGGGTGAAGGATGTCGTGGAGGTTCAGGGGGTTTCCAGTTGATCGTACATGGAACATTTCTCTAGTGATCAAGTAAACACTGGAGGTGGTTGAGCTCTAGACAGACCTTTTCTGTTTGGCTTTGAATCTGAAGAGTGAAATTAGAGAGAACATTAATTTTATTAGAAATAGAAAAATTACGTACCGGCTCTTCATGATTAAAACAAGCATAATTCCTAACTTTCCATATTTGAAACAAAATCTCAGCTCGAAAGATTTGCTAAAAATGATTATATTTTGTAAGCAACAATGCTGAGTCCTCCAAGAGAGCCATCTTCCACGTGAAAAATTCAAGATGAAAACACTGAAAAAAAGAATGAATCTAACACCATACAAATTAAATATATGAACAAAACTAAAAAAAATATATTTAATGATGTTTGATTGCCGACAAATCAAACAGATGAAGTTAAACAACCCAAATGTTTGAATTAATTCATCATTAACCGGATGGAAATGTATTTCTTATAATGGAATTAACAATGTTTATGGTTTAAAAAAACAACTATATTTTCATTCCTTATTTGAATGTGAATTGTTTTAGTATCAAATTATCTATATCTTAAACCATGGCAAAATGCATAAAAGGTGGAATATATGAATTTTGTGACAAGGCAACTCGCAAGCCTCTTCTCCCAACACAAATTCAAATATACAAATTACACATGTACCGATAACATTAACTTGATGAAGTGAGATAATTTTTAAAGATAGTGAATTTATAAATTTTGGTGCCTCCCTCTCTATAGTTACTCAATCGCTGATCTAATTTATATAAACTATTAAAATTCTTCCTCTCATTCCAAGGAAAAAAATTGATCCATGACTACTTCTTGTCCTGTGTTGCATTTCATTTCTGATAACCATCTCTTTTCCTTCCAATTTTTGTTTTTGTTTTTCGATTTCATTGTTTTTTTGGATTACTTTTTTTTTCAATACAATATCAATATATGTGGTATTGTAAAAATTAATTACATTTTTTTGTGTGGATAAAAATAAATTGTTTTTCTTTTAATTTTTTATTTTTCAAATTAACTATTAAAAATAAATATATTTATTATATTATATACCACTAAGCACCACCACCATCCACATGTCATTGTAGAATGTCTCTTAATATAATTAAAAATTAAATATTATTATAATTAAAATATTATTACTATTAATAAACTAATAATTATTTTTAATAAAAAATGAGTTATAATATTAAAAATAATAAATTTAATTCTTTTTAAAAATAAAAAATTATAATATATTTAATTTCTCATTGATTGAAATAAACATTTTATTATTGTATCAATCAATTATAAAAGGATGAGACACAACAAAATTTTACCTTTTGAAATATTATATTTCCATGAGATTATAATTTCTAGTGAAACACATCATCCCATTATTGTCGACAATGTTCAAAGATTAATAAATACTTTTTTTCAATATATTTTTGATATTTAACATTAATTAGTCTTTGTCTTATTTATAGAGTACTAAAGAAATTATTTGAATAATTAAATAAATTAATTTTAAATAATGATTTTTTTGACAAGATATAATATTTTACCAATTTTAAAATATAATATCAAAATATTAAAGAATATTTATCTATATATTTTTATGAAATATTTCATTTATATTAATATAATAATTAAAAAATCATTTTAAAAGTGATAAATATGAAAAAAATTATTTACTCATTAACATAACAATTATGAGTCAAAAGAGCATTGAATTGATATATAACACTATTATTATCTTAATTTTTTCATTTTTAATTTAACAAAAAATTATATAAGAAATTTGTATAACTTTAAATGATTATATTTATTATACTAATTATATTTGATTATGTTTATTGTAGATAAAAAATATTTAACATATATAATTTTATTGGTTAAGATTTTTTTCTTTTTAAATACTTAAAAATATTTAAATATGACATATGTCCTATAAAAAAATGATATTTATTATTCAACTTATATTATTTTAATAATTATAGTATAGCCATTAAATAACTTCTTAACCAACTATCATATAATCCCCTATCCTTCTTTATTGTTAAATATTTATAAAATTTATTTGTAACTAATACAAAGCTATTTTAGACTAATTGTATGTGGAGGCCTTTATACCCAGACTCAATGAGTGTTCAATACTTTTGAATGTATCTTCTCTATGTTCTAATGATTATTATAATCACATTCAAATATAGTTATTATTGTCACATTTAGTTCAATACATATATAATTTCATCTGCGCTATTTCAAGTTAATGTTGCCAATTTTTTTTTTTTAAATTTTAAATTAAATGTAAGTTACATTCGAATTTAATTTTGAACAAGTTGATAAACTACAAAAGCTTACAAATATCTTATTAGTCCCTACCAAAGCATGGATAATATAACGAAATGACCCAAACCAATAACATGCTCAGTTTAACTAATCATAATTAATCCTTGGGTATCATTTATTCTTGGGTTGAGCTTATATTACAAGTTTATATACAAATTTAACCATAAATAATTTTTAATTCAAAGATAAGAATTAGGCGCTACACGACCATCATGTATGTCTAATATGAATTATTGGCACTTATAAATTTATGCTTAGATAAGCTAATACATCAAGTTTCTTTGTATAAAATTTAAAACGTTATAATTAAAATAAAAGATGTCAATGAAGTGGGGTTCACATAATAAAATGTTCTTGTAGAGTCCCTCGTGAAACAAGGAGGTCAATTCAAATAAGGGTTAAAAAGCATGTCATAAACATTCACTTAAAAAGGAAATAAAATTTTTAATCACTAGAGCACTTCTTAAAATGAAACATGCCATTTGCATTGAGGATGACAAGAGCTTAATAATAAAGAACTATTATTTCAAAGTGATAGTTAAGGTTGGTTGTGGAGATTGGTAAACATTCCCAAAATTTGAATAGGGATAAAGTTTTGGATTTAAATTATTTGTGGAAACTTTTCATCAAAAAATTGAGAAGGTACATATAATATTTTTCATAATGGTGGTTACAATTCAATAAATGTAACGATTAGTTGCACATTTATTAAAATGAGCTCAATATATATTATATACATCACAAAGTTATTAGTCCCTGTCAAAAGAGGGTACTAGTAGTTTCACTTTGCAAATACTTGATTTTTATCTAGCCAATCAAAAAATCTAAAATATATATTATGAAAATTATTTTAAAGTTTTTCCTAAAATCTAAAACATAAATAATAGAATATTCCTCATAAGTTATTTAAGTATATTCTAATATATTTAATGTAATGTCACTATCTATCCAATCCATCATAACACAATACATTTTTAATATAAAACAATGTAACATTTTATTTGATTTCTAACGACAATATTTGAAATCACATGATAAAACAATATTTTTCCTTTTCCTTTGCTTTTTAATGTTGTTTTTCTTGATGAGATGACCAGGGCAATAATTATTAAATTTATGCAATGTCTTTTTCTTCTTTTTTTTTTTTTTTTTCTAAAATTTTGGGGTTGGTAAAGTGGTGGGGGAGAGTTCAATTATTACAGCTATCATATGCTTAAAGTAGACGTCTCGTCTCCTGTAATTTTCATTTTTCGGTCGAATATTTTGGTCAAATACTTGTCTTTATTTGATAGGCAAATAAATAATCGTGAGCTTTATCCTCCGTCCCCAAAGCATCTTTCATGCATTGAATTTTTTTTAATTAATCCTTATCTATCATTATATTTGGCAGCACAAACCAAACACGCACAGTTTTTACCCTCATAATTTTAAGAACCTTCACCAAAATGATTGCAACGATTTTTTGCTGCAACCATTATGAAATTCTATACAGAAAAATAATGTGTTATGCATTGACATGATCTGTAGTGATACAAATATATTTTATAAAATTGATTATCGTATGTTATTTTAGTTTTGTTAGTGAATTCAAAATGTGAATAATGATATTTTTTTATCAATAAATATTTGTTTTTATTTTTATTTTTTGAAATGTTCTATCTTTCACTACAAATTATATAAATATATGAAAGACATTGTTTAATTATATTCAAGGTATTGATAATTTTCTTGTTTAATGGTGAGAATCATGAAAACATTTTGAGAAAGACCTATATAGTGTTGATACTAGCAAACAATGACAACATATGTGTTAATCAAATTCAAATTGTAATAGGTAACACAATATTAAATTTGTATTTTCAAATTCAAATTATTAAAGTAACATTACATTACAAAATTACAAATAAACTTAAGCACAAAACAATTCTCAATACAAAAAGAGTGACTAGCCGCTACATTGTCATCACTTTCTCTACTGATAAAAGCTCTCACAACTGTAGCTTTTCATAGCAGATTGAACAAACTTCTTTCAACGACAAAAGCTTTTCCATTTGTAAACAAAACACTGCTATTTTTTTTTTCTGCTTTATCTGATAATTGCTTTGTCAACTATACTATTGTAAGATTGACAATAACTTAGAACATCACAAATTCATAATAATACTATTACTCAAAGTAGAAACTAGCTACTACACATCCTTTATCAATATAAAAAATTATAAAATATAATTTATATATTTACATACACTTTATACATTATAATAATAAATCATTTAATGTGATATGAAATATTGTATCATAATAAAATATTTGTCTATACAAGTTTTCCCAAACAAAATATATATTTTCTAAAAAAAAAAAAAAAAGGATGTTCATTGCTCCTTTTTTTTGTTGTGGTTAAAACTTAAATATTGATGTTTTGTAATACCTAAAATGTGACTTGCGTTGGACAGTGAGAATAAAGTGGATATTTGTTGCTGAAGTGTGTTGGTGTTAAGCCACACTCGGACCGAAGATGGACTGGTCCAAGAGGGGCCAGTAGCTCAATGATAGAGCACTCCAGCAGCATATGGATGGTCCTAGGTTCGAGTCCTAGCTGGTCCATGTCTCAACATGGTATCAGAGTCAGGCCCAGGCTAGGAGCCCCAAGCACACAAGAGGTGTGGCTTAAGGGGGGGTGTTGGTGTTAAGCCACACTCGGACCAAAGATGGACTGGTCCAAGAGGGGCCAATAGCTCAATGATAGAGCACTCCAGTAGCATATGGATGGTCCTAGGTTCGAGTCCTAACTGGTCCATGTCTCAACAAAGTGGATGTTTAAACTCGCATAATGTGGATGTTTAGTGGTGTGAGAGAATAAAGTGGATGTTTTTAGTAATTCAACTCGTATGCAAGATATCAAGGTAGAGTGTATGACTTGATTAAGCTCACTCAAAGGGTCAATATTTTTTTTCCTCCTGTTAGATCTAATGATCTTATATTGATTTCTCTCCCAAGGTTAACATTTATTCAAGGATTTTTCAAATTTCACAAAAGAAATAAGGGTTTTTCAAATTATTCAATTTTTTTTTTTCATTGTCGATGTAAGTCAACATTTAATGATTTTCAATTTTTTTTATTACTACTCTAGTCATATATTGTTAATTTTATATTAAGTGTTTTGAAAGATTTTCTACCATTGATCATGTTTTATTTTAATCCCATAAAACTTTATCAATTATAAAAAATTCTAAAATTTTAAAATTTTCTACCATTGATCATATTAAAATTTAAATTCTTATAAATTTTTCTACACTAATCCTTTTTTAATTTAATCTTTTTAAAATTTTCTACCATCGATCATACTTTATTTTAATTCCAAAAAACTTTCTCAACCCTTAAAAAAAACTCTAAAATTTTATCTCCCATTCAGAAACCTAAAGAGCTTTTCCACACGTAATGTCCTATGACAACTACTATACTTATATTTATCTCACATATGTGGAAAAAAATATCTAAAAAGATGTGGAACATGTCAATATGATTTTAAGGTAATTTGATTCATCTTTTTCACTAGAAGGGATAAAGGGTTTAGAGGAAATGTAAATGTATATGCTAACATATTCTCAAACCTTAAACCTCTATAGAAACCTTCATTAATCATATGCAAGATGCTTTTACACCTATTTTAAACTAAAAATGTAATCTAAAATATTTTTAAGAGTATTTTGTTAATAATTAATTATTTTTATTTAATAATATTGAAATTATTATTTTTTTGGTAATAAAAATTGAAGATGATATTTTGTAAATGTACAATTTTCAAGGGTGAAAAAGTATGAAAGATAAAAAGGATCATATTAACAGTTATTTCGAAAGTGCAAGTTATGTTAGATGAGTTGTTTGTCATTTAATTTCATATATATATATTTATAATCGATTATAGTATTGATCATATATATATATATATAATGTTAGAAATCTAAAAATTAGAAAATGTATTATGAAATGAAGTAAATGGGACCAACATATTAAACAATAATAATTAATGCAAAATGGATTTGAGAAGAAAGAATACCTGCAAAGGGAAATATATATGGTTACAAAGTTAGAACTATGAATGTTGTAAAAGATGTAATTCTATCAATCTTTTTTCCTCAAATTTTGAGAGATTTATATATTTATTCTCTATCATTCTTGCAAAGTGATCAAATGTAAATATAAGAGAGATATGCATATCATAGATTGAGTGCACTTTTGATACAATAGTAAATGTTAAACCTTTGATGATCAATGTTTCCAATATCAGTTATTATTTTATTGAGTTTAATTCCTTGCACTTTATATATTATTAGATCCCATGTCATTTTGATAGGCATTTGGCAATGGTTATCTCATATAATAGGAGGAATTGGTAGATGTGTAGAATTCTATGTATCCATTAGGGGACCAGAGTATTTTGTGAATACAACAACTACATATATGGGTAGGGAAGGTGGATTTGAATTTGAGTTGTAGACAATGTGAACAATTTCTCCATTAGCTCCATTAACTAATCATGGTTTCACCCATAGATTGGATGTTAACATAATTTTTGTCCTTTACATAAAAGCATGACTAGCTCAAGCTAAGTGTCATTGTGGTTATGCGTATATGTTTGTCTACTTAGTTTGGCTCTACATAAAGTGATTGGCATGTTTAATGATTTCAATAATTGCTAATTACATATTATTGCCAATATGTTAGTTGCATACAAATGTGTAGATCTTTTGAAATCTTCTCATTCTTTTGGAGGCATGAATGATGTTGATCTCGACATGAGCATATTTCAGGCTTCCTTTGTTTGGTTTGCATTTATGATATTAATTAATAAATTTTGAATAGAAATTACTTTTCTGTGCATCCTTGTTGATGAAAATTTGTTTCTAGCATAACATCTGTGTCAAATATTCACCATAATGTGTGGCCAAAAGACTTGCCTGCATACATTGGAATGTCATTTATAGATGGAAGTTATCCCAGGTCTCCAATGAGTACAATTGAGCATCCACCAAAGTATTTATTATTTTGCTAAGGAAATGCCTCACGTAATTGTCTATTTATCTTGTTGAGCATCTTTGGTCCTATAAAGCTCATTTCATCTATAGGCACATATTAAACGTGTCTCATCTCTTCTTGAAAAATTGTCAATGTTTACCCCTCTAGTGTTTTCATTTTTTGGATAGGAATGTGAAGTGCTGGATATATTATTGATGCATTTATGTTAAATACAACAACACTAGCTAGAGCAAGGATAAGTAGGGGAGACTTGATTCTTCTTGGAAGCCCATCCAGGGTATGTTTGATGATGTTTATCAAGTAAGTTTTACTTGTACCTTCTCTTCCTTGTACAATCATTTGGAGTGGTGTACCTTGTGTCCTTTTTTGGGCATGCTGGTGAACTTTGTTGAAAGCTATTTATTGGTTACCTAACAATTCATATGGCATTGGTTCGCTAGTGCACTTAGTATCTGCATCTTTGGAAAATGCATGTTGTGAATCTTTGAATTATTATGCAGTTGTGTGTAGGCTAAGTGGGATTTATGAATGATTCTAGTTTTGGTTATTGCCATAGTCATGAAGTCCAAGCATGTTAATGTCATCTACCTCAGTATTTTCAGATGGGTGTGTATGAGATAAGATTTCCCACTCATGCCTTTTCATATCCAACTGTACATCCTCTTGGTTGTCACTTTCATCACTACTTATTTTGACATTGTTATTTTCCTCTATATATATTCACTCAATATGCCATGGACTGCAAGAATATTTAATTTATTCCCATTGTTTAATAATGTCTTCCTTATTCAAACCAATGTCCACTATAATATTTTAGAATGGTTTGTAAATTAATAGCTTACTCCAACAGAAAGCCTCATATGATGGTGAATCAACAACATGTTTAGATGAGAAATGAGAGAATATGTGAACAATCACTTGACTTGGTTTCTTTCTCCATTGATTAGTTTTCTTCTTATTTTTGTAAGACCATGTTCATGCAACTTTAATGAGTGGCATTATGTCAAGGAAAGACGTGTGATTTAGATATGCATCAATGAAAAATGGTAGGTTATTTTCAGTAGATGTGCTCTGAATAACTAGTTTGAAGAATTGTTTGCTAACATATAAGGTACAACATGTGGCATGTTTCCTGTGCACCTATGTCATAGTCAATAATAGTTTCTAATAGAAATTTACTATATGCAATCTACACTACACTTTATATTATAATTTTAAATGATATTCTTGTTAGCATATGATGGTAGCTTTTAGATTTTTAGCCTTTATTATATATTTGAGCACAATGTACCAAAAAATAATTGGTTGGCAACCTGCATTTGCACACCATATTAAAAGTATGCTTGCATTATGGATGTTAAATCTATCATCATTACATTCTGGGAGGTAAGTCTTTTGATCTTCATTGTCAATGAACATGCTTAAAGTTAATTGTAGTGGCCATGGGGCTTTATATCTACATTACAAAGTTATGCCATTTTTTTGTAAGCATGTAGACTTGTTATATTTTGTATGACATTGAACTTGATTAAAATCTCCTCATAATCTTTTTAAGGATTGCCATGTAATATTACATCACCGATGAGTAACTATGGATCATCAAGATCAGAATGATGGATCCTTTCATGGATTCTATCATTGTTGCATGGGTTCCATATTATTACATGCTAGTCAAAGTATTTCTTTACATAATCTACTTGAAGTGCATTTTTATAATCTAATGTGTTTATGTTGGATGTGCTTTCTAACCATAGGAACCCATGAATGTGTGCAGTTCCTTTGTGTTACCATTCATAGTTGAGTACATAATATACATTAAATAATTATGACCTAAGATAGGTTTTTAATATAAAATGTAATAAAACATAAATTTACTATGAATACCTGTACCAATAGTCTTTGATATGGATATGCCTATCAAGGATTTCCTCACAAAAGATTGAAAATATTTTTTCCATGTATGAAGATGCCAAATGCGGAGTCACAATTAGGTTTTGATTTTTTCATTGGGAATTATTATTGAGGATAAAATTTGAGGTACCTGGCATGATTTTATGTAGATCCATCCACTTAGTGTCTGTTTCATTCAAGGTGAAGAATAGTGTTGGTGATCCCAGGTGTGTGATCATATCTATTAATTTACTTCTATAATTGGACCAAAATGAATGTGTACCTCTAAGTGTTGGCCCAAAATGCATTAGTTAATATGCAATACTTGTAGATCAGATACTTATGTTAGATATCCACATAAGTCTAAAATTATAAGTGATAAGTTATCTTCTATGTTTTTTACAAATATTGCTGATGTTTACTGGCTTTAATGGTGCATCATTGGATTCAAAAATAAATAAAGGAAGTATGGGTGGCTTCTAAACTAGTTATATTGATATTTGATCAAGTGCAGAGCATATTTGTGAAATTGGAATTTTCTAATACGAGGTTGTTGGTACATGCAAATACTTATTGGGAAAAGCGAAGGAAATACCATAGAAAAAAACCCCTTAGTGTTGTATTCATTAATGAGTGATCTATTAATATTTTGCCGATTGTTTGCAAGTGGGATGCCACTGTTTGTGTTGTTTACATAGTCTCTTATGTGGTCCACTTATCTTCATGCATTTGGAAGATAAGATGCAAAATATGATGCCTAATGGTAATGTAGATTTGTAGATGCACTTGTATAATCATCCAAGTCTAGATTTATGATTGGCATATTTTGAAGCTCTATTATTATGTGGTGAAGGAGGGAAGAGATATCAGTAGGCATAGATGGTAGGGCATCTAGCACTTGATGGTTAACTTGGACATCTCTATATGAAGGATCATTCTCCATTTTGTAGTGTAGAGCTTGACTGACATGTGATATGCTTACAAAGCAATCATATTATTTGTTCTCTAACCCAATTCTTCTTAACACTAAGATTCCAAGATCTGTATGTCGACTTGGTAGGTACTTAACAATAGAATATATATCTTACAAGAAAATAATAGTGTGGCCATTATATTTATATTTCCCACCACGAGCATGAATTACCTAAAATATTGGATTAAATATTACAATAATCATTTATTCCACTCAAGTAAGATCAGATAATACTTTAGGTTATATACCTGGGTCCATGTTATTATCAACATAAAACTGATTAGTGTTTATCTCAACAGTACGCCGATGACAAGTATGGTCACCATGGTAATTCCTTATTTGAATACCTAGATATGATTCTTTACAAATGGATCATCGATGTATTATGGAAAGACTATCTATTATTTCAAATTTCTTTTTGAGGTTGCATAATAACATCAACAGTAATTGGGAGGGTGTAAGTGCACAAAGTTGGGGGATAAAAAGTGGTCTACATGTGGACATGATTTTCATAAAATTTTAGAAATCTTAATTTTTGTAGATAATTTGAGATATCTACACTCCAAATTTGAAAATGGTGTAAGAACATTAAATGTAGCATTTCGAGTCTAGTTTCTAAAACACTATTTAAAAAAAAAATTGGTTGAGTATAACTAGGTCAAACATCTAAAATTTGAAGAGAAGCTCCTATTTCTTTTAAGAAAATAAAGTAGATAAATAGTCGTGCGATGCACCATTTTTTGAGTAGTGTTTAATATTGTTTGAAACACTTAGGTGAAAATTTAGATAATATCTTCTAGTTTGTGACCTATATTTTTTTATATTTTTTCAATGAATACTTTTTATAATGATTTTTTCAAGTAAATAGATCCTAAAAACTGATAAAAAATGGATAGTCATCCATGCGGTGCACTTGAATACCTTAAAAAAATGAAAATCAGTTTTTTTAAATGTGTGTAGAATTAGGTCTATTTTGTGACCATATGATATTTTTTTGCAGTTGGAGAAATGAAAGATAAATTAAATGAACATGTATAGGCATGTATGTTTACGATATGTGATAGCCTAAAAAAGGTATAGTTAGAAATCAACATAGTTTGAAACCTTAAATTAGTAAAAAAAATATAAAAACCATATTTTTAGAAAGAGGAGAGCGTGCTCGTCATGATGGTATTAAGTTTTTGAATTTTACCTTTGAAATTTATAGTATATTTGGTGATCAAAGTTCAATTTTGTTATTTTTATCATTACTTTTAGACTCAACTGTAGACAAACAAGTCCAAGCCTTTGGCTCAAAAATCCTATTTTAAATTTAAATTCAAATAATGCAATCATGTTACTAACATGATTGTATTAATAATGCAATCACATTATTAACCATGTTAGTAATGTGATCACATTAGTTAATAACACAATCACGTTAATGTGATAGCATCATATATTCATAACACCCAAAAACCCAGATTTGCTCTTGAGATAAAATTTTATATATGATCTTATATGTTATTGAGCTCCCTAGTAGTGGTGTTATTTCATGTGATACGGGAAATGTCCCTAACCTTGGATAGTGAATTAAGGTGTCATGGTATCACATTAGACTTCAAAAAATTTATGGGCATTTTAATATGTTGACTTGACTACTTATAATTACTTGGTTTTAAGGTGTAACTCATTATACATTTTATGATATAATTGATTTTGTCATGAGATGTCATAAAATGCATTTTTAAACCTATGGCCAAAACTTATCCTTTGGATTACTAATCTGGCTGTGCATCTGAATTAAATTAGGTCTATTTCAAGCCCCATCAACCTAATTGCATGACTATAAAATGTGTTTTGGGGGTTGATCAACGCTAATTTCATTATCTCGATTGAAATAAAGAAACATTATTTATTTATATGCAAGTTATACATTTATAAAATATGGTTTTGAGATCAATAAACTTGAAGTCATCAGCTAATGAATGCAAATGTTGATTAGTTCAATTATGGAGGTAATTAGGGTCAAAATGAGCCACATGAACCTATTTTAAATTGTATACTCAATGTGATTTGGAGTGAAATTAACCCTAATGTCATGTCATATATAACTAACCAAAGAGTTGATTCATTTAATAAAGGAGGAATTTGAGGCCAATTTGAACCCCTTCAAGAGTAAGATATGATTTGGGGCAAAATCAAGTTTGATTCTATCATGAATTCATCTAATTAGTCAATTTATGCAATTAGGGGCATGCTTTGGGAAAAATTGATCCCCTAAACCAAATTTATGGCTCAATCAATTTTATAATGTATGCAACATGTATGGCTTAACTAACCCTACTTTTATCAGAAATGCAAACATGAAGGCAATTATCACAAATAGGTGAACAAGTAACTCAAACTTTCTTAAATTACCTTAGTGATTGGATCCTATATCTGATATTACTCTTGGTACAACATCATTTAGCCTTACTCAACATTACTCAGCATCATAATAGGTTTTATATTGGTCCATTACCCGGTGAGGTGCATTCATTCATTTCTCAACTTTTTACATTCTTATTTTAGATATAGCGTATCTAGTAAGAATTGATCTGCTCTTTGTTTTATTTTGTAGTTTCATACTTCATAGTGTGCTCTCTTTATGCATACCCAACATCACATAGCTTCATGAGCTTCACCCTTTGTAGGTAAGTTTAGGTATGCTTTATATTTTTCCTTTATCTTAGTGTTTCACTTTGCTACATTAATAGAATAAAGAGGGGAAATATAGTCATATAAAATGAAAAATTGGGTAACTTGAGCATGGGGAATGACACCCAACCCTTAGGTCCCTCTTGCTTGCTCTTATGACCCTTATAGGCATTATTTTCACTAATTCCCAATCATTTGTATCCTTCTAGACTTGATTTTAACTAAGCTAGACCCCTATTTCCATGACAAATACATCCTCCCAGGTCCCATTTGCTAAGGACAATAGCACCACACTAGGATTATAGAATTTGTGCCAATCCTATCTACTTTTTTTTTTATTGTTGTCCAAGTCCATTTATGGCCCCAATGATCAAATTATTCTAGTTCCCCATACTTCTCCTTATTGGCTTAATGTGAGCACATTCAACTCATGACCAATAGATCCCTATAAAAGCCCATTCAAAGATCATTTGGAAAGGTTTAGAAATTATTACTAAGAAAGCAAGAATACAATCAAGACTACTCAAGCAATCTTATCTATTCTCTGCAAACAACTAGCCAATACACTTACAAGCTTATTCAAATCCTTACACCAGTTCCTATTCACCTCAAGCACATCTAGTTTAGCATTCTATATCTTCATACACATAATTACACAAAACACATCAAGTGAGAGAACTACATATGGCTTGATCCCTCTTCAGAGTATTGATATGTAGGCAACATGCCCACACAAGGGGTGTGGATCCACGTCTAGTGAATCTTACACACACTAACCCCACCTCTTGCTCAAAATTGGTCAAAACATAATTGAAGATAGGATTTGAATAGAAAATATACCCTAAAGGGAGCTCTACAGACTTCTAACTGTTAAAACTTCATAGATAGGGTCACACAGACTTGGTGAACAAAACCTAAAAAGCTCAGATCTCCAGGACAATAGTGGCAGAGGTGGACTACAACATCAGTGAAACTCTTGTCTTGTTCTAGTGCTCTTATCCAATTACAAAATGAGGACTAGATCTTAGTTTATGATAGTGTCCTAGTCTTGCATAGTGAATATCAAACCTTGTCTCAATCATATCAGTCAGTTTTTAGCCAAGTCTTATTTTCTTCCCCTTATTACTATTTTAAAAAAAATTCAAATTGCAATCAAATTTTAAAAATCATTAGATTAATAATTACATATTTATTTACTAATTTTACTACTCAGACCCTTTAACTAAATTAAAAATAATACACCAATATTCCTAAAATTGTTAAATCAATGCTTCACCCCCATGAATGAAGAAAGTTTGATGGAAAAAAATAAATATGAAATTAATAATAATAAAAATTTCATGGAAACTTATAATGAAGAAATAAACAATGAATAAAATGTCATCCCACCTCTAAAAAATGAAATTAAAAATAATTTTGAAACACCCTCTCAACAAATTTCACCATTAACAACATTTCCAAGAATTGTGCATAGAAAAGAAAAGTACTTAATTTAAGTCGATAAAAATATTTTGGAACCAATGCATAAAAAAATGTTTAATCTCCATTCAAGAATATTAGCTTAAAAAATTTGGGATAATTTATTTCATAATTTGGATTATGATAGTTAAAGATGCCAATTATTTGTTTCATTGATAAAATTGATTAAGATGAGACATATAATGTACACATTAGGACTAAGAACATCTAACATGGATGATGAAAACAATAAAAAAGTTGAAAATCTACATGATGTATATCATACTATAGGCCCACAATCACACTCCCAAGATTGTAATGTTGCCTGGTGTGTACTTGTAACTTATGCAATAAGTGACTAAATAGGAAAAAAACTAATGATTTCAAAAAAAAGTTGAACACTTAATATAAATAAAAAAACATTAATGAAAGCAATTGAAATACGTGAAAAAAGTAATGAACCTAATACCAATGAGCTCTGGGCATTCTCTAGTAGAATTCTAAGAAAGGACAAGGCTATAACTGATAATCTCAAAGAGTTACTTGCTCAATTTTGGAAAGACAATACAAGAGTTTCACCCAATTCAAGAGATGTAGTGAAAAAGAGAATTGGTTCTCATAACCATGAACTGCATCTGAAACATTTCTTGGATATGACTCAAACATAATTGTACTCTAAGTTTTTGGAAAAACATCCACAAATTTATATTTGTCAAAGATATTTTGAGATGTCCAAACCTTTTTATGTAAAAATAAATCACACACACACCACTTGTTGTTGTAAGTAACATGTTGAATTTTTAATGCACTATGATTTTTTCATCATATTTGTTGTACCTTACATACTAACAACATTTTTTAGGAGTGTGGCATTGAATTTCCACCAAAATCAGCCAGGGAATTTATTCCAACTATCTTTTTCAAAAGACCAGATGGATAATTAATTTATATTAAATCATGTTTAAATGAAAATTATAACATTTATGGTGGATTACCAAAATTAAAAAAATATATCCATGAGGAGAGTAAAATAGCAATTCGATAGGAATTAGTTGGTATAAGTAAATATAAATCAGTGACTTATGAGTAATTGACTTGTTTAAAAGAATATTGTTTGAGAGTGGATTTTGAATCAAGTTGAGAACAAGAGTAGATAAGTGAGGTTAGAATTCTTCATTATATTAGAGCATATGCATAGGAATTTCATAGCCTTCTTAAACATAGAAGAGAAAACTATGCATTAGGGGGTACTAGGGGATGATAAAGGGTTTTGGCCAAAGATGGATCATTTTCCCATGAGTGAATATTATATTTCAAGTCAGTAAGCTTTCCTTTTATCAGACTAAATACATTATAGTCAAGGTTAGGCATAAGTTCATCTTGCAAGTTTAGCAAAGATAAAACTACAAAGATAAAGAATTAGACCATGCACATGGTCAACAAAAGGAGTTGAGTGCAAAATAGGTATTGATAGAGAGTAATCAAGAGGTGAGGGAAAATATAAAGGAACAAGAATTATAGAAGTCATACAAGTATCAAGCCTAGTTTCAAGAAAAGCTAGTAAAAAAGGCATTAGAGTCAAGTGAATGTGAAGGATCAAGTAACTTGCATGCATATGTATTTGAGTGATAAATTTACATGGATTTATAAATGATTTTGTCTTTACATTATAAAAGTATGAACATGATTGGGTATGGGATTTAAGTGAAACCAAATTGTGTTAATGATCAATTGAAAAGTTGTAAATGGGTGATGACAAATGTAAAATAGATAAGAGTGTCATTAGTCATTTCCACTACACACAATCAAATAAATACTTTAATTTAAAAAAATGTGGGAGATCCAATATTTATAACATTTAAAAGAACAAATTTTAGTCCTCATTTATGTACAACATTAATACGAGATTTGATAGGCAATAGTTTGGAAGATAAAACCAAAACTATATAATAACATTTTAAATTAAAACTGAATATAAATTAGATAAATTAACATAATTCAGATGAAAACTTTAAAAAATATTATAGGCACATGTATAATGTTAATAATACATAGATTTATGATCTAAAACTCAAAAGCTTTGGTTGAAAGTAAATTCAAGAAACAAATAACAACACAATAACAATAATGCTATCTTTGAGAAAATATATTTTATTCATCAAATTTGCAGACCCAAACATATGCCTATATCTGAGAAGAGATGTATCCTTTCAATTTTGCGTTACATCTTCATTTATACATGTTTTTAAGGTATTAGGAGGATGTGGAAGGTGACCAATATCGAGGAAGATTAAGTGGTTTGACTTCCATGATTTACAATAATATAAAATTTGAGGAATTACTATTTTTAGAAACTTACTATTTTTAGACTGCACTACTAAAATTAAAATTTGGGTCACTTCCATTTATTTTTAAATGGTAAAACCCCATTGAGTGGATCTCAATGCCATCTCATGACGTTCCCCTCATTTATTAGCTTTCCAACAGTTCAAACGGGGAGTCAAACAGAGCTATGGTGGAAAAGTTATGGTTCCTAGAAGTTCTGCCACCAATTAGGGTAGAACCATCTCTCGAATTGTCACCTGAAATGTTGCTCAGATCAATTTCCATGATAGGCATACAAAAAAGTACATCTACCAACATAGTATCTAATGTCGGGTGAATGTCATATACACATAGAAAATGCCAAAAATGTGTAAATTTCCATATAGGCATACAAAAAAGCACATATCATGTAAGACATCCTAATCATCAAATAACCTCCCTCTCTTTGCCTTCATTGAATAATACTCTCTCTGGGATTCCCTATTGGTAGATTGGAATCCCTCTAATGCCTTGGATTTCTCCAAGGTCTGACTGCGGGTCCTATGCTCATAGCTCGCTTGCAGTTGAACCCATTCAAATACAAGTATTATTACAAAATTAGCATAAATACATTTAACCAATTATTATGAAATTAATTTTAAATTACAATAAAAATCATTAAATATGCACTTACTACAAGATCATGGTCTTTCTCAATATGTTTTTTATGCTCAAACAACTCAGTGACAAGCTCAGCGATTTGGATAGGCGTCTGAAATAGGGAAGAAATATGAGAAGTTTCCTTACTAATCATTTGATTGGGACTATCAGATGTCATAGGACAACCCTGCATACATAATACATTCACATAAGTTATATTGTGACAAGTATGTAGTAAATTATTTAAAAAAGTCTATTTTTACAATTCAAAATTATAAGTTAATAAATGCCTCTGTAAGTGCCTATGCAGATGACATTAAAACAATAATGCCTATGTCTGTCTCAGCTCACAGTGATGGAAGAGTGTCTACTTGAGCCATCATTTTAATGTAAACAAGGTCTCACTTACTTTTCTATAAAATATCAAAGATATATATGGCAAGTTTTTCTCTTTTATTAAACCAAGAGTGTATTTAATAGTATTGTACATGAATTTTGAGATCTTTGATAGGTAAATTTAACTTAAACTTGTAAGGCAAATACACATAAAATAAATTTACATAGGGCATAATATTAACTCAAAATTTTACCTCTATATAAGTAAAAGGTATCATCATAATAGAGATAGATGCAGTAGTGGATGTGCGAGTAGCTAGATCTAAAAATGTAAACAATGGTTGCATCAAATCAAATCCTACAAATGTTGACTATGACAATGAAGGCACCATCACTTCTTGAGACATACAAAATGACATATATATTATTCAATTTCTATGTAAATTAATTGCTATCTAAATTAAATTTTCAAATATAACTTAAATTTAACATGACATTTATATAAAATATACTTGCATTTATGTAGTGACTAATATCTGCACACCAAATGTGCATGCCAAAAACTCATCACTCATAAGTATATTAACCAATCCCTCTAAACCACCAATGCCATCATCATCAAAAGGTCCATTGCATATAGCTCTATAAGAACTGTAAGGGTGGGGTTGGGTATGCATACTAAGTGGTGTATCTCTAGCATTGGTCTATGAGAGCCTACTCGTATGCTAAATGAGTGTATTAGTGAGAGAACTAAGTTCATACAAAGTATCAATATCTATAACCTGCTAAACTATAGAGGGGATCTTGAGCTTAAGTAGTTTTTAGATATAGATCTTTTTAGGATGATTAGGCACACGATGTGCATCTAGTCAATCATGTGTATAGCTTTTCCCTCAGTCCTAAAACTCACTATAATCAACATATTTCAAAATCTCATTGAGGAAAAACTCATAGTAGAGTTTCCTCAAAAAATATAATGGGACCACATGGTTGTTACATGGTGGACAATCAAACACCATCCACCATCAGTTCCCAAAATTAGCTATGATTAAATTATGTTGGTAGCGATGGATTGGAAAATGTTTATCAGTTATCAAAAATGGTGCATTAGTGGCTGTGTTAATGAATAAGGTACAAATGGAGGATTTTGATGTGTCTTTATTCTTGACCTCAAGTACTGATAATTTGTTAGCATAATAAGCCCTAAAACTATCCTGATATGAAGCCCATCTATCAATCTGACTCATTATAGAGTCAATTTGACCTAATAATGTCTCTAGGGAATTGGTTAAATAGGTGTGGTGGGTGTTGGTGGAAGTGGGATCCCTCATTCTCCCAATTAATTCTTCAATTTCAAATTTATTTTCCACAATGTGGTTAACTATACTCTCCTAACTTTTTGGGGGATTTTGTGGAACTGTAGGAGGGTTAGGAGGAGGAACAAGAGGGTTAGGAGGAGGAACAAGAGGGTTAGGTGGAGGGTTAGGCAGAATAATAGGAGGGTTAACATGATGGGCTATTCAAAACAAATAAATTACCACTTAAATAATGAAAATAATAAACAAATATTAAAATTTAGGGTTAACAAGTGTATATTTTTAGCACTTACCTCTTCTACGTGGTGGCATCATCAATTAGAGGCTTCTTGGGATGAATTATGGTAAGGTTTAGCCTCACTAACCTAAAATGTGATAGTATAATAGATGAGAGTGCGGAAAGAAAGAAAGCTTGAATGAAAAATGAGGAAATTTTATGTTTAGGTTAGATTCTTATTTTTTTAGTTACATAGGGGACGTGATCGTGTTATTTAAAACAATAATGTGATCATGTTATTATTTTAAATAATGTGATGACATCATGGCTTGGTAATTACTGAGCCATAATTTAAATAACATTATCATGTTATTTAAATAATGCAACTGTGTTATTTAATAACACAATTGTATTATTGAATAATGTGATCGTGTTATGGAAAATGTGCACATAATTATCTCCCAACTCTGTGCACTTACCTTCTGGGGGGGGGTAAATATTTATTGATCATGGATGGTATTCAAGCTGCTTACTTGAATTTATTTGATCTTTGTGTATTTTGTAAATCAAATGAGCTCTTTTATTTGATTGGTCACTCCTCATTAGTGGCTACAATGGTCGTAATAGAAGTGTTAATTACTAAATTGTTGAAAAAGTTGTGTAGTCTAATTTCTAGTAATTAAAAAAAATATACTATACAAAGATATGACTATTTAAAAGTGAATAATATTTTGTAAGCATGTTTTCAAAAACATTTTGTGAGAATGAAATATAGAAAAATCAATTATTTTCTCTATGTATTGCATATATGCAAGTAAATGTAAATTACAATTAGCTAGCATCTGTGAGTACATGTATTTACAATTATGTTGAATGTATCAAGGAAGTCATAATAGAAGTGGTAGTTTCTAAATTATTAAAAAAGCTATGTATAGTCTAATTTTTAGCAAATGGAAATAGTATACTATGTAAGGATGTAATTAGTTGAAAGTGATTAGTATCACCAAATGGTCGAAAACTAGTATGGTTATAGTCATACAACTATAGGCAATTTTACAAGTGTGTTTTCAACAACTATTCTATTTACATATTTCATATATGCAAATAAACATGAATTACAATTAGTTGGCATCTGTGAGTACATGTATTTATTAAATTACATCAAATGTATCAAGGAAGGATGTATCTAGTGGTGTAGAATTGGCATCTATGATGACATGTATTTATTAAATTACATCAAATGGATCAAGGAAGGATGTATCTACTGGTGTAGATTCATCTTTTATTGCATTCAGTAAAGTATAATGTAACTGTTCCTTATCATTATACATTTTTTATTTTGCTGCTACTATGAAATGGTACCTAATGAAGAACACTTTCTTAACAATTTCCCAAAGCTCATCAGGAGATGTTGATATCTTGTAAAGATATTATGCTATGATACCCAAAATTATTAAAATAACATCATCAAATGTTATGGCCCATATTGTACATATGGAAGCTTATAATATGAAATTCAATGCATACTTATATTGGCATTCTTGTTCATCGATGTCACATTTTTTATAGTTTCAAGATACATCATTTTTTTGAATCAAAATGTTTACATTGTTTATTGCTAACTAATGTAGTGCAAGTAGGGTAACAAAAAATTATCATTTTAATGTGTATAACTGTAGAATCTAATTTAAATGAATTTTATTTCTTGATAACCCTTGACTTGTGGATGTCTTCAATTATTTTATGTTGAGTAGTTCTTTCACTAAGTGATGACACTGGTGGAGTGACACCATTTTATTCAAATCATCTCCTAACCTCATGTACTTTAGGTATATCTAGATTGATGAAGAATTGTGTATCTAAATTGGTCCCTATTGTTTTTCCATTATATGTTTGAAGTTTCCCCTTTTTGATGGTATGAACTAGATCCAACTATGTCTTAGAAGTACATAGATCTGCTAAGAGTTTTCCCTCTTCATCACAAAAGCTTCCCCAAAGGGTTACCTGTATGTTATATTCAGAGTTATCTTGTAATACTAGTGTTCTTTTAACATTTGAGGTTCTATCTGGCATTTTAAAATTAGACACACCAGTAATAGATAAAATGATACCAATTATGTCAATATTTGTATTTATAGTTTATCTTTAATATCCTTAATTTTTTTGAATTCAAATTGGAATAACAGGATAGTGCGATAAATTCTTTAAAACAATGTTTAATAGAAGATGCCATACTGAGGATGATCTCCCTTGGACTTTTTGACTTGTATTTTTTGTTTTCATATTTTAAAGTAGCATTTGAAATTATATTTAATATCCTTAATTTTTTTGAATTCAAATTGGAATAACAGGTTAGTGCAATAAATTATTTAAAACAATGTTTAATAGAAGATGCCATGCTGAGGATGATCTCCCTTGGACTTTTTGACTTGTATTTTTTGTTTTCATATGTTAAAGTAGCATTTGAAATTGAGCATATTTTACCATCTTGAATTTGATTGAAGTATAGATATGCTGCATGGCCTAAAGAAATTACAGTGATGTCATCTCCTTCACTATTGATAATGTTAAAATTGAAAACCTGCCCTAAACCGTTGTTGTTAGTGTAATTATATAGAATCCCTTTTTTTAGTACTCTACCCTCTATAGTCTAATTATTTTTATAAGGATTTAAATTTTTTATTATAGTGCATTCCATTGTTTTCATGCATTCTAATTCAAGTATTGAAATTTATGCCTTGATCATTTCAATTTCTTTTCTATGACTATTCATTATTTGATATCTAAAATTGCTTTATATCTAGTGTGAATAGTTTCCTATAAAACAAAGCAAAGATGTATTTTCACTTGTACTATCTATCAAATGCAAGATATAGAATTTACTAAATATGAATCTCAAGCCACTAATACAATGATATATTGAATTATTTTAAAATTTTGATATATATAAGCTAGATCATTTACAAAAAATACATTTAATCACAATAATTATTTCGATCTAATATTAAAACATATCAAAAATTACATATTCCAATTATTATTGTTATTATTATTTGTTAAAAAAATTATGAATTCCACAATATATTTAAATTAAAGTCACCCAACATACCAAATACATTCATTTATTGAACTTATAAAATTATAGAATGAAAAGATATAACCATAAATAAAAAAACCAAACTGCATATAAAGATCATTTCAAAGATATAAATATGTTTGGTATTTGAAATATATGTTACTAATAGTGTTACAATATTATAGATTTTTTTCTTATCAAACCTATATACAATATATATTTACTCAAACTAAATTTAGTGGATTGGATCCTCTCAATAAAAAAGAGTTAACCACAATATTTCATTATTTACACATAAACTCATAAATTAAGTTAAATTGATTTGAATTATTTAACATTCAAAATTTTTTTCTTCTATTTGGACATTATGATTTGGGCCTAGGATTGGGAACATGGATTCCATTTTGAGTTAATATATGCTTAGGTTTATATTTTAAAGCATCATCAACTGAATTATATATAAAATTGAAGCCTCTAGATTTTTTTTATAAATTTTTAAACCTTGTGATGAAAATTATATAAAAGTTTACAATTGAAAAATGTTCCATTATGTTATGTTTTATATTGATAAGAGGAGGTTTTCACATTATATGATGTATAATGTGAATGAAAAATTATTTTATACTGAAATTGTCATCATATTATAGTTGTTTGATGGCCAAAGACAATGTTGTAGTCTCTTTTGGTATAATTGCATTTTTTTGATTCTTAGTTGACATGTTGTCTAAATATATCTAATTAAATAAACAAGCAACATGAAATAAGACTATAAAGTCTACTATCAAAATAAAATGTGATGCATGAATATAGTTGTAAAAAAATAAAAGATACAATCTAATTTAATATTTAATGACATGACAAATTTAAAATGAACAGCTTGATAAATTTGAAATGAACATAGAAAAATATGTAAATAAATATTATTATTAATATTATTTGTCATCATTATATTCATTGGGGTGTTATCTCGTTAACTTAATTTAAAAATCTTTTGTGTACATAGTCTAATATCTAGCTAGGGATGTGTTGAGAGAGCATTGTAGGATTTAAAATCTACCCGCTAAACCCAATACCTGACACCAAACAAAGTACTTGAAAGTATGTATTATGAGGTGGAAAAATGTCCCAATGGGTTACCGAAATGTGATGCATGAATATAGTTGTAAATAAATAAAATATAAAATCTAATTTAATATTTAACAATGTACCAAATTTGGTCAGTAATTCTTAGGATGGAGAGTATGGCGACAATGTGCTCATATTCCCCAAAACATTAGGGAGATCATCCAGAAGGAGATGACGGACCAGGAATGATGCACATTGATGACAAGGATAGCTTTCGAAGGCAGTCCACGTGGAGAAGGCCATCAGGGATCTCAGAAAATGATAACCTTAGTACTTCCTTGATTATCATTATTAATTCTTTGTATCATGAGGCGGAGGTGCACGGGTCACATCATGAAAACCAAGGGGAAATTATTTTCAAGTATGAGAGTAGACATCACCGTAGTAGGGAATTTCATAAAATGAGCCTTCACATCTGCATTAAGCGCAAACAGAAGCAAGGGCTAGCTACTTGTTCGAAGCTAAAGGTAGAAATTGGGAATTTCACCAGCTGGGTTTGCAATTACAGAATGGGGGGAGACCATATTCGAACTAAACCTATCTCCTACTATGAATTTAAAGAAAATACATTAGTCTAGCATTATTTTAAAGAAGGAGGTATCAACCTGTATTTGGAAAGGCTGAATGGTTATGACGAAAATTTGTTCGAGCAGTTTGTGAGATCTTGGTTGAATAGGTGGGTCACTGTGGGCGGTATTAGCTTTGAAATCTCTGAAAAGGTGATTTCTATGGCCACAAGAATGACCATGTAGGGTATAAAGATCCAAAGGAAAACCAAAATCATGGATATGGCTAGCCACAAATTGTTTCTAGGTGAGTGAGAAGAACTCATCCTGTATCAAGGAGGGTTCAAACGTGCCAAACTGTTAGAGCCATGGGATGGAGTGTGCTTCATTCTCATGAAGTAATTCACTCTCAAGGGGAATTATACCAAGTTTTATAACTACCACCTTCCTTTGTTAAATCATTTTAGATGCAATGCTATTATCAGCTTTCCTTTTTACTTGCTTTCCTCCTTGGAACACTCTATCCTGAGGGTAAGAGCCAAAATGGCCAAGAAGCTAGATATAAAACCTATTCCCCTACACCAGGGGCTTATTTTCTATCTCTACAATTTTCATCATGCCCTTGAGCCAAACAGGAATATCAAAGGTGTTAATGAAGACATTCCCTCCAACCTAGTGTTTGGTGATGCAATTGATGAATCTTGGGTTTCCCCTGCTCCTACCAAAACCAATGATGCCCCTTTCTCCACCCCTGTTAAGAACCCTGTTAATACCCCCAGTTCCTTTGTGAGAAAAAAGGGAAAAAAGAGGAAGGTTGATGGAGAAGAAGAAAATTTTGAAGAGACTACAGAAGGGACCCATAGGAATCCAAGCAGGGCCACGGGGGGCCAAGGTGGCAAACCTCACAAGCCTTCCAAAATTAGTAAGGAAGGTTTCCCTTTTGGAGTGCATAGGTCGGGGCGGATCCCTGGTAAACCAACCCTGAAGGCTAGACTGATTGATTATTTTGAAAGTGCTTCGGATGAAGCAACCCAGGAAGAAGAGACAAAATAGCTAGAAATCCATGAAATTTTGGAAGACACTGGAGGGAAACAGGCTTCTCGGGTTTTTGAGGTCACTGAAGAGCAGGGTGTTGACACTATGGGAACTGCTGACAATAAGGGGAAGATGCATGTCGAGGAAGTTGGTGAGGGCACGAAGAATGAGACTGATTGGAAAACTGAAAATGGGGCCTTGAAGGACCAAATTCAAAAGCTGGAGAAGGTCTTCGCCAAAGGCCTTTGAAATAAATTTTTGCTGAATATGTCTATGTTGGAAGTGGTGGGTAATTATGGGAATGCTGACAATGCAAAGAATGAGAAACTTAATGATCTTGTTAATTCAATAGTTATGTAGTTTTGAACTTTCTGATGCTGGTCTTTCTATTGTTTTTGTTTTGGTTCTGACTGTTGTTCTTGGCTGTGCCATTGTTCCTTTGTTGGCATCTTTTGTTTGCCTACCTTCTTGTCTTTTTTGACTGTATAGGGTTCGGCCCCTGGTTTTCCGCCTTAATAAAAAAAAATGTACTGAATTTGAAATAAACATAGACAAATATATAAATAAATGTTATTGTTAATATTGTTAAATAAAAAGGCAATGTGAAATAAGAATATAACTACTATCATCATTAAATTTGATAAATGAATATAGGTATAAATATATAAAAGATAAAATCTAATTTAATATTTAATAACTTGCCAAATTTGAAATGAATGCAAAAAAATATTTAAATAAATATTATTGATAATATTGTTTATCATTGTTCTGTACACTCTGAAAGTCTGAAATTGCGTAACCAATGATAAAGTAGTTTTGAATTAGAAAACAAATAAATTAAAATAAAACTCTAAATTAAGTAATAGTTTGATATCCACTGAAGGCCAATACTAATTATAATTAATTGCATATTTTTTTTTGATAGTTTGACATTTCATATATTATAATAATAATAATAATAATAATAATAATAACAACAACAACAACAACAACAACAACAACAACAACAACCACTCAAATCATTTCACATTTTGTGCATGAATCATTAAGTAACAACCATTTGATATTTTTAGTGGAGCTGATGATAGAAAATGGGATAGTGTGTTATTAATATATGTAACAATGACATATTATTATTATTTATATTATCTATATAAATATTATTAATGTAGAATATGATATAATAAATTATATTAGATTTTAAATATATATTATTATAAATTATAATAGTGATTGATATAAATATATTAATTAATAATATATAGTATAATATATAGATGTATGTTATTATATATAAAAAAATATTATAAATTTATATTATTTATTAAATAAAATAATAATATTTATTATATAAATATTGTTTAGAGAGGATATTTTTGGCATTATTTTATTTTAATCTTACCACAATAGAGAGGCAATTTCAAAAAATTATGGGGATAACCACAATCAACACCATACCTTAACCATAACTATATGTTACATGTTTCCTAGATGGCCACCACTAAAGGCTAGTACTAATAATAATTAATTGTTTATTTTTGATAGTTTTACATTTCATATAATTGTAAACATAGTTATTCAAAGTTTTGTATATAATTTATTGAAAATCAATTTATAATTTAATAAACTCTGAAAAGTTAAAATTGCATAACCATTGATAACGTAGTTTTGAATTTGAAGATGAATTAAAATAAAAACTCTAAATTAAGTAATAGTCTTATATCCACTAAGAGCCAATACTAATAATAATTAATCACATATCTTTTTGATAGTTTGACATTTCAGATATATATATATATATATATATATATATATATATATATATATATATATATATATATATATGATATTGTAATATTATAATAATGGTTAAGAGTATTACATATGAAATCAATAAGCACTCAAATTATTTCACCTTTTGTGCATGAAATGTTAAGTAACAATAATTTGATATTTCTAGTGGAAGTGATGCTAGAAAATGATGTAGTGTGTTATTAATATATGTAGCACTGGTATATATTATTATTTATATAAATAATAGTAATATAAAATATGATATAAGAAATTATATTAGATTTTAAATATATATTATTATAAATTATAATAATAATTGAAATTTTTATTAGATAAGGTGAATAAGCAGGGTTTACAAGTCTCCTGCAACCACTAGTTTAAAAAAAAGTAGGATAAACAAAAAATAGCTAAACAATGGTAGTAATTGTTGACGTTGAAGATTGCACCCTTGGAAGGAGGCTGAGCTCCTGCCTTCTCCTCGCAACTATGGAAACTCCTCTCTCACCTGTGGGACTGGCGAAGCTGGAGGGGAGAGTCTCTAGATAAGGGCTAGCTCCCTTTGATGCATCATGTTCATTCCAACAAGTGCTAACACATACACATATATATAGATATATAATGGGGGGGATGAAAAGGGAGAAAGATGCAGGAAAACAAACTACTCTAAAGAGGTGATTCACCAAAATAAGTTGACCTTCTCACATCCACACTTGAAATCAAACAAATACATACATACACTTCAGACTTGGCAGAAGGACCAAGCTGCAAGAAGTTGGCAGGGAGGTTTTCATGAAAACACAGAAAATAGAGATTCACCAAGGTGCTGTGAAATGCACACTGTAAGTAATTTCCTCTATTTTGCACTTCCAAATACTGCTCTTTTCCTATCAACTGTAGAAATGGCACCTTGTAGACAACATGTATGTTGGTGCTAGACCTATGAAAGCATCAAGAGACAATGACTGAACACAAATAAACACTCAAGACATACAAAAAAATACCTATCCAAGATGGAGGTAAAAAAAATTGCGTTTATTGATTCAGGTGGAAATTTTTCCAGGGCTACGCCTTACAAATGTGGAAGATGATTCTTAAAATGACAAGTCTTTAATATATAGGAGAAGGAAAAGGAGGCCTTTTGGCGTCCCTTTTTTACAAGTGGTTCATTCGCATCCCCTCATTGGAAAGAGCAGGCTGGTCAAAACATTAATGAGTTGCACCCTTTGTTATTTTTAAGGCCACTTATTTAAGGTGATTTACATGGTTTGTCCCCTCATTAATGTGAAATGGAGAAAACTGGTTGCACTGCTAGCTGTTTGCATCTCTAATGGTCAACTCACAGGCACTGTTTCACTTGTCAGAGTCACTGCTCAAATCAGTGCTTCCTTTTGCCACTTGGACCATCTACTTGCTTGTTCCATGCTTGTCACTTCATCCTTTCTCTATTTTGTCTCTTCCCACTCCTTCAGCCCTCAGGGGCAAACTTCTAGTAGGTCGCTGCATTCTGGGCTCTCATGGTTAGTGCTCTCTCACTTTGAAAGCAAATGCCTATTTCATTGTGCTAATTTTGATGCTCACACAGCCGTCATTGGTTTGAAAACCAATGGATAATTTTCTCTATTAATTTTGATGGCCTCTGAGACATCCTCATCCCAGTTAAAATGTCATCGGGTCCTTCACTGGCTTTTCCACGGCTTTGTCTTCCTCAGCCTTCTTTACGAGCACTCTTTTGCCTTTGTATCTCCCTAGCACCTTCCCTAAGGGAAGGTGACCCTCCATCCCTCAAAAGTGTCCTTTGTATTTAGTTGAGAGTTCCCTGTAAGGGCACCTACCCTTCAGGGTCCTTCAGCGAGTCCTTTGCTTTTTTCGGATGCCTCCCGGGTTCTCACAGACTTTGTCCGCATACAATTTCCCTGGGTCTGTCTTTGCCTTGTGTATTTTCCACGGGCTTTTTTCTATAGACATTTTCCCACAAATAAAAATTCCATGGAAATTCTCCCTAGCCTCGGCTTTGAATCTTGAACTGTGCTCGAATTCCTTCAGACTTTTTGTCTGAAGGAATTCCTTCAGGCAAAAAGTCTAAAGGAATTCAGGACTCAAACAAATTTGAACTTAAAATTTTTTGAACCTACCCGGTCCTTTTCCTTTGAAGTGCTTGCCCTCTGTAAGGGCATTTGAACTTGAAGACTACCCTTCAACCAACTGGGCATACCCTTGAACCAAGCCGTTGAACCAAAATTGGTTTAATGATTCAATGGTTCAACCATTGCGCGCCGATGAACCAAGTGTCGAATAATAAACCACTTGCTTTAAACCAAGCTCGTTGAACCAAACCATTGAACCAAAATTGGTTCAACGGTTCAATGGTTCAACCATTATTGAATCGAGATGATTGAACTTGAATATGGATGAACCAAGTGCCGACTGAATCAAGGATTGAACTGGGAGTGATGGTCTTGAAGATTGAAATGAGGCTTGAACTGGGCCGAAGAACCATGTCTTTGAACTTGTGCAACCCGAAATTGACTGGCTTTGAAAAGCAAGGGAAGAAGGGAACCAAAATTTTGCCTGTTGGGCAAAATTGGTCAACAGTAATACAAAAGAGAAGGCTTTCAACCAAGTATAAAGCAACTAGAAACCCATAAGCAAAAAAATAGACCATCAAGGCTAACACACTAAACAAAAAAACCCATAAACCAATTAAACACTAGAACTAGAAAGCTCCTCAGAGCTTGTATTCTCTTGACTAGTCTCTTGTTCTTCCTTAGTCTCCAGGATAAATTCCTTTAGTAGAGTTTTTTTTATTCTACCTATAGTATACTTTGATGGGCCTTCATCTGAGGTCAGAATGGTCTTATCATGTGCAAAGGATTCTTCAAAAATTTCCACAGGTTAGGTTTTATTTTTAGGTAGAGTGTCTTCCATCTTCAGAACTACGTCTCATTTATGAGCTTCACCATAGCCAATTTTAGCCTATTCTAGTCCATAATGAGGTCTGATATGGCTATCCAAATTTTTTCTATCTTGTCTAAAAAAACCCCCAATTATCTACTATGCTACCTTAATGAGTCTTCCAAGGATAGGTAAGGTTGACTTTAGGGGTGGTTTCCACCATGGCAAGAGTGGAGATGATTTTACATTTTTTGGCCGAGGGTAGGGAGGGTGTAAGCAGATGGTTTAGAGGATTATGAAAAATACTAGTGAAGGGAGTGAAGGATCCCATGATGGGGGAAGCCTTCATGTTGTTCAAAGGCTCAGGGGCTTCAATAGGAGGGTCTTCCATAGGGAGGAATTTAATAGAGGGAAGGGGTTTGCTCGATAATGGCTCTCCTTTATAAACTAACATATAAATAAAACCATGGTGTATAATGTGATTCTTATTGCTCACTTGGTATGCTATGGAAGTACTCTCCAATGATTTTAACAAGTAAAAAGGTAGACTAATTTTGTATCCTTTGAAATGATTGAGCAGAAGGAAGTGGTGTGAGAATATAACTTTGAACTTTCCTTCCAAAGTGAGATATTTCATCACTTTCAGGTAGATATCTGACCATCAATTTGGGAGGTTGAGTCTAGGGAATCCTTTTTTTTTCTGTCTTCATCTCCTCATTAGTTTTGAAAAACTTCAGTATGAGCTCTAAATTCTAGCTACTATCTTTGAAAGATTTTGTTCCATTGCATGACATACCCGTCACCTCCCCAATATTTTCCTCTGAGACCTTTATGTGTAAACCTCTCATTCTAAAAATTAATTTATTCCATGAAAGAATAAAATCCTTTAATAGGTTTTCATCATGGTTGGTAATTTGTTGCATAAAATAAGCCAAACCCCCTTTATGGAGTTTCTTCTAAATTTTTTGTTGTTATAAACATCTGAACATAAAATTGGTTCCATTCAGTCTCATTCTCCCCCATTCTCAACTGGTTGCATGGAAAAATGCATGTAAAATTAAATATTGCATTTAAAATTTTGGAGAATTTGAGAAAAGTGATGTTACTAATGGCATTTAATGCAAAATTGGTGTGGAAATTATTTACCATCTCAATTCACATGCTACTAATTAATGCATCATTTAGGGCATACCAGGGTGACTCAAGGTAATGACAAGGGGTAATCATGATTGAGGGTGATATGAATTTGGAATGGGATATGATTAAGACTATCCCATGTGACCAACTTGTCAGTACAAACACCAAAATTATCAAGACAATCTACCATAAATTTCCCCTCTTTGTACATGTGGATTATGGAAAAATGTTTGAATGAACTTAAAAGGTTGTAGACATAATAAATTATAGGTTTAATGGTATGGGATAGGGTGAATTTACCATCAAGAGAATGGATAATATTTAGGGAGTCACCTTTGATGATGATGTTAGGGATGTGGAGGTGGGAAGCTAGTTGAATGCCCCAAAAGGTAGCCATAGGCTTAGTTACATGATTGGTTTATTGACCCAAGGGACCCACACAAGTAGTAATTACTACACCATCATGATTCTGAGTCACCCCCAACTAGACTTGAGTTTCCTTTTGAGGCACCATCAGAGTTAAGATTGAGCCACCCAAAATGGGGGGTTTAACCATTTGGTATCATGATGAGCCACCACCGATGGTGTCATTACCATAGTTTAAGATAAATTCCATGAATAAAGAATTGAAGATTCAGATGGGGAGATTTTGAATTTATCTTTGGGGATAAAATCTTTTTAATTGTGCATTATAAAAGAACACAGTCTCTTGAAGATCAACCCAAGTGTAGAGCTCCTATTATTAAAAATTTGATCATTCCTAGCCTTCCAAATGGCTTATAAGAAATGAGGGAGGGTAAGGTTCCACAAGAAGGTGAGAGTTGGAAGAGACCACAAGGGGTTTCCATTACTGAATAAGATCTTGAATGGATCCTATACAGACCTAAGAGACAAGAAATTGATTAACTTGTAGAGCATTGAGAGGATGATAGGGTACTCCAAAAAAAGGTGATGAACTGATTCTGCATGGGCAGAGCATAATGAGCAGTGATTAGGAATTGTTATACCCTTTTTGATAATATTATCCATAGTGAGAATTTGGTTTTGAGCAGCCATCTAGAAGAATATATTGATCTTTGGGGTAAGGTGTTTGATCTAGATAAGTCACCATAGATCCTATTGATCCTCTAGATGTAGTTCCACTAAATATCTTGATTTCACTGAGTAAGTCCCACTATCTTCAATGAACCAAAGAATAAAATCCTTCTTTGAAAAGTAGAGTACATGAATTTGATGGATTTTTGAATTGAGCTCAAGTAGAGATTGAGATTACTCATAAGTGGTGTTATCCAGATTAAGGAATTTCCTTTTTAGGGAGCCTTTTAAGTAGTCCCAATAATCTTTTACTTTAGAGCCCCATTTAAATCTAAAGTTAATAGAAAGGTTAGTCCATGGGTTGTGAAAGCCAAAGGGGATTTGAGATAACCAAGGATCATCCCAAAAATCCACTGATTCCCCATTGCCTATTTTCCATCTATAACCTTTTTGTATGATCTTATTTCCATAAGATACTACTTTTGAGAAGGATGAACCATCCACCATGCATTCCTTCCATAGAAATCTATCTTCATTATTACCCTCTAAGTATCTATACTTAATGATTTGTGTCCATTGTTTATCCTCTTTAAGGATTTTCCATCCCATTTTGGAAAGAAGAGATTTATTCATATCTCTTATTTTTTGAATCCCAAGTCCACCATTTGTTTTGGGTAAGCAAGCCTTATCCGAATGAATTAGGGGAAATATAAACCTTTTTTCCATCCCTTTCCATAGGAAATTCACTAGATCTATTAAATTTTATCTATAATTTTGTTCAGAATTTTGAAAAGAGACATGAAGTATATTAGGATGATATGAATGGTGCTCTTAAGTAGTTGGAGCTTATCAGATTGAGTAAGGAAGTGATCTTTCTATCCTACAAGTTTATTTTGACTTCTATCCACCAACAAGTTCCATTATTCATCTTTTAATTTACTTGTAAAAAGATGAAGTCCAAGATGGAAGGAAGGGAGATTCCCAATCTGACAGTCGAGGATGTTGGCCTATTTATTTTGAAGGCCTTATTGGGTGTTAATGAAGAAGATAAAGATTTTTTTGAATTGATTCTCTACTTGGACACTTTCTCATAATCTAAAAGGATCCTTTTAAATTTCTTGGCTTCTTTTATTATGTATTCTCTGATTAAGAAGGTCTCATTAACAAACTATTCATGAGAGACTAGTCTTATGCCTTGAGTAACTTTGATTCCTTTAATAATACCCATGTTTCTAGTTGTAGTTACCACTCTTCCTATATATTTAGAAAGAATGATAAAAATATAAGGGGATAATGGGTCCCCTTGTCTTAGACCTTGGCTGATCAAAAAGAATCCTTTTAGGATCCCACTGACTATAACCAAGAATTTAGGAGTGGAGATATAACTCCACATGATGGTTCTACAGAAGCAATTGAATCCAAATTTCTCTAAGATTCCATCTATGAATATCTAAGAGGCTCTATCATATGCTTTATTCATATCAAGCTTGATGAACATTCCATGATATATGTTCGAATATGTGGCATGGATTGCCTCATGTATGGTGATTACCCCATCCATTATTTTTTGGTCTAAAACAAGTGATCCTTGGTGTTATTCTATGATTTTATCCAAAATGGGTTGGATTATTTTGACCAAAGTTACCAAACAAATTTTATAATCTGTAAAACATAAGCTTATTGGTCTGAAGTCTTTGAGCTGATTTGATCTGGGCTTTTTGGGAATAAACACAAGAAAGGTATTGTTTAGGTGAATGATATCCCATAATTTTAAGACAATAACTTCTCTAAGACAATAAATTCTACCTTTGTGTGAATGATATCCCATAATTTTTGAAAAAAAATGGAGGGAATCCATCAGGGTCCAGGGCCTTACCTCCTTTTATTGAGAACATGGTGGCCTTAATATCTTCCACCGAGGGGGGTTTCAGAAGTTTAATATTTTTAACTTGAGAGATAAGGCTTAGGATATTGTGAAGTATTTTTTCCTTTAGATATTTCTCAAGGGAGCCATTTTATTTAAGCAAATCCCAAAAATATTGAATAATTTGGTCTTTAATTCCTATGGTTTCATATATTTCCTTTCGTAATCCTGTATAAGTTATAGAATCAAATTTTTGTTCATTATTTTCGGATGCCTACTGATGATTTTGTTTTTTTTTTCTATCCCCCTCCTTCATCCAAAGGCATATAGAATTTTGTTTCCATAAATATTCTTCTTTAGCTTCAAGATTATGATAGGAACTAAGAATATCCTTATCGATAGCATAGGTCTATTCATTAGTACCATGAAACGAAGAGAATATTTCAAACTTTCTAAGTTCTTCAATGTGTTTCTTTTGAGTAAAAATATTACCAAAAACCTCCCTATTTCATACTTTTAGTTTGGTTTTTATATAATTGAGTTTCTTAACCAGGATGAACATGTTAGATCCTAAGAATCATTCTTGCCACCAAGACTTTATGTATTCATGTAGATTTGGATGGTGAAACCACATAACTTCAAATATGAATGGGACATTTTTCATTCTAGGGATAAATATTTCCTTCAAATATAATAGGGTTATGGTCTAAGCTAATTCTAGGGAGGGAATATAAGGAGCTGCTATGGTGGAGATCCCAACATAGGGATACTAGACATCTATCTAGTCTAACATGTATTAGATCCTCCCCTACCCTTTAGTTTGTCCATGTGAAAGTATTTAATTTGAGGTTAACATCCATGAGCTCAACTTCTATTATAAAATCATTGAGGTCTATCATGCTATTTGAAAAATCAGTGATGCCACTTTTATTTTCCATTAGTGACAGGGGGAATTTTGCCAATAGCCATTTCCAATTATTGTTAATTTTTTTGAAAGCTATCAGGTCCTCCTAAATCTTTCTCCTAGCCATCCTAGAATTAGGAGCATAAAGGTTAGATATTATCCATTCCTCCTTGGATATTTTGCTTTTGAAGAGTATAGCCATATGATAATTACTCTTAACGAGGATTTTCCCTTCCATTTCCTGAGGGTTCCATAGGGTGGAAATTTTTCCTGAGGCACCATATGAACTCATACATAATGATTTTGATTCTTTCCATATTATGTAACTACATTTCTAAAATAATTCTTCTGACATTTTGGACTCCTGTAAAAGAACAATCATTGGATTGTTTCTATTTATTAAATTACCAACCAATAATAATAATTTTTATAAATATATTATAATTAATAATATATAGTATATTATATGTAGTATAATATATAAGTGTAATGTTATTATATAGAGTAAAAATTTATATTATTTATTAAATAAGATAATGCTAGTTATTATATAAATATTATTTAGAGAGGATATTTTTGGGATTATTTTATTTTAATCTTACCACAATAAAGATTGAATTTCAAAAAATTATGGGGATAGCCACAATCAACACAACACTTTAACTATAACTATATGCTATGTGTTTCCTAGATGGCCACCACTAAAATCCAGTACTAATAATAATAATTACCTATTTTTGATAGTTTAACATTTCATATAATTCTAAACATAGATATCCAAAGTTTTGTATATAATTTATCAAAAATCAATCTACAATTTAATAGACCCTGAAAGGATGAAATTACATAACTATTGATAAAGTAGTTCTGAATTGGAAAATAAACAAATTAAAATAAAACTCTAAATTAATTAATAATTTGATAACCACTAAAAGCCAATACTAATAATAATTAATTGCTTTTTTTTTTTTTTTTATAGTTTGACATTTTAGATAATTATTAATATATATAATAGTATATTATAAGTATAAAATATATATTAATAGTAATATATAATATATTTAATATGATATTGTAATATTATAATAATTGTTAGGAGTACTGCACATGAAACCAATGACCACTAAAATCATTTCATCTTTATATATTATTATTTATATAAATAATATTAATATAAAATATGATATAAAAAATTATATTAAATTTTAAATATATATTATTATAAATTATAACAATGATTTAATATAAATATATTATAGTTAATAATATATAGTATAATATATAGGTGTAATTTTATTATATATATTAAATATTATAAATTTATATTATTTATTAAATAAAATAATTCTAGTTATTATATTAAAGAGGATATTTTTGACATTATTTTATTTTAATCTTATCACAATAGAGCATAAATTTCAAAAAATTATGGGGATAGCTACAATCAACACAACACCTTAACCATAAATATATGATGTGACAGTGAGAGAGAGTGTGTTAGCTAAAATAGATAGAAAGCCCATTTTATATAAAGACACCCCAAAAAATCTCAAAGGTCATTGATTCTGATTTTGTAGATATATTCCACATCGTGACTATGAACATTGGTTTATTATCATGGAGATGCATTTCTAAAGAGTGCTCTATCCAACCAGAATGTGAAGATGTTAAGCCCCATAAGGTTCTTGGAGAGTATCTTCTTATAATGTACATGAATAAATAGCCTTCTACCGGTGAAAATGGTTTAAAACTGAGCCCGAGTAATTATAGGCAAAGCATTTTATATGCTATAAGATCTACAACTAAAGTAATGTGTAAATTCACAATAAAATATGAGCTAATGAGTAAACTAAAAAGGGATCTAGCCTTGTACAAGGTCATATTATTTCAAACTAAATAATGAACCTACATCATTACTACATTAGAATGTTATTATACTACCTCACTATTTGGTTAGGAACTATAAATACCTACTTCCATCACACATGCTAAAATTAGGATTGTTATATACAAACCTTATGTTCAACAATATTATGTTCAGTAGTTCTTAAAAAAATGAAGTAGATGAATAACAAAAAAGCACTTGAAATAGATCAACATGTATTATAACAACCTAGAAGACACAATATTTTAGTAAAAAATTGGTATGAATATGCAAACAATTCAATAGTAATAAAAAAACTAATATGTTGTTAGTTTTACTATTGAATCTTTGCTCCTGGGTGCTTGTTCATCAATTATGAACCTTATATGAACAAAAATGTTGACTTAAGGATTTGAAGGGGTGGAAAAGAAGTGGGTTAAAGACCAAATGCCACACTATAAGTACCTATTGTGGTGGGAACTTGCCATCTAGTGAGGAATATAATGTGGAAACTAACTACACAACTAACATACAAACTACACCATCCACATCATTGAAACCTTAAAACCATCAAGGTTGTAACAAACTGTGAGGTGAAAATTCCCTCTTCCTTTCTTAGTATAATGCCTCTGATGTAATAAAATAAAATATTTATATTATACAATGAATTCAAAATAATTTAAATTATATAGTTAATACATTTTGATATATATAATAAACTAAATTAACTTAAACGGAGCTATTGAGTGCACTTATAAGGTGTTTAATAAATTTTTTAAAGCTATTTTATATTTTTTTATATCACATGTATAAGTTCATTTTAAAAAATAGTCATTTACTATCTTATATTTATAGATACTAAAACTTAGTATTTATAGTATCCTAGTCTTGTACATTTGAAAAATATCAATCAGGGTTCTACCCTTCAGTTCTAGACCTCTTTGCTACCAAAGGCTCATATTTTTCATCTCAATGTGCCTAAATATTTATCTTTTAGTCCAATCCATATCATTATGATGACCCAAGTCTCCTATACTGCATAAACAACTGAAAACCTAATAAACATCCTTCATTGTCAGTTTCATATCCATACCTATTTTCTAGCCTTCCAGACACTATCGGCCACAAAGGGACGTTATCACCAATGATAGTGTCTAGATCCTTATCTAGTGTCCAATTACCAAAATTAATCCAAACTAAAAATGATTCAAAACCTATGGGTTATCCTAAATTTGTTTTATTGAACCCTACCATGATATATTTTTAAAAGGTGTGGTATAAATATAATTCTAAGCCTTCTCATTCCTCATCTAATAAAAAATAAGGAAATACCTAACAAAGCTAAATCAATAAACTACATAACAAATCTATTCTACCCTATTCATCCTTTATTTTCATATCAAGCATAGGATCAATTATATTAAAGGTCTGAAACATTCAAAAAAAATCCATGAGTGATATATGTCAAATTACAAGCTAGATCACTACATGCATCTTCATATAGTATATTTCACCCTTGTGAAGACCATTTACCACACATAGGGGAGAAATGCACAAGTTTAATCCCTAATTCTAATATTGGATGTGTAGGTAGTGCCCATTGATAAAGGGTCTAAGTTGGGTTAGCTTGACACCATGAACCCACTTACCCATTTTAAATAAATTCATTCCAAGGGTGAAGAAAGGTGAAGAACTAGGATTTGACCAATCAATGAAGATTGATAAGTTTTATTTCATATTTTAACACTTTAGTAGAAAGGAGATAGAAAACCCAAAATAATAAATTATATTACATCCAAATATAGTTGTTATTTCGTACTAGACACCTATGTCACACTCAAACACTAGCATTGATGGTAGTGTCCAAATTTGATGGTAGTGTCTGTGGATATAAAATTATAATTTATAGAATTTTAGGAATGATCTAGAATATTGATTCTACATAATTTACACCTATTTCTAGTCCATATACACCCATGTATAGTAAACTCAATGAAATATCATTTATTTTTAGTATTATAATCAATTAAACATCTTTCAAATCAAATACTTTATATATTTAGCATTTCTCCATTTTATAATTTAGAGTATTCATTTATATGAGTTTACAACTAATTGATTTACTATAGATTATTTTATCACTCTTATAATTGAACTAATTATATATTTTTAACCTTAACCCACAACAAAAATTAAGGGTTAAATAATATTGTATATTTTCCAACTTATGTAATATTAATTTTACTAAATATAATAAGCCACATCTAGGTGTTTAATAGATACTATTGGACTATGTTTCTATTTTATATTCTAAATTTATTTATATCACACATATAATGTAAATTATTTTAAAATTAATTACCATCTTATATTTTAAATCTTCTAACATGTATTATGAATAAATAAATTGCAATTAAATTATAATACAAATACCCATAAAAATTTAATTAGGCTAACAAACATGCATACAATAGTGATTAAATTAATTAATCAATTTCAAATTTTAGAGATAAATACATGCAAGGTTTATATATTTATATTAAGCATTATGAGATATGGTGATAAACATTAGGATTTTATAGTGAAAATGTGCATGTATAAATAAGACAAAGCTAACCCAAAAAATTATATTGAATGTAAGATATTTTCTAGACCGTATGACTCCTATGGAAGATATTGTAGACATGCCCAAGTTTTTTTTTCAAATGCTATGTTCACCTAGTTTTGGTCTTCAAAATCCTTTCCTAAAATTTCATGCCTTCATTCTGATCCCTATAAAATCGAAACTCTTTTTCTTGCCCTAATTGGGTAACAATACTAAAAAATATTACATTAGAGAATAGTCAAACTATCTTGATATTTTTTAGGATCCTCAACAATACAAAATATCTAAAATAACATCAATAATTGTATTAATTTATAATCCAAGAAAACTATTGTCATGTAATGTGTTTCTCACATGAACTTTTGTGCTTCAATGATTGCTCTAGTACAATGAATGCTCTCTCTTCTCTAGAATGTTTGTAATTTCTTAATGAATACTTATGAATAATTAATTCATTTGATTTTAATTAAATTATTCATGAATTTTTTAGATAAATAAAAAATACCTAAGTTAAATAGAATGCATATGAATTTATAGACAAATTAGTTTCAAATAAGGACCCAATTAGTGCCAAAACTGACCTCTAAATGCAAAAATAAAATAAAATGCAAAGATAAGGAATGAAAACACCTAAGCTAAAATGGGCCACTCAAAAATGTTCAAATAAACAAACATAAACTATGGAAAGGCCATATGAGTGTATGGATGCTCTAGACAAAGGGGTCAAATCAAAGGAAATCATGGGAGGAAAAAATGGAGCTAGTGGGGGATAAAAAAGGGTCCAAAGATCATTTTAAGTTAAAAAACACATCAATAATACCTAATTTGGACAAATAATTGAAAGTATACAAGCATGATATAAATATATAATTTAACGACTAATAAATTCATAGTGGCCATTTTTAGGTGTCTACATTTTATCCCACGTTGATGTGCATGTGTGAGAAGACATATCAAAGTACAAGAAAATATGTGGATACAAACTTATATGGGCATGGAGTGTTAGATAAAAATCCAATGTATTCATGAATCTAAAAAAATGTTATTTATTTTTATATACACACATATTTGAGTGCCAAATAATAATAACATGCTTAAATATAGAAACTGAAAGTGATATACATAATTTGAATGGGAGGTGGGTATAATACCCATGTGAAACTAACTGCCTCTAAATCTATGTAAATCTTGAATATAATTTTTTACTGAATAAATAAATAATTTTTTTTTCAAGTAATATATAAGAGAATATTAAAAAATATTATGAACATGTACCCTTTGTAGGAATAGGCAGCATGTCCTTATAAGCACCCAAATTTGACATGGTGCAACATTCATGTCCATTGATGACAATACCTATCCAAAACTTAACATATGGTGTTGTATCCTTGTTTCAACCTTTGTTTCCATGCTTTGGGGCCATACATTTAATTTTACATGTGTATTATTTTGTATGGTATAATACTTTACCCATGATCAGTTCTATGGTGAAACTATCATGGTTGTTACGTAATTTCCATGGTGTGTTCAAAACCACCAGTTTGTACGAACTGACAGTTTCAACAAAAAAGTTTGTATGGTAATTTTAAGGGTCAAGATTCATAGATAAAAAATTATATATGACTTTTCCATTCATTTCCTTTGCCTATCCTTTTTAATTTTTGGGAGACCTTTCACCCATTGTTCCTTAGCCTATATACACATCCTCCTTTTCCTTTTTTTTGGTTGGAAAATCTTATCCTTGTAACCTAGTATTTACATGATTGATGAAAAACCTATGTTTAACTTAATTTTACATATATTAATTTTAAATTCAATTTGTGAGAAGTATATACCTTTAATTTTATTTTCTCTAGAGATGAAGTGCTTAAATAATTTAGAGATCTCTATTCTAAGGATGTCTTACATCACCTTCTGCCTTTGGTTTTACATACATCTCATGATAGGTTATAGGTTAATTTTAATTATTATTAAATTATAATTATATTAATATTTCATATTAATAATTTTATACACTCAAAATTAATCATTACGTGATTCACAATGTTTAAACTTGACATCCTTATCTTGCTTGGCCAATTCTCCATTATGCTAACTTACAATATCTATGGAAGCATTCATTTTTTTATAAAATATATTAATAATACTTATAAAATCAATAGTGCATCCCTATTTTGATTATAGGATCCTGTTAAACCATTTACAATAGTCTTTGTCCCTTTGGGATAAGACTGTGCTAAGTCAAATAGGGCCACACTATGGCCTTGTTTATTAGCGTGACCTTATTCCCCATGCCCCAACGATAAATTTTTAAATGTGAGACATTTAAACTAACACCTACCATGATTTTATAAATTTTTTTAATGGAAATATTCAAAATATCTCTGTATTTAAACACATCAAGGCTTGTCCAAACATTATCTAGAAATCACTTGGCAATACTATTGCACATTGAGAAAAATAACAATATTTATTCCAATTAAAATTATGAAGCATTTTAATAGTCATATGACAAGTATGGATATATTTTATTTTATCTCAAGGGCACATATTATCAAACATATAAATCAATCTATCTAGTTTCATTAATCTAGGAAAAAATCAAGATTCACACTGATTCTAAGAGGGGGAACTACATCGACTTGAGGTCCTTTTAGGTTATGTAGGCAACAAAAAAATTACGTGGATTTTCTGAGGATATATAAATTATTACCATAACCCTCTTCACCCTTTTTGTAATTTTATTTATATTTGGTTTATTATGCAAGAGCTAGGGTTTGTATTTTGCAGGTCTTCTACATGGAAAATTAGGACACATAAATAAAAAGTAAACCCTAATAGATAGGCGTATAGACCTAGATCAAAAAATTAGTCACAAAATTAACCAATACACAACCATAGTTAATAGATAAGGCCATATTATGTCCTTGTCTTGGAATAATTTAAAATTCTATTTTTGGCTGTGACATAATTCACAGGGCTTTTCAAGATTTTTTCAATCACAGTTAACCTACACAATCAATATAAAATATGTTTGAGGGAGGTTTGTATATATTTTATAAATTTACTACTTTTAGATCAATTTTAGTTTTATAATTTTTTTATTTTAATTCTAAATATGTATATTTAATATATTTAAATTTCAATGGTTTAGATCTATTAGTTTGATTCATTTCAATTTAAAATAGATTAAACATTATGGTGAACCTACAATTGTATTTTAAGAACACTGATTGTTGTTTGGTTGATTTTTGTGTGGTATAGGGTTTCAGTTGAATTTATGATTTTACAAAAATTATAAATTCTTGATTTATTACACAAACATATTTCAAATTTTTTGTTCTCTTTATTTTATATTTTCTTGTACTTATTTTTAGAATTGTGCTCTAGTAGTTGTAAACTACTTAGTGACTGTCATTATGGGCTATGCAATGGTTTTTTACAAACATTATGATAGTGATTTGCCCACCCCAATACTCATATCCATTGTATAAAAAAAACATGAAGTTCAGTTTATATGTACCTCATGACATATTATAAATGGCTAGGGACCCTTTTTTTTAAATAGGAATCCTATTTTAGCCATTTTATTTATTGTGCCCATGAGAGGAGAAGATCACTTAAAGAATTTACTCTCACCATAACCTCAGAAATGGGGTTAGTGGGATATAGGAATGATTTTTACTCTATAGTTATTACTCTAAAACATTAGGCTAGAAGTAATCAACAAATGAACAAGTATTTTTTAGAGGCCAACCAATCACTTAATCCCTTGCTTAAATCACCCTCATACCTTTCTTTTTAATTGTATTTTATTCATAATGGGATCAATGAATAAATGTTTGTTTTATGTGTTGCATAAAATTATGAGGTTCATTGTTACATCTTATCTTAATTTTAAACATGCTATTCATTATATTTTTACATGGATTAAATGTTAAATTAATAGAGAAACTATCCTAACCAAGGTCCAATCTCATGACCTTCCTATTTCACATGATTACACTACATCTATCATTCTTATTCTCCAATATCTTTTGTAAAATATGAAATGACTTGGGAACAAGAGGAAGCATATGTTTCAAATTGTATTAAATCTACATCTTCAAAGGATATTTATTTTCTTAGTTCACATCCTCTTCAACGGTGTATTATGACTCTTATTTCATAACCCAATAATCAAGAATAATCTAGTCCAACTGATGAAGCAAAATTTATGAGATATCTTCATGAACATCCAAACAAGGTTGATTCACTCTTATATGTTGCTAGAGATGAACTTAATAAAGGTTCCCAAGATAGATCTTCTAATATTTCCATTTATACTATTGCATCCATTCCTATTTCTACTCCTTTAGCTACTTATATAACACCCTCTCTTAGTTTGGGAACATCACTTGGTTTCCAACACATATCCATGCCTATGCCTATCCATGCTATTTATATTCCTCCAATCTCCTCTACAAATGTTATTATTGAGCATAACATTATTTTCTAATAAGCTAAGTTATCTCAAATTGAGAAAACCATTTATCATGTTAGCCCCTCTATGGACTTAAGTTCCTTGTTACATAACACTTTAACACTTGAAATTGCATTTTATCCATTAGCAGTTGGATTTATTACTATTAAGCTTACTCTATATGAAGGCAAAGGTGATCCTAAATAACATTTAAATGCATTCCATGTATCTTGTCTAGACTATGCTAATAATTAAAAATTGTTAACAAGGATATTTTTAAGAATTATCAAAGATTATGATCTTATATGGTTCTATGATCTTACTCTTGAATTGGTAATTTTTTTTTAATCCTTTAGAAAATCAATTTTTGATAACTTTTCTATCAACAATGGTTAAAATCTATCATATGCTTAAATTAAAAAGCTCAAACAAGGGTCCAATGAAATAATCAATGAATATATGCTAAGATACAAGATTATGCTAGGAAAAATGACAAATCAAATCAATGATAATAATATCCAAGATATTTTCACTCAAAGTTTGATATCTCCACTTTAAGAGTCTATTATGTTATATAAATTCAAATATTTTCAAGAGCTATGGCATATAGTTAAAAAGTGTGAGGTCAAATTACTTAACTTGAACAAGCCCAAGTACACTTCAAATTCTCCTTCTACTTCAAATGTTTAGTTTTAAAGTAAGCCAAATTATAAGAGAAAACCAAATGAAAGCAAGAATGAAGATAAAATTAGAATGTTATCTCACAACCAACACACAATCTTTGATTAAAAGCTCCATCAAGGATGCAATTTTCAAGATTACCATATCCTCCTCATATATTATTGAAAAAATTACTTAAATGTAATCTGATTACCCTTCCTCCACCAATAGAAGTGGACATGTCCATACCATAAGCTAAATTTTGTTATGGCAATGCATATTGTGACTACCATAGATATATTGAGCATTCCACAAATAATTGTTTCAAGATAAGCACAAGATTAAATTTATCATTGATGAGAACATTATTTATATTGGAACACATATTAAAGAGGCTAAGCCACAAAAAAATGAAAGTTATAGGCTCAAAATATATGAAGATCCTTTTCCAAATCATGAAGAAACAAATAAAAAGGATAATTATGAGGTAAAATATGCATATATTTATCATCCTTCTCCTTATACATATGGGAATCCACTTGATATCATCATTAGTATAGTTACAACCAAAAACCATCACATTCTATGATTACATTTGATGATAGTGAAGTTGTTGTTGATGATTCAAATAGACATGCACTCTTTATTCATGCATATGTTGAAAATAAATCAATACATAATGTCAAGATGGATAATAGATCAAGATAAAATGTGTGAACTATAAAAATCCTCTACTCTTTTGGTTATACAAAGCAAAATATACAAGGTCTTCTAGATTTGTCAAAGCATTTGATGGTTATGCACAAAATACTCTTGAGCATATAGTACTTATTATATTTACAAGTGGGCCCTATTATAGTTCTCAATTTATTATTATTTATACCAGACACATGGGTATTTGAAATGTTATTAGGATTCTCTTAGATATAAAGCATAAATTTAGTACCTTCTATAGTGCATAAATATCTCAAATATATTTGTGGTAATCAAGTGATCAAAATTTTAGTAATCCAATATAAATATCTTTTGAAACTAATGATATTTATCCTCCCAAAGAATATATGGAAGGCACATTCATTGATAAAAATGGTAATGAAATAGTCCATAAAATTTTTCAAGAGCATATGATAGACTTAGTGTCTCCATCTATTCATGAGCATGATACAATTACACATGAGCATATTATAGAATCAATTTCTCCATCTACTTATGATCATGGTAGATTCACACATAAGCATAATCAATTAGTTTTTAAAAATAGGGTAGATTATCCTAAGTAAAAAGTGGCATCTAAAAGGAGGTATTCATTTCCTAATGCATCACAAGTTTTTTAGAGAGTTTCACCTTAGGTACAAAATATTGCATATTCTCCTATTACACATGAGACATGAGTATATGAGTAATGATTCAGATGGTTAAATTACAAATTATGGTTCCCATTCACATTTAGAGGCATATATAATTGACACTTATTCTTTGCAAGAAGTCATTCCTTCATATCATGCCATGGTTTATGCATACATGAATCCTATTATCAACGTGATTGGTTAGAGACTTAGGTTATCCTTTGCATATAACTCTTTGATTTTAATTGATAATTATTTTATCCATTATCCAAGCATTATTCCATTCCTTTTTTTTAATCACACTTTGGGTACTTACCATATTGATTTTCAAACTGATTCAAATAATCCAAAATAATTATCTTAAAAATGCTTTCAATGCAAATTCTTTCTTACTATTGCACACCCATCACACTATGGATTTATTTTCACTTTACATGATCACATATATTTATCTACATTGTCCATGAGTAAACATAATTATTTCCTATTTGGGGCATGAACATCCTTATCTACATTTGTGTAATTATTCTTGCACATCCATTTGGGTTACATGGCTTGCCTTCTTTTTTTATCATACTATGCTTTAGCACCTTGTTCTATATTGTTTGAATCCCTCCCTTCCCCACCATTTTTGAATCCTTGATTCTTATCACCTTTTTAAATATTTTAAGTTTAAAAAATTCAAATTTTTAAAAAATTAAAAAACATCATATATTTTAAAAAAATATAAAAAAATCAAAATATTTAAAAAAATTCAAAATCTTGACCTAAAAATCATTTTTAGATATTGCTAGCTGTATACATCTAAAATTGATCACTTATACTAATTATATCATTACTAGCATCATCACACATTTTCATCACACTAACATTATCCTAGCTTCCCATTGTTTCTTACACAACACACCCCATTTTTAAACTAAAAACAAAGACCCTCTTTTTACTCTAGAGTTTGATATTATCTTCTTGAGGAGTTAGTTAGTGGTTGAATATTTAAAATTACCTTATTGGAAGTGCATATTTATTAGATGTGAATAATTAATCTAAATATGATTCATTTTTTAATCCAATATTGAATGATAATGAATTTGCATCTTAAAAACTTGGCATAGAAATTAGATCTAGGACTACAGTAAGTTAAAATCTAAATTTGCATGATTCTACTAAGTCTTGGTCTATCTTTATTATTGTGTTTTGAAACACATTTTACATTTTTATTTTTAGACCATTTCACCTTAGATTTATGTAAATTATCTAACTATTTTAGTTTTTTTTACTTCTTTTCCTATCTATTTTATCCATTTCTACTTTAAATTCAAGATAAATTGACTATAAGTTTGCTCTAGTTCATCTTTTACCTTAGTTAATTTCATTATAATGGATGAAAGTTACTTGGAAAATGGATATAGTTTCATTTGAAATAGATTACTTTTGCTAAGTTTCTACACCTTTTGCATTTTCATTTAAACATAGACTTAGCCATTTGATTTTAAAATTCAAAAGTTGTTGACATGACCTTTACTTATTTTTCCCCAGGTGGCTAAACAAATCTTGGTGTTGCATGGAAATTTCTTGTGGAACCTGACAAACCAAGCCTATTCAAAAAGTCTTTTGGCAATTAGTCAAATTTTCAAAGTTACTCAAATCCACATGGCACTTTTACACTTCTTCATAAACTTAGTCGATTCTTAAAAGTTGCTTAAAGCCATGGGGCATATTTTTACCACTTTATGGGACTTAGTAAATTTTCAAATATTTGATTGATGGGCCTCCACATCAATAAATGTATGGGTAAGCAAATCAATGAGATGTTTTCAAGTGTCAATATCATGATGACCAACTAATCTTGGCCAAAACCATACAATGGAAAGCCTCCAAGAAAGTGAGTTAGTGATATGGTACCAAGTGGCATCATCCTGAAAACCTATTAACTTGGAGAGATTTGTATAAAGTAGAAATTCCTAAGCAAGCAGGTGAGACAAATGACATCACATGGTGAAATCCCACTCCTCTACAACCTCAGGTGGTCTGTGTAAGTTAGTGATATGTCAGAGCTCTAGGTGAGTGAGATAATGAAATGTGGTAAAATCTCACTTCACCATGATATAAGTAGTCTACATAAAATATACATAAAATAACTCATTTCAAGCAATAAAAGATAAAGAAGAGGACACATGGAAATGACCCTTTAAGTAAAGGACATGCTGGTAGTGTAGCTAGCAAGACATAAACTTAAACTTGATGACTCATTTAGCCTTGATTACACATTTAATCTAATGGGAAAAATCAATTGTAGGGTGTCCTCGACTGGCAAAGTGGTTGATAAGAATAACACAAATCATGATTAAGACAAGAATCAAGGATGTGGTGTGCACATTAAAATCAAGCAAAGAATAAAAGATAAATATCTACCTTAAAGAGGCATGATTTCTGCTATGTAGGACATGGGTGTCTAGATATCCTGATGCAATCTCAACTACATTATATTATATGAATTCACTTCTAGTTCAATCAAACATGGTCCCTAACATTTTCATTATGGAATTAAGTGGGAATTATTTCCCAATTGATCTCAAGTGTACCCTCTGCATTGAATGTTTGTAACTACCCCATTTTTTGGAAAATTTGAATTTAAGTTTAAACTTCTCAAGTTCATATGCCTATATAAGATAACCTCTTACACTGTAATAAGGTTTGGATCCTTTAGAATAAAATAGATTAATTGATCTAGATTGGATGGTTCTCCTTAGTTAAGTATATCAATCATTCCTTTCATGAATTATTTCTTATTTTCTAGATTAGATTTTTGAGTGAAGGAAATTTAGAAGCCAAGTTTGTAACTCACACGAGCATATGATACATCCTAATTGACCCCTTTAATAAAAACATCTTCGTATGAAAGATTTTTTATTTCATAGGCATAGTCTATGCATGTATATGGTGACCCTATTTTCTTCATTGGCTCTGCTACTTCATCCCACATACTCTTGCACCATCCTTAGTTGGATTTATGCTAGGTCTAGATCAACTAAGGACTAATTTATCTAGAGATTTTCTTGATCAATATAATTAGGATAGTATTCATTAGAAAGTGAGCTCTTTTTATCTTTTCTCCTTACCTTTCCCTTTGTTTCTCTTTTTTTATCAATCTGTTACATTAGATTATTTTAGCTTATGAGTTGTAACTTGAATCTAATGTTTATCTTGATTGTATGATCTTGTCTGTTGTTTATTATGCACTATTTAATCCACATAATAGTGTTATATATTTGAACCAGATGTTTATCCATATTTGAATCACTCTACTAGTTTTATAACATTATCTCTTAATTTAAATATATACTAAACTGTCTAAAATACTCTAACAACTAGCAAAGGCCCCTTAAAATGGAATGGTCACAATGAGCCACTGAGTAAATATCAGTACACTAGACTAGGTAGAAGATACCTTGGGGAGGGTAGATCTTAGGATTTTCCTCCTTTTAGGAAGGTAGGGTGCATCAAAAACACCTTGTCCATGGTTGACCATATGTGTCAAATGATCGATCAATAAAATGGTGCTAGAAGGAGGGATTAAAATGGATTATTTCAGACTTATTATTTTATTTTAAGAAGTTACCTACTTATTTTCCAAGTTTTTATATTGGAAAACTGATTAATTGAGTCCTTTAGTGACCCTTAACATGGTTAGGGGGATGTAGTTGTCCTATTAATATTATAGGACCTTCCCATGACTTTCCCAAAAAAACCCATAAATTTTGTGTGAAGTATATTTATGGTGGGGTCAATAATTCTAAATAACTCATCTAAGCTTTTAAATAAGCCATTATCAAAAGGCAAACTTAGCATGAAGATGTGGCTTGTTGCCTATTCCCATTATCACTAGATCAAATGGCCTATTGTTGGTACATTGATCTACTAGAATGGTGCATCACTTCTTGAGACATATTTAAAAATATATTACTTAACCATTTTAGTTTTCCCATTGACCCTTATATCTCATTTTATCTATTTTCCATGGACAATAAAGATCCTAGTGAACCAACTAGTGCTTTCAACCAGAGATTCCATCAGTTATATACTATGTTGAAGGATAATTTATTAAAAATAGAGGATGTAGTTATGGGAGTATATTTAAATGTGTTAGATCCTTTAAATATAATTTTCATCAAGATGAACCCATATTCTCGTTCATCCCTAACATTGGTCTACCAAGAGGTTATTTGTGCATAGTAACAATTAATGTCTCAAGGATTTAGTGTTGAACCTTCCTATTCTTTGAAATGGTAGGTCATTCAAGCCCAAAATATTTTGAGATACATGCCTATAAGTCAGCCTATGGATCAATATGTGCCTTAAAATAAAGCATTACCCTAAGCCTTCATTCAACCAATCCTTCTAATGATAAAGGAGAGCCCTGCTTACCCCTTTAATGAATATGACTCAGTTAATTTTATGTATAATTAGTAGATTGATTCATATTATTTTAGTGATTTAGTATATTTGGGTTATATTACTAATAAAATACCATTTTTTTAGGAGATAATCAATAATCAATGCACAATCTAAGCTATGAGGCTGCATACCTGAATATACCATTGGGAGTCTGTGAACCTAGCTATGCTATTAATGCCAAGCTGAGCATGCACGCTAAGAATGTCCCATTTCACAATACTAATCCATCATTTTATGTTTGAAACAATGGTGATGATGAATCTAAAGAGGAGTAAGTAGTATTTGTATAAGGTAACCTAGTGGCCAAAAGGCAAATTTATGAAGAGCTGTCCACAGAAAATGAATAAAAATAATCTGAAGAATCTAGCACTTAGTTAGAAGAACCATTTGAATATTTGGAGCAGTTATAGGAGTAAGATACATATTATGCATCTAAATCATCCTTCTCATGTGTTCTTACTAATACATTTGAAGAGATAGTCGAAGATGATGAACATCTTTATGGCAGTGATGAGACCTTATCTACATTATCATACGAAAATAAAATAGAAGATGAAAACTAAGAAGAATGGAGCTATCCATTTGAATAAAATAAGATAGAAAATTTAATAATTAATGACCGCTCTCCTTAGTTCAGTATTATATTCGAAGTAGTCAATACCACTCAAATGTTACTCTCAGTAGTAGAGGCAACTAGGCCCAAAATGGGAAGTTAAGAACATTCAGGACTGACCAAGGAAGAGTTCCTATTTGAGCTCAAGTTAAAGGAGAATAAGGAGTTCATGAGTTCATTTTATGACACCATAACCATCCCTAATTTTCCAATGCCAACATGTTCCATGTTCAAGGCATTAGAGATGGTCAAGATATAAATAAAATATCATAAGCACAAAGGTTTGAATGAAGAAGTCATTCCAATGGAGATGCAAGTTGAGAATGATCTCATCCAACCCAACTCTCCACATACTTCAACCATTGATAAAAAAATTAGGTATTTAATATGGGAATAACCTGAACCACTTCTATGCCTTATGGATGACAAAGGAAAAAAAAAAGGATGTTATGTAAGCATCAGTTTGCCATTAAGAACATGCCACTTTCAGGTTGGATATTCCAATTAGTCTGGTATGTATAGATACCCATCATTATCCTCACCACAATATAATACATGGGCTGAGGTATTTTCTTCACCCTATCCCAAGTTCTTTCTACAAATTAATTATAAACACATTGTTGAATTGCACAATCTTAATTTACTTGATTTGCATAATAAGAACATAGATAAATCTTATGGTATGAGTATTTAATTGTAAATGATAGCATAGGATAAAGCAATATCATAATTTAACCTTCTCAAAATATTGTAGAATTAAGTGTCTAACTTATTTAAGCATGTATATATTTGAAAACCCCTATGAATATTTTATTTTCCCATTCTTATTTTGTTTTCTTTTTCTTTCCTTCCTATCCCTTGTTGTTAGCTTAGGTTTGGATTTGTTTTTTTTTCTTTCAGTATTGTGTCTATCCCAACTATTTCCCATGTGTTTCCATTTTTAATCAAAGTAATGAAAATAAAGGCTATTGAAAAGGTAGCATATATGGTACTTAAAGAGCCTAATTGTAACTTTGATTCAAAATCTTGTATGAAATATTGTGATTACTTTGTTCATTTCCTAAATTTCAAAGGTCAATGATTCTTAATAGAACTTGTGAAGTTATAAAATTTATTGTCTTGTCCAAAACCATCCAATGTACTTAATGAAATATCTAAATAAAAATGTAACATTGATTCAATTCTAATTTGCCTTGAGTTGTGATGGACTAGCTGATTTAATTTTACCCGTGCCTTTGTATTCAAACCTATATGGATGAAAATGAAAAATCTCCTTCAAAAGAATTGAGATAAAATGTAAAATCTGAACTATTTCCTCAAAAGGGTGATCTTGGTAACTTTCACCATGAAATTTCCATCCTGGTTGGTAGTGGAACAAGGCCTTAGAAAGGGACCAAAAGTATCTTTATCGGGGTTATAAATACCTACTTGGTAGTAGAGCAATGCCCACACCACTTCCCCCAACCTAAACTGTAAAATATTTTTGCCTAAGTATTTATGATGTTATGAAAATTATTGCATGTGAATGCAAATTAAATGAATTAATCACTTGATCATTTAGTTGGATGGTCTTTGGTTGGATTCTTAGCTTAGTATGTCACTTGTTCCAATTGACTTTAGTGCCTCAAATTATAGTTTGTTATAGGTGATCAATTTCATCTAATGCTTTTTAATCTTGTAAAATCATAGATTCTAGATTATCAAAATACTCAAGAGTATTTCCAAGTAGGAGTCACCATCTATTTTTATTTGCACAACACACCCCATTTTCAAACTAAACATGAGGACCCTCTTTTTACTCTAGGATCTGATCTTATCTTCTTGAGGAGTTCATTAATGGTTGCATATTTAAAATCTCCTTGTAAGTGCATCTTTGCTAGATGTGAATATTTAATCTAAATATACTTCATTGTTTTAGCCAAGCTTAAATAATATTAAATTTTTATCTTAAAAACTTGGCATAGAAATATCATCTAAGACTGTAGTAAGTTAAAATATGAATTTTCATGATTCTACTGAGTCTTGGTCTATTTTTATTCTTTTTTTGTGAAACATATTTTATAGCTTCTTTTTTAGACCATTTGGCGTTGGATTTATGAAAATCATCTAATTATTTTAGAGTTTTCTGCTTCTTTTCTTGACTATTTTGTCCATTTATAATTTTAAATTAAAGATAAATTTAATATAAATTTTCTTTGTATAGATACTCCATTTTTTTTATCACTTCCATGTCAAAGTTATATAATTGAATGGTTTTAAGCAATCTCATCAAGTCTGAAATCATCTGTTCATCTAATATATGCATTTGAACTCACTTTGGGTCATCCCAATGTATGACAAAATGTATTAGATATATTAAATTATCAAGTTATTTGTTCAATTTTCACTTTATTCAATTATCAATTTATCTATTCAATTATCATTTTTAGTCAATTTCTCTATTTAAATCCCTCTTCTTTACTCAATTCAACAATTTTTCCTTCTCTATTCAATCACATTCTCCTTCTCAATTTCAGTCTAATAATCAATTCCTCACATCTTATTAATTAAATAGGTCTTTGAGCTATTTAATTAATTACTCTTTGAATTACTAATTTTCCTCTTATCCCCCCTATAAAACACATCTTCATGTTAAAAGGGAATCCTGAGATCCTAAGAATATACCCTTGTGAGCACATCAATTATTAAAAAATTAGCAATAAAAGGGGATTATTATCCACCCCTCATCTTGGAAACAATATGAAGGTTCCACATTTGATATCCATGTGATTTTTTGGAGAGGATGCTCCACCCTTCATTTTGGAAACAAGATGAAGGGTCCACATTCATTCATATTTGATATGTACAAGGGGCATCCTCCACCCTTCATCTTGGAAACAAGATGAAGGGATTATATTAATCCATCATTTATATTTACAAAGATCATCCTCAACCTTTCATATTGATTGAGATGAAGGACTCACGTCATCGATCCATGTGCTTGATCCATGCAAACTGTTGAGGACTCTTTTTTAACCATTCATCTTGATTTAAAGAGAAAGGGTCCTCCTTGATCAAAATTTGTTATAAATACATATATTTGAAATGTAATTAAACATTCTTAAGATATATGATGAAGTGATATCAAATCATCAAGTCTCTTTGTGTGTCAATCTTCTATTCATTGATCAAATCAACATGATCCATAACTTTAATGAAGGTGTCTAATTACAATTGGAATTGATAAAGACCATAAAAATATACATTTGAGACACATCCCAACAAAGATAAGCTATAATGAAGGTTTTCATTACGCTTGTTTGAATCTCTAAAGCATCGTAGTCTTTTTGTATTTGTTGATCTCATGAGGTCCTAGGTGCGTGTTTTCATATTTTCTATCACTTTGTTTGTGTTCTTAATTTTTTTTTGAAAATATAAAGGATTCACATTCTATTGACATTTATGGTAATCCCAATGGGACTATGCATCTGACACCTTTCATTTGATCATATATACTAATATTGCTTTAAAAAGAATCTCAATATTTTGGCTCTTTTATGTTCATTTTTTAATATTTTGTCTATTTTTGTGTATCAATAAATTCATCCCCAAAAATGATAAAATCATATATGATTTTCTAATAATTTATGAAATCATCTCTGTAAACAATGAAATCATTCTCTTTTCTTTTCTAGTTTATTTTTTTCTATTTTTATGTAGGCCTCCTTACCATTGAAATTGTTTTGTATTTAGAAATTTGTCTTAAATTTCAATGAAATCAACAACATTATTAGTGACTTTGTTATCTATTAGACATACTTTATTTTTTGAGTTTTGATGAAATTTTTCACTTATCGGTGAAATTATTCTAGGTTTAGTTTTCTACTCATTAGCAAATTTCTTTTACTTTCAATGAAATTTTTATTATGTTTAGTGAATTTATCATAACCTTAGAAAAATTGGTCTTATAATCAATGGAATCATCCTTGTAATCGATGAATTCATATTCATTTGGTTTATTTTGTATTTTGTCTATTTTTATGTAGTTTACAAAAAAAATGAAAAGGTCCTACATATTGGTGAAATTATCTTTGTGTGAAAACCCAAGAGTTATAAAACAATTGAAATTGAGCTCCTTAAAGTTCTCAAAACCATTGATTGAAAATTTAAACACTTGTATTGCAAGTTTAACATACTTTTAGTCTAATTTTAAAACTAACCAAGGAAAATTTAATTCACATTAAAAAATTTGGGCTTAATAAAGAACAAACCACAATTGATTTTATGCTCTTAAGAGAATTTTACCTTGCATTCTTTGCTTAGATAGTTGTGTTAATATTTCTTGTTTAGTTGTCTTATTGTGTCCTAAAAGCTTACTTGATGTATGCTCTTCTCTTGCCCATTTATGGGGTCTTGAGAATCATAAATCAAGTAATTCTTTCCTTTTTAAATTTATTTTGGCTTAGCAAAAAGGATTTTATCATCTCTTTTCAAGTTATTTATGGATGCATTGACATGGGGTTTCATCTCCCAACATCATACCAACCTCACTTATCTAGTGTGGTATATAAATTGAGCATACTATCTAATTAGATAGTGGTTAAGTAGTTAAACTAACAATTCAAATAGGTCCTCATGGCATGCACATACTAGACATCACACTTCACTAAGTAGTTGACAAATGAAGTCGTTGTGAAAGGGACAATACTCATCATAACCAACTAGATGGTTTGACACCCAATTTATGGATTATTCTAAATTTCCCATGTAACACAAGGTATTTCAAGACCATTTATTTTTTCCAAATGAAAATTTAGATTAAAAACCTATTTTCCATGGAATTATCACTGATGTAGGGATGCAAAGGTTAACAACTTATAAATATTACCTTTTATGTATGACCCTTTGAGATAAGGGGGGATTAAAAAACCTATAAATAACATAAAATAATTAATTAATTTAAATAATCTTAAAATTTATCCTCTCAAAAGCAAGTTTATATAAAGGAATGATAATTTTCCCTTAAACCTATGTTAGTTTCTAGTGTAAGGCAAGATTGCTTGAGTCTTTCTTTGGTCAAACATTGTCACATTATACTTAAACCAAGATACATTAATCTATCCATGTATTTAGTTAAATTTGTTCCATTCTACCTTATTTTAAATGCATACATTTCATACCCATTTCTTATGTAAAATTGTACTATTGTGTTGTCCACATGAATTCATACCACTTTCCTAATTTACAAGCTTACTCCAAGTCAAATTTATTCAACTCTTGTCATTTCTAAAGATTTTCCTATTGTATTATACTAAAATATGTTTTTATTATCTAAGTGTAGTCCAAATATTGGTTTCAATATGCCTTGTTACACTTGAAGTGGTATGGCCTACCACTTATGATGATGATTGGATCGAAAATCAAACCAATCCCTTTGTGAAAGACCAATATGAGAAAAAATTGTATGAGGATGATTATCCTTGGGATCAAGAGGGTATGGAAGTTCATCAATTACAATACAAATAAGAGACACCTCTTTATGATGCACCTCAAACCCATTTTAACACCAATTATACGTCAATAGAGAAAAATATTGTACATTTACTAGAGATGGGAACCAAAGTCCCTCAAGATTTATCTATAGAGAGTATATGTATTGAATAAATAAAAAAAACTATACCCAATAATGTAATAATTATGGAGAGGATTGATAATATACATTATTCTTACTATATGCCCAAAAAGGTTTCATTGAAAAATCTAGAAACATCGAGAAAAGGGAAGGAATTACTTGAATTTGTACCCAAAATGTCACCCATTATTGTCACTAAAATATAACAAGTTGAGAAAGAAATTAATTCCATTCGTTCATTAATACTCAATCCAATTGTTGATTCAATTGAACATCAATAAAAATATCCCATAGTTGATTGACTTCCTCTTGTCAAAACATCCATGGCTCTTAAACAAAAAGGTACTTGTAGAATCTTCAAAACCTATTATATAATAACTTCAAACATTTCCAAATCCACATCAAGCACCCCACAAGCCCATTCTTATGAAGTCACTTGATCAAATTCCTTCACAACAATTTCAAAATTTAGGTCATTCCCAATAAGGTCCCATTAAACCACAAACTATTCCATCAAGTTCATAATTTACCCAAAGGTCCCTCTAATGTTTTTCAAGTCTTATCCAATACACAATAATATGTTCCAACTAATCAATAGTAGTTCCTATGATAAAATCAATCACTTCTTCTACTATAATAATGTATTTCCATTCTATCTTTTAATTGTAATCCATACCAAGTTTCTCTCACTCAATTTAATCATGTATATAGAATGGATAATTCTAACTCACTAGGACAAAATATTGATTCAAATCCTATGAATCCATAATACCATTCTTAGTCCTATAATCTTCCATCCACTTCCCAAAATACACTCCTCACTTAGGAATTACAATCAATCAAAGATAACATATTAGAATTATAGGACAGTAATCAAAACAAAAAAGACAAGATGGATCATATATGTTCATATCCATTTGATTTCAATATTTTCTATATACCTTTGTCATATCACTTTGATATTCTAAATTTTGATAAATATAAAGGAATAAGAGATCCAAAAGAGCATATAAGCTTTTTCTATGTGGCCTGCCAAGTGGTTAGTTATGATAGAAACATCCTAATTCATTTGTTCTCATAGAGTTTGGTTGGGCATATATTAGAGTGGTTTACACATATTACAAAGAATTATGTTCCAGCTTTTGATGACTCGTCAGATAATTTTTTCAAACAATTTTCATATAATATGGAACATGATTTTATTATGGTGGATTTATGTGCTATCAAGCAAAAGGGAGGTGAAAGTTTTGTTTCCTATCTTCAAAGATAGTGTGATTTAGATATTATATGTACACATACACTACCAGGTTTTGACTTGACCAATATCTTCATGAAAAATATGAATTCTAAGCTTGTACTCAATCTCAAATTAGAAAGTCCAATCAACTTTGATGATGTTATTACAAAAGGGGTTCAAAGAGAGAGAGAGAGAGAGCACTGATAGATAAAATATTGACTAAAATATATTCCTCAAATCAATCTCAAGTTCAATCTTCCAATCACAATCATAATTAAAATCAAAACCAACATCAAAATCAAAACCAAGATTCAATGGCCAATCTAAAAAATGTGGTAAACAAGCCAAAAACTTTCAACTACAACAAAAATATGGTCGGTAATGGTGTTACAGAGGCATGACATGTTAAAATAGTTCAAGCACCAACCATACAGAAGATAGGTCAACAAAAACCACTTACATTGCAAAAGTAGCCTCATATGAGAGGATAGTTTAATAAACACCAATTTTACAAGTTAGGATAACCTATTGAGATTGTGTTGTATAAACTTATGGATAAAAACATGATTATATGGCCGAAAACTAAGCCTTTTGATGAATCTCAACCTAAACCAGAATGATATAGGAATAATGATATTGTGAATATCATATAATTAAAGGGCATGCCATTCATAGGTGCGTGCAAATTTGACATATTATAGAATATTTACTTGACATAGGAGAAATATATTTAAATAATAGATCATATTAGAACATTGTTTAAGATATGGTAATATACAAAAATCCATTCCCACAACATAATTTAAAACTGAGTAATGATTATCAAATGGTCTTAATCAAAATTAGGGGTCTCAGGTCAACAATGTTGGCTACCATGCCACTCCCTATGATTAAAATATAGTGGGCCATGTCATGAAACATCATGTTGCAACCATTACCATAAATCCTCATGCTCATTTTGATAATTATCAACAAGTAAATCCCTCCATTATAGGATTAAGTCCATCTATCATATAAGCTCTTTCATCTTATAGTTTCTATCCTTGAGTCATTATTCTAGGACCTATCTATTTATCCTCACATTTTGTAATTTCTATCCCTACTCAATATTATGCTGTTACAACTCAAGGTTCAAGGATTACCATTTAGGGCATGGTTATAATCCACCTTCTAGTTCTCATCCTATTCAAAATCAGTCTAAATCAAAGTATGTACCTCCTTTCAAAAATAAATATGATATTGTGGATTAATTTATTAAGATGCCAACATAAATTTCCATTTTGGATCTATTATTTACTTTTCAGATACACAAGGATGTCCTATATAAAATTTTGAACTCAATCTCAAGTGCCTAACAATATTGCATTAGATAAATTTCAAGAATTAGTGAGACATTTATCTCCTAGTCCATAATTTACATTTGATCAAAATGATATATCATCCCTTGGGGATTTTCACACTAATTCTCTATACATTGAGGTTACAATTACCAATCACAAGATTTACAGAGTACTAATAGATAATTGATCAGATCTTAACATTATTCCACTAAAACTAGTTATACGACTAGGATATACTTTAGTGGATTTAAAGAATGATACCATTACCATCAAGGGATATGATAATGTAGAGTGATAATTTGTAGGAACCATTTCCTTGCATATTTATGCTAGATATATAATCCACAACACCCTCTATCATGTAATTAATACTAATCTAACATATAATCTCCTTCTTAGTCATCAGTGGATTCATGAGATGCATGTAGTGATTTATATTGCATCAATTCATTAAGTTTCCTCATGATGGAATTTAGGTGAATATTCCTATATATTTACAACTATATCAATATTACAAACATATCGAAGTAGAATGTCACCGATATACTTATTATCCTAGTATTATCACTCCCATTAAAAAGGATAAATAAAGAATATCTGAGCCACCACCATATAATTATGTCAATATTAACACCCTAAATATTCTTCCACAACACCTTTTAATTCACTGAATACCTCTCATTTTAACATTCATGACAAAAGTCTAGGCATGTATAAAATGGAAGATGATTTTCGTGGCCAAACTACCGAGATCATTAAAGTCCTATGGTTGGCCCAAGATGGAATGGAAAAATAAAGGTAGATCATCTTCTCTTGTGACACCTCTCCTATTTATTTTAGGAAAGAGTTTTATTTAAGAAGATTTGAATCCAAAATATGAGTCATGGTTATACAATGAGTATCTAACTCCTTGTTTCTAGAGTAAAAAATACCTTGTTCTTAATAAAATTATGCCTAATAATGCTTATAAAAGTAAGTGAATGGGGGCCAAAGAGAAAAGATCAAGGTTTATTAGAGCCTATTATTCTAGTGAAACATTCAAATAAACAAGGTTAAGGATACAAACCACCCAGGGTAGTCCCCAAACATCTTGAAAGTGATTTAACATGTGCACTTAATGGTAATGTTCCTAACAATGACATAGAGTCCTACTTAGTATATATGATGAGCTTGCTAATATTAACCTATTTTATTCCTTCTCTTTTATTAAAATTTCTAATATTTATATAATTCCCCTCACCCTTCAATATCCTAAACTTTTTGATTAGAACCAACAAGATGACACTGATATCACTCTTGATGAATTCAAAAATGAAGAAGCAATATCAGGGTTCTTGGGTTTGAGAGAAAGTTTACTGATAGGTGACCACAAATAGGGATTTGTCTTCACTTTGGATCATAAAGCTTGATTTATAGAGTACATTAAATTCTTAAGTCAAAATAAATGTGATACATCAAGATCTTTAAGTGAAAACCCTTCTAAGGCACTTTTACATTAAGGGAAAATAAGAAAAATACATGTCCTTTAGTGAAAACCTATTTTAGGCACCATTGAATGAGGAAGTTCACACTTCCTCATTAGAAGCCTAGGAGTCCACAAGTCCCCATATATCATACAATGTTTAGAACAACCCTGAATATCATGATGAATTTGAGTGAATGGTTCTAGAGAATCCCTAGTTGGTAGCTCATTGACCATTACCTAAAGGAAATGATTATGATTATTCCTACATGGGTCCATATGAAAGTTCAATTTATAAGTTTGATGATCAATTAACTTATTTTCCTCTTATTTTGGATGATGGTTTCACCCTCATGGTAAAAGACACAATAGAGGTCAACATTGGTATATCTGATGATCTGAAGATAATAAATCTTGGTGTGTCCCTCACTACAAAGGACATGAATTACTCATTTACCTTCTCATGAAGTTCATTTATATATTTACTTAGGCTTATTAATATATACTAAATCTAGATCCATCATTAGTTGTTCATCACTTGGTCATGCATCCATATACCAAGATGATTAAGCATAAATTATGCAATATGCATCCACAAATTGTTATCCTAGTCAAAGTTGAGCTATAAAAATTACTGCCAGTAGGTTTGACCAACCCATTCAATATGTAAATTGGATTTCTAACTTTATTCTTGTTAGTAATAAACCAGTCAAAATTTACATCTATATATATTTCATAGATTAAAAAATCTTGTCCTCAATATGATTTTTCACTACTAAATATAAATATTATTGTGGATTCAACAATAGGTTACAAAATGCTCTCTCTCATGGATGGATTTTTAAGATATAATCAGATTAAAATTTATCCAAAGGATCAGGTCAAAATAAAATTTACAACCCCTTAGACTAGATTTTGTTATCAAGTCATGCCATTTGTCTTGAAAAATGTAGGGGCTACTTATCAATGAGTAATGATCATAATCTTTCATGCTTTCATGCATGATATTATGGAAGACTATGTTGATGATGTCTTAGGCAAATAAAAAACTTGTGTAGAGCATCCAATAGTGTTATGCAGAATATTTGAATGACTCTATGAGTATAAAGTGCATATCAACCCTAATAAATGTGTTTTTTGGGTTACATCTAAAAAATTATTGGGCTTCATTATCTCTTGTAGAGGTATTTAATTCAACCCATATAAAGTTCAAGAAATTAGTGAAAAGCCATCTCCTTCCAATCTAAAACAACTATGCAATCTACAAAGAAAGCTATAGGCTATTAGATGATTCATCTCTTAACTTGATGATCATTGCCATCTACTCACTCATATACTAAAGAAAGGTATTACATTTCAATGGAATGAATAATGTCAAGAGGATTTTTATCAACTAATGTAGTATCTAGCTAATCCTCCTATAATTGTCACACCTATGCCAAGAAAGACTTTCTTACTATACCTTTCTACAACTAACAATGCCTTGGGGGTAGTCCTTGATTAACATGATGACAATGGGAAAGAGTGAGTTGTCTATTACCTAAGCATAAAATTAGTGTCTTTTGAATAAAATTACAGCCCAATTGAGAAAATATGCCTTGCATTAGTCTTTGCTTCTCAAAAGTTTAGACACTACATGTTGAATAACAAGACACTATTGATTTCTAAAGTGGATCCATTGAAGTACTTATTGGATAAAATAGCTCTGACATGTTGAATACAAAAATGGGTCATGCTACTAAGTGAATTTTATATTGAGTACACACATCAAAAAAAAATTAAAGGACAAGTGCTCACTGATCAACTTGTTGAGGCACCTATAAAAGATTATGTTCCTATAAAAATATAATTTTATGATGAGCCTATTATGAATCTAACAAAAGATAGAGAATAGAAGCTCTATTTTTATGGTTCTTTCACATCACATGGTTTAGGAACATGATTATTTTTCGTCACGCCATAGGGCATTCTTATTCCTAAAGCTTTTTGCATTGGTTTTCCATGCACAAACAATATTATTGAATATGAAGATTTGATTGTTGTACTTTTTCTTAATGTGCAATGGGATATTCAACATTTAAATTTATATGGTGATTCTTAGCTTAATATCAATCAGGGCACTCATCAATATCAAACAAAGAATGAAAATATTGTGATTTATAAAACTATGGAAGATGCTCTCAAAGTCAATTTTGAAATCATTTACTTTGAGTAGATATTGAGATCCAATAATAAATTAGTTGATGCTATAGATACTATTAGTTCAATGATTGCACTTTCTTATTCTATTCTAGAATATGAGTTTCTCATCAAGAATATTCTTGTTTCAACTTAAAACTATTCACATTCAGAGAGGATATGTGTCATTGCTAGTCCTAATTCCCCTTGGTACCATGACATCTTCTCTTATATCCATGATCATGTCCTTACACCTAACCTATCCTAGAACCAAATGAAATCATTTATCTAAAATACTTATTGATACACTATAATTAGAAGCTCATTATATTGTAGAGGCTATGATATAACTCTACTTCAATTTTTAAATATAAGACAATATGAATAAGCACTTAGAGAATTACACAAAGGGATTTATGGGACCCACACTAGTAGTATGATCCTAGCAAATAAGATCCTCCATACTGGTTACTATTGGCCTACAATTGAAGCATATGCATATGCATATGTTAATAAATGTATACCACATCAAAAATAAGGTGATTTAATTCATGTTACAACACATGAACTACAACCAGTCATAAATCCTTGCCATTTTCAACACGGGGACTCAATTTCATTGTTAAGATTAACCCTAATTCTTCTGATGGCCATAAGCACATTCTTACTGTAACTAAGTATTTCACAAAGTGGGTAGAGGCAATCCATATTAATTATATTACCAATAAATAGATTTAAAAATTCATTCAGAATCATATCATTTGCCTTTATGACATCCATTCCAACATCATTTATGATAATGGTATGCCCTTTAAAAATAAGGACATCATTGCTTTGCATTTTGAGTTCCACATCAATCATAAGTTTTCCACTCCATATTACCCTCAAGGCAATGTCCAGGTAGAAGCTTAAATAAGACATTGATAAAAATAATTAAAAAGACTATTAATAAAATTGGTCATGATTGGCACATGAAAATATTCTCATCCTTATGGGAATATTATATTAATGTTTGTACTCCTACTGGTACAACTCTTTATTCCCTTGTCTATGGTTATGAAGCCATATTGCCTGTTGAGATCGAGTTAACCTCATTATGAATTTAACTACAAGATATCATTGATGAAGATGAATACCAAGTGGGAAAACTAGTAGAGCTTAAACTTTTGGATGAAAAATGATTACCCTCCCTTAATCACCTAAAGTCTTATTAGAATCAGCTATGCTAGGGCTATAATAAGAGGATTATTTATCTAAAGTTTGAGCTTGGGGATATTATGCTCAAGGAGAATTGAAATAATACTAATGTTGATTGGGAAAATAAAGATAAGTTCAAATTAAATTGGTTAGGCCCCTTTTTTGTTATAGCTAAATATGGGTTTGGTGCTTACAAATTGGCTATTGAAGATGGTGATGAATTTGATGAGACAATGAATATTATGCATCTTAAGTGCTTTAATGCTTAAGGTTGTCACACTTTGGTCTCTAAATGTTCCTTCTTGGGGGAATTTTTGTTTTTTTATCTTTCCCTATTCCTTTTCACCCATGCTTGCGGCCTTTCTAGCACTCTTCCTCACCTTTTGTCCTATTACCACCTAGATTTAATTATAAATGTGGTTCAAAAAATGAGTCAAACTAGTATTTAGTATCAGTAAAGGTCAAAAGTGCAATATGGTTTTTATGTTAGACTCTCTTTTTTATAAAAATGTTTTAATTATGTAAAGTTTTAATTTATTGACTTGTAAGACTTGTATTGCTCCCTTGAGGCCTAGGCAATTCCTATTCACATTCCACCATACAACCCATTCACACTGAGGTTCATTATTACAAGGAAGAAGTTATATCCTATTATCCATTGATATTGAGTGGTATCCACATAATTATTCATGTCTAATCACCCTCTTGTTCATGTCTCCTATCCATATTGATAAGTCACATCCATGATTACCTTTCCCTTTGCTAGGTGTTTTTAGATTTGTCATTTATTATTTCTTGTTTGTATATTCATTGGCCATAATACCCTTGTTTATATCCTATTCCAAAAATCCTTAAGTAGTTTAAATATTCCAAAAATCCTAAAAAAATTAAATATCCCAAAAACCCTAAACATTCAAAAGTACATAAAATCCTAAACATTAGTGGTTTTTTCTCACAAACTACCTATCTCTAGTATGCTGTAATTGATTGTTGTAATCTTGTTGTTCAACTTGGATTTATAGTTGCTAGTATTTAGGTGGCACATCTTGATATATTTCATTGGTCATTTTCATCTCCTCATAAAAATGATATTTATAAAAATTGGGACAAAATATTCCATGCTCTTACCATTTTATAAGTTCATATTCCACACTCTCACCATTTTGCAAGTTAAATTTCATGATCTCGCTATTTTACGATATTAACCATTCTATCTCAAATTGTTCATGTTCTTGTCCTTGATCATACCTATCATTTTTTATGCTCAATTTTTGGTTGAAATATAATGGATTGAGGTCCAATTGGGCTATGTAGGTAGTGCTCAATTTTTTGAGGTCAACTCAACCATGCTTTGTCCCATGATCTTGATGTTTTATGAGCATATCTCTTTTCATTTTGGAAAGCTTGTTCCTTATACACTCTCTCTATTTTGTGAGTCGCCATTCCTATTTTTACTCTATAATCTAACTTCTTAACTTGTCATCAATTTTATTCAATCCCAAATCCTTGGGAGAATTACATTTGGCCTAAATTCCTTATTAGATCTAATGTCCATGAGACTATATAGGAAACATCCACTTACTTAGGGAATTTAAAGTCAACTTAGACACCCCTTCCTTATTATTCTATTCCCCCTTTGATAATGATTTTTTTGTCATACCCTTAGCCTTGAAGAGTAATGCTTTATTGTCACACATACTAAATTTCTGAATGGAATATTTACTTGCTTTCATTTGTGTGTTTCTGAATGGAATGTTCAATGATTTCTCAGGTGACTTAGCTTGTTACATTTTTCTTCCAGCATAAATCTAGATGTCTTAATCAATGTGTTTGTACATGAGTGAATGTATTCGATCTTGATTTTACTAATTGTTTGTTTACATATTGATGCATTATTTTTTTATTCAGTTACCTTAATTTAGTATATTACATTTACCACTTAAGTCTTGATTATTCATGTCTTGATTTTGAGTTATGAACAATTATATCTAAAATAGAAAAGTGAATTATGTTGTACATTTAAAGCTAGATGTTGCACATCTTGTTTTAAGTTGTATACATTTGCATTTTGAATTCAAAATATTACACATTTTGACAAATGAGTGTTGTTATGATCCTCTTTAGATTATGATGCATATTGTCATGTGCAATATAAAATCATGTTTCAAAATGGTTCACATATCAATGCCATCAATCAAGTACATCTATATCTATATGATAAAATCATCTAGACTAACAAACGTCATGATCATAAAGTCTATCTATCATATCAAATAATATAAATAGGAGCATATATAACATCCAGATCATAGAAAATCATGTCTAATCTATGAATGTGACATAATAAAATGAAATGAAACATCATAAGAGATAAAAAATAATATCTTAAATCTCATATATATCAAAGTGATCAATGTCCATATACATCAAATATGGCATATACATAAAAAAGGAGAGTATAAGTACATCATGTATTCATCAAGTACATTTCATAGATCAAAATACAAGTAAAATGTCTCCAGTATAGTCAAATTTGACTATGACTATATCTCATGTATCTATCTCTTTGATCCACCTATTAAGATATCTCTCCTCTCCCATATAGTGGTGGAAATGGTGGTGTTAGAGGAATCATGGTAAATGATCGCTATGTAGGTTATGCCACTGATTTGGCTGAAGCAAAAGACCTACGTGATTGGGATGATCTAGAGGATGACTATTGATGTGCCCTATTCTAAGAATTTAGGACCCCTAATTGCCTCAGGTACTACTGTCTCATATAATTTCCTATAATATGCAACCTCATCCTTAGCTTGAATGCTCTTATCATAAATGGATATCATGTCTCTCTAGCCTCATCCCACTCAAGCTATAATTTGGCCATAGTTGCTTGTAACATATCCCTCTCATCTCATGCTAAGTCCCACTCTAATAGAGTTGTATCTCTTTATGATACCACTTGGTCATGTCCCTATACCATAGATTACCTCTCTAATCTAACTACATCTCTCTCTAATCTCAAGGTGTCCCTCTTAGTAGTCAATTATATCTAAATCTGGTGTATCTTATATATCTTTGCACCTAATCTAGACATCTTTATCTGATACACAAAAATATACACATGTATAGAGGATAAATACTAAGATTGATAGTCTAAATATTCCTATAATCCTACATTCTTAGTATCTTTGGCACTGATCTCCTATCTCAACCTATCAATGAGTGCCTAAGTCTCTATTGATACAGAAGGTCTAGAATAATTTGCCTTTTCAGCATCCATTATTGACTATTTACCTTGAGAAAACTCTATCCTATCTACTTACATCATATCCTCATTTTTATCAATATCCACCTTCTTCTCTACATACTCAATATTTACATCATCTCCCTCTTCCATCTCAATGTCCTCTAGCTCATCATATCCCTCTTCCTCTTCATCCTTCTCCACTCTCCTCTCCACTAATCTAGTTATGAGAACTCTTGGAGCCTATGGATCCTTCCCATCTTATAGAATGGCCAGTCTCAATGGGTGATGTTGAGTCCACCATGCCACATAAGCCTTTATCACTCTTGCATTAGTTGTCTCACTTATGTATACCTAGCCAACCTAGGATACTAATCCAAAGCTCATTTTGGCCTCCACTCAGTTTGGGGTTAGTCCCCACTATCTCCTCTCTCTTAGTGCCTGTGAAAACCTATGTGGCGCTTGTGGCACATCCTATTGTAGACCGAATTAATGAAACACCCTATCTAGTATATACCACACAATGGTATAATATTATTAACCCATAATGTAACAAGGATTAGTCATGTAATCATGTACTCAATGTTAGGATCTTAGAGTACAATTGATTACTTTTGTATAAGCAACTAAACACAGAATTGAAACTAGAAGTAATAAGTAACTAAAAATTAGAAATAACAAATAATAGGAGATACAAGAAACAACCAATCTATATTAAACTCTTCCAAAAGGAAATACAATGAAGAAATCTCTCTCTCCTCACACCTCGCAGATGTACAGTAATTCTCCCTCAAGAGTTCTCTCTCTCTCTCTCTCAATCAATTACAATCAATTCAATTACTAAATTATTCTCAATGCTATGAGGATATAACCCTACTATATAGAATACTACAACACTAGGGTTCATGAGCCATGCATTCAACACCCTTAGATCCACCTCTTAAATCAAAGGCTCAAATCTGTTCAGCTAAAAATAACAATTTTAGAAACGTCCAAAAGTCGGTGTCAGTCTAAAGATGACTGATGCCAGTCAACCCCTAACCGATGCCAGTCGAGCCCTAACTGATGTCAGTTGGTTCTAACCAATTCCAGTTACTGTGTAAGCCCAACAAACTCCACATTAGCTCATTAGTGAAGATTTTAGCTCCACAACTCAATAATCTCCCACTTGGAGATAAATAGCTGCACCTGTACCTGTACAACAACATCCTCTAAACATCTCTGGCTTGTTTCTCCCTCTTCAAGTTCAATCTTGAAGACCAACAAAAGTTGAATGAAGATTCAACTTCTCCTTTGTTATCAGCTTTGTTAACATATCAGTAGGGTTCTTATCTATATAGATATTTTATAGCTTCAACTATCCATCCTCTAATACCTATCTAATGAAGTGGTACCTAAGCTGTATATGTTTGGTTCTTGAATGAAAGGCTGAATTCTTTGCCAAATGAATTGAACTTTGACTATCACTGTACAATCTACAACTCTCTTGCTCCTTTCCCAAATCTTCCATGAACCGAGTCATCCAAATCATTTCCTTGCTAGCCTTTGTGACTGCAATGTATTTTGCCTCTATAGTAGACAAGGCAACAACCTTCTGCAACTTTGAAATCTAGTTAACCGCCATTCCACCAATAGTGAACACATATCCTATGGTGCTTCTCCTACCATCCAAGTCACCTGCCATATCCGAATCTACATGCCCATGTAGAGAAGTGTTTGACCCTCTATAGCATAAATGCCTACTGCTAGTCCCTCTTAGATTCTGAGAATCCACTGAACTGCTTTCCAGTGTTCCTTTCCTGGATTGGCCATAAACTTGCTGACAACTCCCACTGCTTGGGCAATATCTAGTCTAGTACATACCATTACGTACATCAAGCTCCCAACTACTGAAGCATATGGAACTCTACTCATGTACTCAACCTCATCATGTGATTTAGGACACTGCTCTTTGCTCAACTTGAAGTGTCCAACCATAGGTGTGCTTACTGGTTTTGCATCCTACATATTGAACCTCTCCAACACCTTATTCACATAATCCTCTTGAGACAAAATCAAACTATGATTTTTCCTGTCTCTCTTAATACTCATGACAAGGATTTTATTTTCTGCTCCTAAATCCTTCATGGCCAATGTGTGAGCTAATTTTACCTTAAGCTCAGTAATTTCTTGCATGTGTGAACCTACAACAAGCATATCATCTACATATAGTAACAGGATAATATAACTACCATTATCCAATCTATTAAAATAAACATAATGGTTAGATTGACATTTACTAAAGCCATGCTCTGTCATAAACTTGTCAAACCTCAAATACCATTGTCTTGGAGCTTGCTTAAGACCATATAAGATTTTCTTCAACCTGCACACAAGTTTCTCCTTACCTTTGACCTTAAAACCTTCTGGCTGATCCATATATATCTCTTCATCCAAATCTCCATGAAGAAATGTTGTCTTAACATCAAGCTGCTCAAGATGCAAATCCTCAATAACAACTAAAGACAATACAGTCCAAATAGAAGTTATCTTTACTATAGGAGAAAAATTTTCATCAAAATCAATACCTAGTTTCTGTGCAAATCCCTTTACTACCAACCTGGCCTTATGTCTCATTTGTCCATTCTCTCCTTCCTTTAACCTATATACCCATTTGTTTTTCAGTGCATTCTTTTTGACTAACAACTCAACCAAATCCCACGTATGGTTCTCTTCCAAGGAATCAATTTCCTCATTCATGCCATGCTCCCACTGTTTCCTGGATTCTACCTACATTGCCTCATCAAAACTTTTTGGTTCTCCACCATCAGTGAGCAATAAGTAGTATAAATAAGGGGAATAATGAATTGGAGGTTTACTTACCCTTTTAGACCTCCTTATGGGTGTTTAAGACTCATTTATAGCTTGCTATCTGCCCAAATTTTCTTCTGACAGTGACCGATCTCGGTCATCTCTGATCGATGTCGGTCTACACCCAACCAATGTTGATTCCTCCTATTTGACGTCAGTTTCCACCTGATCGATGTCGATCTCCACTTGACCGACGTCGGTCTCTATGTTTTTTTGTGAGTGATGATTTTTACCCGTGAGCTCATTTTGGATCATAACCTCTTCCAAATCAAGATTGCCCAGCTCAGAATTATTCAGCCTCTTGAGCTAATCACTGTACATCACCTTCTCATTGAAAACTACATCACAGCTTCTAATAATTTTGTTAGTTTCTAAATTCCACAACCAAAATCTGAAATCTCTAAAACCATAACCAATGAAAGTGCACTGCATAGATTTAGCATCCAACTTCTTTCTATTTTCTTTATCAATGTGCACAAAAGCTTCAGAACCAAAAACTCTGAGAAATGAAATATCTACCTTTTTACTTGTCCAAGCCTCTTCTAGAATTCCACCATCTAGTGTAGTAGAAGGTTCTCTGTTAATTAGGTAAACTACAGTATTTATAGCTTTTGCCCAAAACTGTAAGGACAAACTAGCATGCAACCTCATACTCTGTGCACGCTCCATTATTGTTCTATTCATCTTTTCAGCAACTCCATTTTGCTGAGGTGTCCTTGGAACCATCCTTTCCTTGCGTATTCCACTCATAGAACATTAACTGTTGAATTTATTGCTGCAGTATTCACCACCATTGTTAGATCTAAGGCACTTCAATCTCAAACTTGTTTCATTCTCAACCAAAGCTTTCCATTTCTTAAATGTGTCAAAAACATTAGATTTCCTCTTTATGCAATAAACCCATACCTTAGATTTCCTTGTAGCATCATCAATGAAAGAAACATAATACTGTGATCCTCCAATATAAGTTACCTGAGCTGGTCCTATCTAGTTTCATTAGAATAGATGAAAGTTGCTTGGAAAATGTATTTAGTGAAAATAGATAGGATTCACATTTTATTGACACACTTTGGTTCATCTTTTACCTTATTTAGTTTCATTAGAATAGATGAAATTTGCTTGGAAAATGTATTTAGTTTCATTCAAAAAATATTCTTGTCACCAAGTCTTTGTGTCTTTTACATGTGCATTTAAAATAGACTTAGCCATTTGCGTTTAAAATTAAAGTTGTTGACTCAACCTTTGCTTATTTTGCACATAGGTGCCTAAATAAATCCCAATGCCACATGGAAATTTACCATGGATATAGATGACCCAAGCCTATTTGAAAAGTATTTTATCACTTATTTGATTATGCAAAGTGATCCAGAGCCATGAGGCATTTTTCCACCTCTTCAGATACTTAGCCAATTCTTTAAAGAGTTACCTGGAGCCACATGGAATTTTTTCATTGCTCCATGAGACTTAATCAATTTTTTTTGATTTATCAGATCCTCATCAAAAAATATCCATTTGAGTGAGTTCATGGGATGCTACCAATTTTTAATATCCTAGTGGCCCACTGATCCTGACTAAAACCATACAATGCAAAGCCTCTAGACAAGCAAATTAGCTGGATATTACCATGTGGTATCATCTCAATGACTTACTAACCCAAAAATATCTATATAAAGTAGTTAAACCTAAGTAAGTGGGTGAGTGGGATGATACCACATGGTGAAATCACACTACTCCATAGTCTAGGGGTGATATGTGCAATTCAATAATGTGTTAGAGCTCTAGGTGAGTGAGATGATGCCACATGGTGAAATCCTACTTCACCATGATATAAATAATCTACATACATAAAATCCCTCATTTTGAGTAGTGGAAGAGTGAGAAGAGGCCACAAGTTAATGAACCTTCAAGTAAAGGACATTATATTAGTGCATCTATATAGACATAAACTTAAACTTGATGGACTATTTGGCCCTCAAGATTGTGAAAAGTCAAGATTAGAATATGCATTCAATCTGTTGGCCATAATTAATTATAGGATGGAATTGAATAGAAAAGTGTTGAGAGAAATGATGCAAATAATTAATAAGGTGAAAATCCAAGGATGAAACATGCACATTTCAATCAAGTGAATAATAAAATACAAATGTCTATCGTAAAGAGGCATGATTTTAGCTATGCAGGACAGGGGGTTAGCTATCCCAATGCAATCTCAATTGCATTCTCTTATATGCATTCATTCCTAGTTCAATCAAACATGGTCCCTAACATTTTTATGATGGAATTAAGTGAGAATTTGTTCCCAATTTATATCAATTAGACCCTCTACATTGAATGTTTGTAACTGCCCCATTAGTGGGAATATTTAAATTTGAGTTCAAACTCCTTAGGCCTACATGCCTATATAATATTAGTTCTTATGTTGTAATAAGTGATAGCTCCCTTATAATATAATATATTAGTTGATAAAAATTGGCTAATTCCCCCTAATTAAGCAGACTTGTCATTCATTTCATATGTTTTTTCCTATTTTCTAGATTAGATTTTTGAGTTGAGGCTATTTAGAAGCCATGTTTATAAGTCACATGAGCATCTGATGAATCCCAATTGATCCCTTTAATATATATATATATATATATATATATATATATATATATATATATATATATATATATTTGAAAGCTTGATCATTTGATAAGCTTGGTATGCAATTGCATATGGTGACTCTTTTTTCTTCATTGTCTTTGTTACTTCATACCACAAACTTTTTCACCATCCTTAGTTGGAGTTGTGCTAGGTCTGGCTCAACTAAGGGCTGGTATATCCAATGTTTTGTGTACTTAATATAATTAGGCTAGTATTCATTAGAAATTGATCTCTTTTTCTATTTTATCCCTACCTTTCCTTCTTTTTATCTTTTTTATTATTAATTTGTTACATTAGATTAGTTTAGATTCTAAGTTGCAACCTGAATCTAATGTTTATCTTGATTACATGCTATATTACATGATTACATGCTATTGTCTGTTTCTAATTACATATTGTTAAATCCATGTAGTAGACATATATATTTGAATTAGTTGTTTATTCATTTCTAAATAAATATGATGATTTTATAGTAATTAGATCTTAATTTAAATGTATATTGAACTATTTGAAATATTCCAACAACTAGTAAAGGCCCCTTGAAATGGAATGGTCATAGTGAGCCACTAAGTGAAGACTAGTATGCCTAGACTAGGTAAAAGAGACCTTGGAGAGGGAATATCTTAGGATTTCCCTCCTTTTAGGAGGTTTGAGTGCATCAAAAACACATCTCTCATGGTTGTTTTTCCATTTTTATCAAAGGAATGATCAACACATCAAAATTAATTTTATTCATCATACTAACTTTATCCCTCATCCCATCAAACATTTTAATAAAATAATAATGTCATTTTAATCCCATTTAGTCTCTAATAAAACCCTCACATTCTTAAGTAATTTAAAATTCCCTACCACCTACCCCGATTAGCCTTTCCTAAAAATCCACCTACTAATTATTTTATAATCATTGACTAGCCTAATCGACTCTAGAAAATTCTAAAGACTTCCTAAGTTCCACACCTTCTTCTCTAAAATACTCAATGGAATTTTTTATTCTTTGGAAATTACTCCACCCTTGATATTTCATCCTCCATCAATGAAATATAACCCTCAATTCCTCCATCAACCTACTATAAATTCACCTTCATTATTCATGCAAATATATTAACTTCAAGACCAAATATTATACTATCATCCTCTCAAAAAATTAGTCATCCATATCCAACATGCTATCCAAGTCTTAATTCACAAAGCAATCCTACATTCAAACATCTAAGGAATAATATAATTTATCATTTGGGGCACACCATCTACATTTTGGAGTTAAATTAGATTGCATATTGAAGGTATAATTACATATTTTCATTGTTTTTTGATTTCCTTTCTATCTACCTTGCCCAATCAAAGGTTTTTATATGAATTTTATTAGTTTTTAGTGATTTTGATTGAAATCCATTATTGCTTGATTTACTTGATTCATATTATAATTCATTGAATGACAATAGATTATTTATTTTCATATGTAGCTTATTTCATGGCAAGTAGATATGATATTTACATATTTAAACAAAACACTAATTTTCATAAGGTATTTGAGTGTGATATATAATATACATTTACATGGTTATTTTTTGTTGGGATTCCCTCATTACCCAATAGCCTTGGTATTTTAGGGGAATATTTTCATTCTCTGTGAACACTTAAACATGTTGTATATATCCAAAACCTTTCTACCATGTCAAGCTATATACTATACAAAATGTTTTGATAATCACTCATACTTTCTAATATTTTACACCAAAATGCTATTTATTAACAATGACATGGATACATATGGTTCATATAGACTATTATTGTTTAATATATGATTATTTATTAATTTAATACATGGTTTAGATGTTAAATATAGATTTTACATGATAAAATAGTCTTTCACACTTGAAAAATATCACCCAAGGTTCTACCTTTTAGTTCTTAACTTTCTTCCTATCAAAAGGCTCATGATATCCATCTCACTATGCCTGAATGCTTATATTATGGTATGAAATTGATATTATGATTACTTAAATAACATATATTTTATAATATGCTTAAACCTTGATATATATCCTTTATTTTTAGTTACATATTTTCAACATTTCTCTATTCTCTAAGACACTAACGTTTAGACCTTGACACTAGTATCCCAAATCAACTACTAGTGTCCATACCCTCTAAAGGAATTTTTTTGAAAATACTTAAACATGTATGGGTCAGATTATTTGTATTAATTAAAACTATATAATATTATTTTAAAAAGGTGTGGTATAAATACAAAACAAATCCCACTCATTAGTGACGTAAAAATTTACCAATCAAACTGATGCAAAGCATCATAATGTGATATGAGGTGTTAGTGTATTAAAGAGTTTAATTTGACCATTTATGGTCTTGTTAAGGTATGAAAGGTATTATAAGGACCATTAAGTGGTGTTAAGTCATTTATAGTCTTTGATTTTGTGTGTTTATAAGACTTTTGAGTTTTCCCACCAAAATCCCAAGGTTAAAAATTTGAATTCTTAACTAGGCCTTGTGAGGGGTTTTTGAGTCTTGTGTGAAATATAATTTTAGTGAATGTTGGTAAAATGATACTATAAGGTAATAGGAAGGAGTATTAGAGGTATTATTACATAATTCATAATAAAAATATCAATGTAAGGAAGAACAAGAAAGTTATAACTACCATGTGCATGGAGTGGGCAAGAATAATGAGTTTGTTGCATGTTGGGAGTAATAAAAATGGGAAGAGAAAATAATTTATAGGAATAGTGTGTTGTATTATATTATTAGGTGAGTATTATAGAATATAAATTTTATGAGATAGGGGTACAAATTTCAATAAATACAAAGAAAATATCAAGTTTTCAAATAAGCCTTATCTGCCTTGTAGAATTATGTGTATGATGGTTGTATGTCAAGTAAATAAATTGAATAGAGAATGTTTTAAAATTATTTTTAATAATAAAAAATATAATTGGTAAGTGATAAATCTTTGTTTTTTGTTTTTCCTTTGAAGATAGTGGATCTTTTTCACTTACCTATAGGTTAAAAGTGGTATTGCATAAGATTAAGAATTTTATTAACTTAGCCAAGTAAGAACAGACCAAAGGTATCCTTTTGAGTTTATTTCATATGTATTGGAAAAGTGGAGTATATTATAAAAATTATACTCATTATAGTAAATCCATTTGGATGCTCAGGGTATCTCTATAATGCAATATTCACTCCAAATTTCTGTACTCATGGACATAGTCTTACATATAGTCCCAAAAGTATATTAAGTTGCATTGGAAAGATATATTAAGATTTTTGGAAGATAAATAACTCTTATAAAGTATTAAGTGAGGTAGGATATACCTAAAAATAGTATTAAATTTATTTAAATGGTGTATAATTCAAATTAACTCTTTTAGTAAGCTCTCGGGCCTATAAGTAGTTCACAAGAACCCAAAATTATGTAATATTGCTTGTTAGAGTCTTGTAATTATTTTTCATGCATAAATAAAAATTGTGTAAGGTGTATCAAGGTGGTAAATACATATTATAGGTATTATAAATTATTTAAGTGTCTTAGAATTTAAAATAACCCATTTTTTCTCCTTTTGGCCTTGCATAGGCCTATGTAACCCTCACCTAAGGTTTTGAGATTGAAAGTCGAATAAATAATATTTAAACCAATAAAAATTAATAAAAAATTGAATATATTATAAATTTATATGTTATAAAATATTTTTAAGGTCTGCATTCAATACAATATGGTCTAGTACAAAAACCAAGACTGTGTGTTTGACTAGTCCTAAAAGAGACCTAATGGAGATAACGGGTGTTGAGTTAGGTGGTCTACCTTGTGAGTTGTGATATAAAACTTTTTAAGAATATAAAATAAGATAAAAGGTATCTATAAATGTGTTTTTTGGTCTATAAAATTGATATATTAGCCTACCTACTAGATTTGCATAAAAATAGGGATACAAGCAATTTAGGCCTTAAGAAAGGAAGAGTGGTAAGTTAAAAGTTCTAATAATTGAAGTTGGGTTATTTGTTTGGATGTACAAGGGATATGAAAAAAACTAGGTGGATGACCATATGAGTCATATTGAGAAGGAAAGAACCATTAAAACTTACATGAATCTTATAGGCCTATGAACCTAAGAAGAATGAGCAAGCTTAGTTTAAGAACATAGAGTGAAGTTGTGGAAATGGTTTATGAGATGATAATGATGGTGTCAAGGAGATAAAATTCAAAGGATAATCAAGGGTGAATATTTATTCAAAATAGCATAAATCCTATAGTAAAAAAGAGGCTTATGTGTAGAGAAAAGGGCAAGAGTGATCAAGAGGGTGTCAAGATAAGTAAGTACCTATACGAAACAAACATCGGGGTTAGGTTTATACAAATGGAGTTTGTATACATCATAGACTACATAAAATTACCTATCAAAATTACTATATCATCTGTACAACTAATTTATACTACCCTATTATTCACTATTTCCAAATCAATCATAGGATATATATAATCTTATAGTTTTAGAACATTCAAAGAATAATCCATGAGAAATATTTATCAAACTGCAAGCTAGATCACTACATGCACTCATATATAGCATATTACACTATTGTTCACACAAAATCCCATATAAAGAGAGAACTACATTATACTAAGGCCCTCTTCAAAGTATATGGTTATGTAGTCAACTCTTATTGACAAAGGGGTATTTAAAGTCAATTTGACTTCACTTAAGTCCATTGACCCTCATTTATACAAGGTAGCAAGCCCTAATTGGAGGTTATATGGTTTTATTCAAAAGGATGATATCCAGAACTTGTGTGCACAATCCAAATAGATAATCTGTAAGGTGATAAAGAACCCTAATAGGTGCAAGTGTAATTTATAGAAAATGACCTATATTTCATACATGACTTATGCATATAAGCAAAAACTAATGTTTATGATATTTTGATGATAATGTTTTGGTATAAAACATAGTTAAAAACCCTAAACAAACAAAATACAAAGCCAAGTCATAGGACTGAGATGAATTTGGTTATTAGTGATAGTCCAGAATTGAATAACAAAAAAGATATGCTCTCTCATAACCCTTAACAACATAGTTGTACAATCATTTTTATATTTATTACACATGTTTAAAAGAATTTATTGCCATTAATTTATTACAATGCCTAGATCTGAATTGTTTACATTATTTCAATGAAGTTTTATTTCTATAGGGCATTTATGTAAAGACTCATTTTTAATGAAACATTGTTAATAAAATGACCTCTGATTCTAATTGAACCAAAATTAGCTTACCCTAGGGTTTTAAATTTCTAGATTTTCATATTATTACATTTTATTTCTAGATTTGATTTTTATATAGGCATACTATAAGTTATGTTTATTATCTTTATTTCCCTAGCTTTCATTCTCTTCATTTTGGGTATGTTTGGAAAATTTAAAATGGATAAAAATGGATCTCTTCCTCCTCCTAAATCTCTATATGGTAATATCTACCATACCTCTAACGAGGTCTATGCTATCACTACTTCAAGGGGTAATGTGGCCCATACTTTAGTGACAAAATAAGGTAACTAACATACATTTCCTCATACCCCTCCACCTCCCACATATACTCTTGATGGTGTGTATATGCATATTAAATCTAAGGTACCTAGGGTTTGTACTTGTGAATCCCTCAAGGATCAAATCATTATTATGAGAGAAGAGTTTTAAAATCAAAATTAGAATTTTAGTTCAAAGATCACATTATTAGAAAATCATATCACATTCACAATGAATCTAGAATATTCTAGTGTTAATCACATGTTTACATCTTCATTTATAAATTTTATTCCTAAAAAGAGTTCATATCAAGATTGGAATCCACAAAAAAATACATCTACAACTAGTGCTTCAAAAATAAAACAAAAGGCTAAAAAGAGTTTAAGTGATATTTTAAGGGAAATGCTTATAAAAAGTTGATCAAATTACCTCATATACATCCTCTTATAAGTTCAAAATATTATTGTGATTGTCATATAATGCATGGGCATCATACAATTTTTTTTTGGGTTTTGTAACAAAAAATACAAAAGATAAATAGTGGTGATCTTATCATAGATACATAAATCAAGTAACCCATTCACTTTATGAGTGCACATCCTAAAGTAAAAGTGCAAAAATAACAAGTATGGGCACCAAAATAAACTTCATAGCAAAAATAATTGCAAATATAAAAATTAGAGCAAGAAAATATTAAAAAGGCAAAGCTAGATCAAGTAATATTACAAAAAGGTAAAGATGAAAAAGCAAAATTACAAAAGGCACAAGATGAAAATGAATAATTACAAAAGAAATGAATTATAAGGGAAATATTAAAAAAAAGCAATTTACAATTTAATTTCAAGGTAAGGAAATAAGCATGCTTAAAGCGACATTTCTAACAAAAGAGGTTAAAAATAGAGATATAATTGAAAAATCTAAAGTTTAAAATGTGAATGTAAAGGGGGAATTTCAAGCCTTTCCTCATATCAAGACCCTTTCACTATCACTATTCATATAAATGGTAAACACTTTACATATATCAAGCTTATGGGCTATCAAGATAATTTTTTTTCATTCTGCATCATTTATTAGCTCTCTTTAAAATAAGTATCAACACTTAGATCAAACTAGTGTATCTACAACATGTATATGATCAATAAAGTTAAGCATTTATTTTGATTTAAAAAAGTGTTATCTTACTTTTCATGTTATTTCAAATCCAAGTGCATATAATTTTATGCATGGAAAATCATGGTTACACTCAATAATATTAATGATTGATAAAAACAAAGTTTTCATATCATTTGATCAAGCAAGCAAGGTTACATCATTTTACAAATAAGGAAGACCATTACAATAAAATCAACAAAAAGAAAGTATATATTTAAATAATATATAAACATATACAAGTTATGGCATATCAGTATATGCAAAGGACATATAATATATTAAAAATGAGAAATAAAAGGTATCTTGGATTTTTTTTTGGTAAATCTAGCATTTCTAGAGGATAAGAGACACAATATATTAATCACTGCATCCCCTTAATACAAGAACATGATACAGGTGCTACATAAAGGCATCTTATTGATGACATTATTCAATTACCTTGTCCATAAAACCTTTGATAATCATACTATTATTTTAAAAATATTTAAAAAATCAAATAATCAAGAAAAAATAAAAAACATTCAAATAAAACAAAAATACAAAATATTTTGCATTTCACATGTTTACTAGCATTTGCTTATGTCATTTAACTTATCTTAGTAGATAGTACATAATTTTTATACACAAATATGCTTCTTGGGTACTTACATGTGATATAGGTATATAATAGATCCATGATACATGAACTTACATGTGTTGGACCTTTCTACTACTTGTGTGACACACTAAGTTGGGAGCATCCTAATTCTAATGATCATGATTGAGATAAGTTCTATCATTTTATGATCATTTTACATTATAATTTTTAGATTATATACTAATTCTTACACATAACTATACTCATGTTACTATCTTTCACAATGTACTTGATATACTCTTTTACAAGTCATTTTACTAACACATGTATGCAGGGACTAGTATGAAATGTTTATGCTAGTTGATTATATTTCACTTATTTCATATTATCACATGGATTACTTATATTATATTTATTTGATTCCTTGACTTTATTATTTAACATTTGAACATGTTTTATTTTTTTGGCCCTAGTTCCTTGAGTGTTGATTGTTTCTTTGGTGTATGGAAATTTGAATATGTCTTCCCCTTGAGTGTGTGACATTTGAATATTCCCCTTGTTTGTGGTCTCCTTAGACCTATATTTACTTTAAATTGAGTGATATTGTTTTTGTTATTGATTTTTTTACTGATATTATAACTTATAGATGTTACCATGATCCATATCATGCTTCTTCGAGATTGTTATGTTTGGATAATGTAAGCTTCTTTGATACATCTACTTAGAAATTATACCATTGTATGCTACTTTACTACATGATTGATACATATATAACATGGTTATCTTATCCTTTTGAGATAAGGTGACTGCCACATCACATTCTTATCACCTCAAAAGGGGGGAATATAAGTGGGGGCATGTTATAGAGACATGATTCCACATACACATAGTTGTAAGAATTGGAAGAATTTGATATAATGTACATGAATCAGATATACACTTGGGTCATAATTTTATGCATTTGGTATCAATTTTTATAGATTGGGCACAAAGTTTCATATTTGTGACTTTTTATATATAATTTATAAAGCAAAGGTTACTTTTTGATAGATACTTCAACTTGAGACACATTTGAGGTGCACATGCCATGCAAATGCACC